>LPNX010754050.1:19954-124744 GCA_001517045.1 Pseudotsuga menziesii
AAGAGACCCGATAAGAAATGGTCCAGGCATGAAGACTCAAAGGAAATTGAGCAGGTAAATATGAAGCAGCCAGTAAGATGTTGGAGATGCGGAGGACATCATTTATGCTAGGACTGTCCAATGAAGGAACATGATGAAGGCGATAGCCGCAAAGTTCCTAGACTTCGGGATCAGCTGGAAGCTGTAAACCAGTAGGAAAAGTCCATGGAAGCTGAGGGGCTTGGTCGTGAACGCTCAAAGTAGATGATTGAACGTGGGACAGATCTGCAATTTTGAAATTTTGATGTGCAACTGTATATGTATTGTATATATGTAATGGAACACTGAGGACGGTGTTATTCCAAGGGGGAGGGGAATGTAACACCCTGCTTTCGACCCCGTTTTCATGATGTATATATTGTAATTAATCGTGGTGAGGAGCTCAAGGCAAAATCCCCACCATCGATTTGGTTGTGTATGTTTCGGCAATAGAGGTAGTTGCCGATGGTATCTCGTGCTATTTGGCACATTATAATTCGGCATCATGTAAATACGCACATCAATTAAAACTAAAACCACAACCAGCTATGGCGGTGTAACGTTGAATGAAAAGGGCATGGTTCCAAAGGATAAGGGGTGGGGGATGTCAAACCTTGGTCTATGGGGGAAAATCCCATGTTTTACCACCTTGTTGATTCTACCACCTTTATTGTCTCATCCAACCTCTTCCAACCTCTTTAATGTTTTGTTGGGTAGCTGAGGAGTTATGGCTAAGTTGTTGAGGGTAGTTATTGCTGGAGGAAACGTGGGTAAGGGGGGCAAGCAACTCCATTCTTTCCCATTCCTCCATCTTCCCCACGATGCCATTCTTCCCTATCTATTCACTCTCACGTGGAGTTTGGTTCATCCCCTCACGTGCATGGCCTTCACCTCCACCGCCATCTTCTTCGTGGTCTGTTTCTTGCTCACGCGCAAGGTCGTGGCCTGTTCATGCTCACGCGCAGGGACTCTGCGTGGTTTTGCTCATGCCGGGAGCAAGAGAAATCGTGGCTGTCGCTTGGGATTCTTGGGTGCAGGAGCTATTTCACACTCAGGGACTGTGTGTAAGTTTCCTTACTGATTTGCCGTCATGCATTTTTTTTCCTCTGTGTGTTGCGGTTTGGTGCAAGTTGCACTCACACACAGACTATTTAAGGTCGTTTTCCCATGTTGTGAGCCGTGCTCACTGATTATGTTTGGGATTGTTGGATTCTCCCTTGTTTTGTGGACTGTGTAATGTTTCCATCATCCATTGTGAAGTGGGTTGCTGATATACCCTGGTTTGGGTGTTGTCGCTGAGTTGTTTTGGCCACGTTAGGGCCAAGAACAACTCTGTGTTGTCTAGTGGACTAGAGCTGTGCTTATCTTTTTGTTTGGGATTATCCCTGGTTGTATATGCCTTCTTCACAGGGCTGTGAAGGGATTGTTTTGCTGCTGGTGTGCAATGGTTGACCCTTGGAATGTGCTGGCTTGGCTAATCTGTTGAAGGCCTGTTAAACCCAGCTGTGTTGGTTTGTTGATTATGTCCCCTTGGCTATGTGTAAGCCTACAATTATCCTTATCCTTGGAGGAATCATGCCCAGCTCGAGGGTGGCAGCGTTGCTGATAGATTAGCGAGCACATTGGCCTATGGTTGGGTGGAACGTTGCAGCGACGTAGCTAGTTGCGGGATTCTTCATCAAAAGATAAGTACTGTTGCTATTCTATCTCTGCAACTTATATAATCTACTATATTATCTGAAATGATGAACATGTTCCAGGCTGGAATGAATATGTTTGCTTCCGCTGATTGTTGCATAATTGCGCATCTTGTATGTTTTATGCATCTTGATATGTATATTGCTTAAGATTTATCATTTCAGCATTGTTGATGTTCATCTTCATGGGGATTGTGCATGTTAAGCACATCCATGCATGTTTGGCTTCAATTCATCCTGTTATGCATGATGTTCAATTGTTGAATATCGTCACTTATCCCTGTTTTTGTTCATGGGACTGTTTGCCGCATGCTTGGTGTTGGTCGCGTCCTCTTCGTCGGTCGGAGGGTCGGGGACGTGACAATAAGACTGCTTTCATTTGTCCTTGGGGTACCTTTGCATATCGGAAGATGCCCTTCGGCCTTAAAAATGCCAGAGCCACTTTTCAGCGGGCTATGACCTTGATCTTCCATGATCTCAAATCGATTATTGAAGTCTTTTTGGATGGCCTTACTACTCATTCTCGTATGAGAATGCATCATTCCTACCATTTGAGATTAGTGTTCGAAAGGTGCCGCCATTATTTGGTCAGGTTAAATCCTCACAAATGCATCTTTTGCGTGAAGTCTAGTCGCTTATTAGGGTTCATTGTCTCCAAAGAGGGTATAAGAGTTGGCCCTTTAAAGGTTGAGGCAATACTTCAATTGTCTCCCCCAAAAAACATTAGACATCTTCAATGTTTGCAAGGCATGGAAAACTTCTTACGGAGATTCATTGTGAATTTTTTCAATTTGACTAGAGGCTTTATGTTTCTTTCGAAGAAGGACACTACCTTTTGCTGGGATGAGCGAGCCCAGGAGTCCTTTGATGCGCTTAAGAGAGCCTTAGCATCGGCCCGGATGATTAGTCCACCTGACTATAGATGTGACTTTCTACTTTATGTGTCCGCGTCCATGGAGATGATTGGTATGGTTTTGGTTCAAGAGGATGAGGAGCTCCAGGAGGATGTCATATATTATCTGAGCCGGAACCTTATTGTTATAGTTGATTTTACCACACATGGTGAATCACAGTTTTATGGTCTTCCCTGTACCTATGCAGACTCCTTAGACCCAATGGACCATTTTTGTTCATTTGATGTTTCCTAGATCATCCCTAAAAACATGCTTAAATTGCCATACTGACTTTTTAACCCTTTATCGCATATATACGCGGGTTTGACCTCTAAAACTGCATACATCGGGATGTGTGCAAAAGGCCAAATTATTTTTCCTTGATGTGGATCTGACTCACTGGTCTGTTGGCCTTCCATATGCCTTGATATCGCTAGGATTCGACCTTTCATTACCCCATTGAAGAGCTATATAAGGAACCCTTTGGATACATTGAAGGCATATGAGGAATTGAGAGCAAGAAAACTATAGTCCATTGTTGCTGGAACTTGTGGAGCACTTTTGTGTTCTTCCCAAGCTTGCCTTTTTCTTGTGAGCTTGCTATCGAGAGATGGAGGATTGAAGTGGTGGAGGCCCAAGTGGGGGACTCAGTTTCTCCAATTCATAGACGTGCCGACAAAGGTTGTATTCATTGTAATATCTGATTTCATATTAATAGAAATATCTTTTCCTATCCAATAATGTGTGTTTGAATGAATATTTTATCCATGGATGATTTCAAATGCTTATATGTTATTGATTATATATACTAGAGTAGAGCTAACACAATTATATATAGCATGTTTGTTTTGTTTATTGAATGTTGAGGAAGCAATTTAACGATTCAAGCTGGAGTTGTAAAACTCAACGGAGATCTACATCAACCATCCAGAATAAGGTATGAATCGAGATCCTTTATTGTTAGTTGTTTGATTTCTCTTGCATATATGAAAGGATTGATTTCTGGAGTTAAGCTGTCTGTTGTAGTACCCCAAGCCATAGGAATTTCTCTTCGTAATAGAATTGGCGACTCCCCTGGGGATCGAACCCTGAATCTTTGTTTCTGTGTCGGGTATGGGGGCATGTTTTCCTGGTAGTGTCTGATTGGTGTGAAGTTTGTCTCAGCTTGTCTGTTTGCCTTTATTTTTGTACATTTATATTCCTGTACATTATTTTTTAACTCACAATCACGTATACACGTGACTTTGACTGCTATATCTGCGTACAGATGCAGGTTTAATGCGAACAGTCATGTATGCCCTTAGTTTTTCCTTCTAGACGAAGATTGATTGTTGTTGGGTGAATTTTGATGATTGCTGAGTCTCCTTTGATACTGCTAGAGTCTGTATACACCTCTGTTTCTTACCAGAGACATTTTTTTTAGGGTAAATTTACTTTTTAAGAATGTTCTTGCCATTGCATTTTTGAGTTTTTGTTTTGGGATTAGTGCATTAGATTTATTTTACCTTAGTACTTTGTGTGATTGTTGTTTGATTGTGCTTGCCGATTCTTGGGGTAGTAGAATCATCCTTTTGCTTTAGTATCTCATTTTTATTCAAAAAATCCAAAAAATATTTGCTTCTTTGCATCATTATGCATTGCACTTTGCATTTCGCATGGTACTTGCACTAGATTTCCTTAGAGTATTAGTCAGGATTTCATATAGGAATGATTGCATTTGTCATTTGAAGAAAAATTTTGCATTTCACGTAGTAGCATGCCCTATTTTTCATTCAACACAATGCATTTGCATTGATTGTTAGGTGTGCATTTTACTTCATGTTGTGTCATAACACCATTGGTTGCACGACCATCTACCTCTTTTGAGTAATAAAGCCAAATAAAATTAACGCTTAATTAAAATGGATTACACTATTTTATTTGATAGGGTACACCAACAAGATTAGGTTTTAGGGTCTTGGAATAGTTCATTGTGAGTAAATTCTCCAAGACCACTAAACAACAACATGTATGTGTCTGTCCAGGTGAGAGTGTGAAATTCCTTGGTATAATTAGTGTTTCTCAGGATCCTCCTCTCAAAAGGGATTTAAGCACGAGGCAGTGTGAGTGGTTATTGATTAGGATGACCCCTAGTCATAACTGAGTAGCACCGGAGATATTTCTAGGATTGTATTCGTATCTAGGGGCTCTTTCAAGAGTTTCAGGCTTTGCTACCCTGCCGATATGGTCAATCTTGCCTGCGACTATCCGCCTGAGCATTGATTATATTGAGGTGACCTTAGTTGCCTTACCTAGGATATCAAGGGGATACTTTGCAATGGTTATTCTGTGGGTGTCCTGGCCAGGTTGGGGTCGGACAGCATAGTCGTTTTACGCGTTGAAGCTGAGGGCCACAATAATTGGTTACAAACCTCTGCTTGTTGTGTATGGGATTCTCAAGCCTCTCCTAGGTGAGACATACCTACTTCATTAGGGAGCTCACTTATCCTACCCTTGATTTCTTGTGTTTTGCTTTAGATTTTATTAGTGTATGCTTTGTGCACGTTAGCTTGCCTAGGGTTTTCATAATTAGTGAGTCTTTTGTATTTTTTGATTCATTGTGGATTCAAGTGCGGCTCCTCATCGTTCTTGTAATTTAGCAGGACTTTCTCCTTCTACATCTCCTCCTCCTTTGGGAGAGAGAAACACACAGTCTAGGAGGACCAATCTGCACATTGATTCACACACAATTGGAGATCAGGAAGATGGTATTCCTGAGCTGTCTTCTCCACCTCAAGTGGAGGACGGAGAGTTTACTCCTACATTTCATCCTTCCCCTAATATGCCTGCACATTATGGGTTTGATCCTTCACATGAAATACCTACTCACTCTAGCTATGATCCCTCATTCACAGGTCACCGGTATTGGATGCCAGGCGACGAGACTCATCATGAACCTGCGAGCACTAGTTATGGTAGTTATGGTATGTCTAGTATTCCTATACATGATCCAGCATTTTATGTCGAGTCGGAGTTTGAACTTAACACTATGCCTGGGGGCACTCCTATTCCTTACCATGTGGAGAGGTTTGGGAGCACGATTCACATTGCACCTTCCATCCCAGTGGTGGAATCTACATCACATATTCCTCCTAGACCTGGTGTTAGTAATCCTATTATGATACTAGAACGTCGACGAGTGACTATAGGGAACACCACATACATAATTTCACATGTCCCTTCGTCGTCTATTCCTTATTATTCGAATGCTATTGCCCCCCCTCATTCACGTGGTCCTTTGGGGTGGAACGTTGCTACGAGTCATGTCTTTACTGCTGCTACTCACATAGTTGTGTCTTAGATTCAAGTACCTCCTGTTGTTTTGGGAGGTCATATTCCTACTTCTGGAGGTCATGTTACTACTTCCGGAGCATATATTCCTACTTACGGAGTGTCTCATGGGATATCTCATGGGATGTCTTAGGGACCTTATTATGGGACGTAGTATGGATAGGGTCATTCACCTTATGGGTACAGGTATCAACAACTCACTTACTCTCTGAATTATGGATTCATAGCCCCACATAGTCAAGATACACCACATTATGGTGCTTCCATGCCACCCTACACGGGTCAAATGGGAGGAGGGCACTATGGCCAAGGCCATGGTGGTTACGGTAATCAGGATTATGTGAACCAAAATTATCAAGGAGTGGGGCATTGACCTGCTTATCCTAGGCTACCTTTCCTCACAATGCTAAATCTTCCTGACTTGTCAAGACTGACGAATGATCCCATATCTCATGACCCATCTTAGCTGGATGTCCCTAATAAGCTTCCCTCGGACATTCCCAAATTTGAGGGAAAACAAGGAGAATATCCAAGTGAACATGTTACTACATTTCACCTATGGTGCTCTTCAAATTCCTTACACGAAGATTCAATCCGTTTAAGGCGGTTTCAACGCACTCTTATAGGGCTTGCCGCGAAATGGTTTGTAGAGTTACCTAGGGGGGAATTTGCATTGTTCGATGACCTAGCTATGAATTTTCTCAACCACTTCTAGCTACCAATGCGTTACGACATTGGTACGGAACTCTTGTCGACATTTCAACAGGATAAATCCACGCATATCTCAGACCATATCCAAGAGTGGCATAAACAGAAGAGATTGATTAAAGTCTTCATACGGTCGGAATTTCTCCTCAAATGGTTCGTTAAATTGTTACTGCCTTATATAGCGAAGGATGTTTCTACATCCGGAGTTTAGAATGAGGAACAAGCCATTTTTAGGGAACAAGAATTAGACTTGATTTATGCTCAATCTGGTTTGTTATATGAGATCATTCCTAATGCTCTGCATTCTAGTTTCGACCCTAAGGTTAAACCTAGACCACATGCCAATGGCATTGTTGGTTGTATGAGTGCCAAACCTGCAGATTCGGTTGTGAAACAGGTCAGTCAATTATATATCAACCAATCTGCCTCGGGATAAGCTACGGCTTCGTCTCAACCCACCCAAATGAAAAGTGTGCTTTCGGTACAATCGTCGAACCAGAAGGGTAACCAACAACCCGGAAGGAATAAAAAGAAGGGTAAAAACAATCATAAGGGTGGGAATACGAATGAAAATTCCAACTCTAATGACAAGAACACCTGAAATGCTGGGGGGGACAAGCAGCCTAAACGTAAGGTTAAGTTTCCTTTTAATTTGTATAAGGATGAACACCTCACTCACTTGTGCCCTTGGATTGATGAAGCCTCAAGATTCATAGCACAGGGCCCATCTATGCTGACCAACCCTTTACCTCATAATTAAAACATGAACTCAAGGACTCATGATTAGTCTGGTGGTGATCAAGATCTATCGGAGACTAGTGGTCATGGTTGCATCAACATGGTCTGTGCTACCAAGGTTGTGACTCATGCGAAGGACTATGGTTCATCACAACTCGACCTTGGAAAGGAGCTTGATCCACCTGGGAGTCCTTTGCGTATTGAAAAACCTGTGGATAAACCTGAAGTTGCACCTCGCATTTCTAAGGGAGTCCTTAAGCATTCAAGGCACAATCCTAATGCCCGAGTAGCCCAGAACTATTCTGTTGTCGAGGATTTGGGCCACACTACTTGTGCGATGTCTACACTTGAAGTACTTCATAGTTGTCCTTCGCAAAGGAAGGCTTTTCTTTCTGCCCTAGGTGTGAATGATGATAATTCTTCCTCTGTGATCAAATTTGAAACCGCAGGACTTTAGCCTTGCTTGCCTTACTATGTGTCTCTCTTGATTCAAGTAGAATGTCTTAACATGACCGTCAAACGCACTATGATTGACGAAGGCGCTGCTGTTTCCTTGATGTCCTTGGCATGTTGGAAGGGTTTGGGTTCCCCCAAGTTGTCTAAATCTGGTACCATGTTGACTTCTTTCGATGGAATATCATTTCGACCGCATGACATTCTTCCTTCTCTAAAGGTCTGTTTGGGGGGGAAGACCTTTGCGATAGAGGTCGAGGTGGTTGATGTGCCCCTTGACTACAATTTGTTGCTAACTAGGAATTGGATGTACAATATGCAAGCCGTAGCTTCTTCTCTATTTTGAGTTGTATGCTTTTCATTTAATGGGAATATAGTTACGATATTTGATCAAACGTCATTCAAGAATTCGTTGGTTACCGCATCTTCGGGAGCTTTCATCCCGATTGTAGAGCACTCTCAACTGGTAATTGGGAGTGTGGGTGTTGGCATGTATCCATCCCTTATGGGAAGCTTTAATTGTCCTGCACCTGTCCTTATGATAGGGTCTAGTCCTAGTGAGGCTTTTTCATCGGTAAGATCGGTGTCTTTTCGCACAACATATATCGAATATCCTTGGATTATTCCTACACCGATTCCTTCGAATGAGCCCATTGAGACGGACATGTCGTTGCCTGCAACTATGATGGATTATCAAGCTAATCTTCTATGTGTTGTAGAGCCTAATCCTTCCTCTTTGCGGACGAAGGAGGAGAACCCGTATGTACTACCTACATGGGCTGTCAAAACCCCAAAATTTCTGAAAAATTTAAAATTTTGTAAATACAGATAAACTTCATTAATGCAGTCGACTAATTGTTTTAATTAGTTATATGTTAATGATTTCATATTTTGAATTATCTACTTGATTATGTTTAACTTATAGAATTATTCTTTTTCAGTTTAATGATTTGTTTTTCTTTGCGACCACAAGGTGGAACTATCATGACATTCTGGGCTTACTTAGCTTTTGAGCTAACGCAGAAAGTTTACCTGCTCTTACAGATTTACAGGTGTGAAATATCTGGTGCTACTTGTCAATAATCATTACGCATACAAATATATGTTCATTGCAAAAATAATAGCTCAGTAAAAGACTATAAATGCTATGTAATTTTCAAAGCTTTTTGAGGTAAAACCAATAAATCGTTATTCTTTTAAAAACACCATGGAAACGAGATTCAATCCTATCAGTATTGGTGATAGTTGCTTTCTCTCCAGTAGTTATAATTTATAGTTTTTATTGTGTACTAAACTCTGCGATGTTTATCAATGTTTACCATGGTCATCGTGTGTACACATCTTAAATCTTTCTTTATATGCAGGCTAAAAGATGGCAGAATTATTACGTTAAGAGTCTATCTTAAATTGTGAATCTATGCCAAGTACGTCATGTTAGATTTGATTTCTGCTTGTGATAAGAACGTAATGTACATTGATAATGAGTTATGTACTGATATTCGAACTCCCAAGGCTTTGAAGTTTTAAGGAACTATTTTAATGCATACTGCTATCAAAAGGGAGTAAGTTAGTGTCGAAGAACTTAACTCTTTTACACTTAACTTATTTGTAAGATTTTGCTCAGTTAATGATATTAAGTCATTAAAGGTTACCTAAAGTCAACCTCGAGGATACTATAATGCTTAACATACCTTTTTTTATTTGCAGACCTAAAATTTTATATAAAAGTAAATACTCCAATGCATGACTAGAATCATTCAAGCAAATTGGGTATCTTATTATATGAAGGTTTCATGAACTCCTTTTACAATTAGTAAAAGGTATATCCTTAATGGATTTTATAACCATTGAAACAATGAATAATATGTTAGTATTATAATGGTTAGTAACAATGGCCCCACCCTTGATGAGTCTTAAGGCATAACTTTTACATTGTTGAATCTCTAGTTAATGATAAGTGGCATAACCCTTGCCACCATTATAATAGTTTGTTGAAAGATTAATTGCATGGCATAGAGAAAAAGGTCATGAAAGGGACCACGCCATGATGAAAATAAGGTTTAACCTTGATTTTAGTTTTTATAATCGATTGTATACCATAATTTGTAAAGTAATGGGTCGTAATATCCCCCACGACTTTGGTGATTGTTATGGCATAGTTTGTATATTAATAATTCTGTTGTTACCATGCGACGTATGTAATAGGTTGACTTCAAGGCTAAGGATTATGGTGGAACCTTCGTAACAGCAAAAATGATTGGGAAATAAAACTCTTGGGTGATTGCTCACCGAGACTATGTGATTTTACCCACTGCATGCAAATAATTTGCATGTGGATGTGTCAACACAGTGGCCAAGTGTTGTACAGTTAAAAGGGTATTGGAAACCCTAGACTCGTCATTCTTCTAATTTTTTCGGCCTCTGGCTGCTCTGCTACTGAGCTTGTCGACTGCATTAACGCTCTGCAAGTTTTCGCTGGTCATCTCCCCATTTGCTTCCTTGTTCCTGCTAATTGTGGGCTTACCCTGCACATTCAATAAAGAAGCGTTGTACACCATTGATTTCTGTTGGCACTGGTTATTGGTTTCCTTTAGGATTTATCCCTCGCTGCTTGTTCCTTTCTGTAATATTCAGTCTGCAAGTGTCTTTTCTCCCGTGTCTCATTTGTGAGCATTGTGACTTCCCTTATTGAGTTTTGTTTGGTGTTAGGGTTTCACCGCAAGGTGGTTTTCTGTGGCTGGAAAAATAAGTGACGGCTCCAGTGTTCTTCTTGCTTGGCTTGCTGTTCCGATTCTCAGTCACTGTTGGTTGTTTACTCTGCTAGTAAACTTCTTTCTTGCAGAAGATGAAGGGTTTAATCCTCCTCGCGTTGGTGGTTGCTCTACTGCTTGTGGGAGGTCGCGTCTCAGTGAAATTCCAGGTAAGAGATGCTATTAACCCTTTTCATTAACCTTGCATATTCGTTTTTATAACACAGTTGTTAAATTTTGATACAAGATTTCTAACACTATCGTTCTTCATTGTTACACAGGTGTCATCCTAATCCTCTGCATGGTTGGTGCAAGGTTGTGGCGACGGCTTGCTCACGGGTAAGCCTTGGATACCCCATGGTAGTTCTTCCTTGTCCGATCCCTTATGGGATATTTACTGGTTGGTCGTCGTGGCCTGCAAAACCCTCATGGTTTTGGTTTACTTGGGTTATTTGGTTTACTATTTTTAGTTGATGACAAAACCCTTGCTTATTGCGGGGATTCCGGCTTAAGACATGACTGTAAATTTTGAGTTTTGTTCTTGTTACTGTGTATATATATAAAAATGAAAGAAAGGCTGTTAAGCCATACTATGTGAATTTTGTTTGAAGCCGAGAGGCATTAGAAGAGCTTAAACTCTTTGATTTTACATCTCTGTTGTATATTTTGAGATAGTAGGGTTTTACCCTAACTTGGCGATATGAAGAAAATATTTAACTTTATCTTTTAATTACAATGAAATACTGTAAGTTATTTTGGTTATTATTTATATTGCATAATGGATGGTTGAGCTCGGTGAAACGAGCATGTTTATACTCTGTTATTTTATTTCCTGCACGTTATTTCATTTAAATTTTTACCCTGTAATATTATTTAAATATTACCTGCTAGGATATCTGTACATTGTTTATATATTATCTTACTTTAATTTACTCTATTCTAATAAAGTTTTTAAAAATCATTTTATACTTGTTAACCTTTCGAATATAAGTAATTTAATGTTCTTACCATTGTATTTATGTAACTGATAGTTACATCTTTTAAAGTAAGTATTTTATATTTACTTAATATTTATTATATTGGGATAAGAGTATTGTTTTACCTACAAACAATTGTTGTTTCTATAATTGTATACATTATCTAAGTATTTAGTTTATTTATAGATTGTAAAATGAGAAAGTGTTTTGTTGTGTTATTCTTATGCTATTTGTACTAAATAAATTACAATAATTCTTCTTGTATCTATATTGCCTACTTAGATAATAATACTAGAATTTATACATAAAAGTAATAACAATTACCTGTACTTCTTTCTTTGAGTAATTAGTAGTCTTGCTTAAATTTCTTACTTACAGTTTGGTTACTATAATAAAGTAGTTACTTTCCCTTAACAGAAGAAGAAATAAACTATAGCCTTGAAGAACATTTTTATTTAACCCAACACTACACATTTTAGCTATTATATTCTTTTCTTTTGTTTCAAAAATAAAAATAATAAGATTTCTGAAATGAATGTTGTATAGAGAACTGTTTATCTATCGAAACATACTTCTGTTAGTAAAAATATATAGCTTCTTTTTCCTTTACTAAAATCTGACAATCGCAGTCTAGGTTTAACCCTAACCCTACTCCATGTACAGAATACTATTTCTTCTGATAACAAATAAAGAAAACAATCTCATAATCAAGCTAACATCTTATCTTAAATTTACATCATACTACTTCATTTAAATACACTACCTGTGCTAGAGTACGATATGGATTACTCCAAGTGGGGAAAAACACGGGTAGGGTTTGTTTCTCATTAAGAATAATTTCATTTCTAAACAAGCTAAGATATTCTATCCTCTAAGTTTCACATTATAAACTGCAAATGCATCAATCAATCACACACAGATAATAACACAGAATTTAATAGATAGCAAAAACTGTTCTTAAAGCTTGGTCGACAACAGCAATGGGAGGCCATTCCTCCCTACCAACTCCTGGAGAGTGCTCAAACAGTGACTCCTCAGGACCCCCGAGCTTGCTCTGGTCTCCTTGGCTGGAACTAGGTGCAGAAAAATAATCAAGTACTAGTCCTGAGACTCAATACCAGTCCTGAACTTATCAGTCAATTCTCTCAGCTAGCAAGTTGTATCAGACCAAGTTACTGCAGTTTATCTCTCAAAACACCTTCCTTACAGTTTTTCCTTTTCCCCAATGAATTCCTTGAAGTTCATTCTTCATGAATGATTCTTCTCCTGGAAAATATCTGAGCAGCCTCAGCTTTCTACATTGGGTACTTTTAAAAGTTTGCCTAGGTCTTTTTGGGTTAGTTGTCATTAATTGAGCCACCTGCTCTGATCCCACTTTCTTGGGGGATCATGACCCCAAATGTAGGGAAGTTGCTACCTGCAACATAGGAAGTGTTTGAGGATGCTGCCACTTGTCTTTTGCTCTCCACCTAGTTCCTTCCACCAGTTTGACCAGTAACACTCTTATTAACAGCTCCCCCAAGCTGTTGTCTCTACTTTTTAATTATTAAAAATAAAATATTCAGAATTACATTCCACATCTTTTGACTCTGCTGAGTCATCAGTTCCTACTTAGCATTAAATTTAACATAATGTCTTAGGAATCAAATTAAAACAAATAACATTATTTTACAAAATTGGGGTATGTGACATGGGCGGTTCAGTATTCTCACACACAGGACTGCCTTGATAGGGTTTTTCCTTCTGATGAGGCTATTATTGAGGCTATGTCTGGGGTTGAGTCATCTTGGGAAGAGTTGCATCATAGATCTTATTTTCTTCCCGAGCTTGATCGTTTGGAGTGTGAAGACTATAGGGGGATTCTTAGTGAGAGAATTGGTAGTCCCATGGTTCCATTAAGCTCTCCTGGTCTGATGGATGACAAAAACATGGCAAATATATATCCTACCATCCCTATCAATATCTCTCGCGATCTTGGCAAGATTGAGAATGTCTATATTGGGGCAGAATGTTCCCATGCTAATATTCAAGATTACACCAAGATGTTTAAAGAATTTTGTGATATCTTTGCTTGGTCTTACAATGAAATGCCAGGTATCAACCCTCACATTGTTAAACATGAGATTAAAACTTACCCCAATGCTAAGCTTGTTCGACAACGCTTGCGTGCGGTGAATCCTAGGAAAGCACTTGCGATTAAGGCTGAGATAAAAAAGTTGTTAAATGCCAGTTTTGTCTATCTCTCTCCCATGACGTAGTGGGTTTCAAACCCCATTCCGATTGATAAGAAGTAGGGAACGATCCACATATGTATTGATTTTCGTGATTTGAATCGTGCCTATCCTAAGGACAATTTTCCCACACCATTTATTGATCAAATTTTGGATGAGTGTGTGGGAAGCAAGGTATTTGCCTTTATAGACGACTTTTCCTGATACAATCAGATACAAATTAAACCTGAGGACCAACATAAGACCGCCTTTATTTGTCCTTAGGGAACCTTTGCATATCAGAAGATGTCTTTTGGCCTTAAAAATGCCGGAGCCACTTTTCAGTGGGCTATGACCTTGATCTTCCATGATCTCAAATCGATTATTGAAGTCTTTTTGGATGACCTTGCTGCTCATTCTCGCATGAGAATGCGTCTTTCCTACCATTTGAGATTAGTGTTCAAAAGGTGCCGCCATTATTTGGTCAAGTTAAATCCTCACAAGTGCATATTTTGTGTGAAGTCTGGTCGCTTATTAGGATTCATTGTCTCCAAAGAGGGTATAAGAGTCTACCCTTTAAAGGTTGAGGCAATACTTCAATTGTCTCCCCTGAAAAACATTAGACATCTTCAATGTTTTCAAGGCATGGAAAACTTCTTATGGAGATTTGTCATGAATTTTTCCAATTTGACTAGAGGCTTTATGCATCTTTTGAAGAAGGACACTACCTTTTTCTAGGATGAACGAGCCCATGAGTCCTTTGATGCGCTTAAACGAGCCTTAGCATCAGCCCCGGTGATTAGTCCACCCGACTATAGCCGTGACTTTCTACTTTATGTGGTTGTGTCCATGGAGACGATTGGTATGGTTTTGGTTCAAGAGGATGAGGAGATCCAAGAGCATGTCATATATTATCTGAGCCAGAACCTCATTGATGTGGAGATCCATTATTCCCATGTGGAGAAGCTTTCCTTAGCTACCATCCATACAGTTCAAAGATTGAGACACTATATTCTCCTTCACCAGACCTTGGTGATTGCCCATGTCAATCCATTTTAGTTCATCCTCACTAGAAGGATGATAGGGGGGAATTATAATAAGTGGATTTTCATCCTGCAAGAATTCGATCTTGAGTTTGTTTCGAAAAAATCAAAGAAATCATTGATTTTTGCAGAGCTTATATCTGATTTCTCAAGTGAGGAGGAGGAGACTTGTGAAGATACATTTTTCGATGAGCACATCTTCTTGATCTCAACTTTGGATCCATGGTATGGAGACATTATCATATATTTACAAACATTGAAGGTCCCTACTCACCTCTCATGGGATGAACGATGATGATTACGTCACGTATCCAAGAATTACCTCATAGTGGATAACACATTGTACTGCCGTGGGGTAGATTCCATTTTAAATCATCATTTAACTCATGAGGAGGCTGAGCTTGTGCTGAATGATTGCCATGGAGGGGCGTGTGGTGGTCATTTATCTGGGATTTCTACAACCTAAAAAATCTTGAGAGTGGGTTATTTCTAGCTGTCGATCTTTAAAGATTGTGTCAATGCGGTTAAGATATGCCACCCTTGCTAGGTGTTCACATGTAATATGCGTTCACGTCCTGCCCCGTTACATTCCATTATCATCGCCAGTCCCCTCACTAAGTGGGGGCTTGATTTCATGGAATGCAACACAACTTCAGCTAGGGGGAAGCATCATATTATCATGGCTATTGACTACTTCATGAAATGGGCTGAGGCTATGCCTACAGTTAAATCCGATGGTGACATAGCCGTACACTTCATATTCAACCAGATTATTACTTGGTTTGGTATTCTGAAAGAGCTTGTCACTGAACATGGTAAGCACTTTCAGAATTGCATGATGGAAGAGTTGGCCTCGAAGTTAGGGTATAAGCAGGAGCATTCTTCTTCTTATTACCCTCAAGCAAATGGAAAAATTGAAGCAGTGAATAAATCACTCAACTATATTCTCCAACAAACCGTCGCACAAAGCAAGACTAATTGGCATATTATGTTATATCCTGCTTTGTGGGCTTATAGGACCATGGTTAAGACTGCCACTGGTTTTTCTCCATATCAGCTTGTACATGGAGTGGAGTCTGTATTACCAATTGAGTGTGAAATCCCTTCTTTGAAGCTATCCATAGAGCTCTTACCGGACACCTCTCCATTGGAGGAACGTTTGGTCCATTTAGAGCATCGAAATGCTTTAGTGGCTCTACAAGTGAATAAGTGTCTCATTAAGGTCCAGTACGATAAATCTATCCATCTAAGGAGCTTTAGTGAAGGAGATTTGGTCCTTTAGTGGGATCAAGCTAAAGAACCCTTGGGGGAAGGCAAATTCAACCCCATGTGGCATGGTCCTTACGTGCTTAAACGTGTGTTAGAGAATGGCGCTTATGAGCTAGTAGATTATGAGGGGACGGCCTTGGCGAAGCCTAGAAATGGGCTCTATCTTAAAAAATACTATGCATAACTTTTAGCCAGGGCTGACTATTGTATATTATTGTACATCATTTTGCATGCTTAGGTCTTTCTTATGATGATCGGGTTTGTTGATTAGCTTTCGTTTCTTATGCCAGATGTCAATGGAGTCTTCCATCTATATAGGATTCACAGATGGTGCAAGCCATCACACTCAACACTCAGCCTCTGCTACTTGGGTGATTTATACTCCTATGGGTCAGGTATTGTCTTCAATAGGCGTATCTTTATGGCCCTCTTCAAACAATGTTGCTAAATATAGTGTTGTTATCGAGCTTCTAGGGGATTTCATTTCACATGGTGTTCTCTCTCTTGAGGTACGTCTTGATTCGGAGTTAGTAGTGTCATAGCTTAATGGCTTGTATCATGTTAGAGATCCAACATTATTACGGAGATTCTTACATGTGATATTGTTAGAATGGCAATTTGACAACATAACATACATACATGCTCCAAGAATTAATAATCAAGTTGTTGACTCATATGCTAACTACGTGTTAGATTGGAATTTGTTTCATAGACAATAAGCTCATCACAAACATACATTTTTACACATGTAAATAAATAAATCGATCATCATAAAAAAAATTTCATTAAAACATCCAAAATGTGATAACACATAGTGTCATAATACAAAAATGGGGCTCTCGAGCCACCAAAATATAAATACATCGTAGTACAAAATGTATCACTCCCAGGTATCTAAGCCTAAGAGGAAGAGGGGGGTTCTGATCATGGAATGCCACCACGCCTCTAGCTAGTCGTCTAAATAACTGTACCCATGCTCGTGGCACACCCACAACCTCACACTGCATGGCCTCAGGCAGGTCCTCGACCTGTGCCATGGGTACCCTATGTGTCAGCTGCACGAAGTTGGTATGAATGCTTTGGAGCGTCCACTCTGCATCCACACCCATAATGTCATCTCCTCTTCCCCTCCGTCTATGAAAAGGGAAGCCTTCAAGCTATCGTGATCCTACATCTGCATGCATATAATAGGATGTT
This sequence comes from Pseudotsuga menziesii, assembly GCA_001517045.1. Classification (NCBI taxonomy): domain Eukaryota; kingdom Viridiplantae; phylum Streptophyta; class Pinopsida; order Pinales; family Pinaceae; genus Pseudotsuga; species Pseudotsuga menziesii. Next base: position 37,238 of record LPNX010754050.1, read on the forward strand.
ACTATGTGTTGTTACGCAAAAACATGTCTTTTTGATTCCATATATCAAAAAACACAAAAAATTAAATAACTCAAAAATCTTAAAAAGAGGGTTGGGATTCGTTACCAATGTCATTGTATGTCGATCCTGGTGGTAATGGCATGTCGAGGTCTCCCCGAAAATCTATCCCCATATAGGGGTAATCATCAATGGAAACTATCTGCCGTCGCCACCATGGAAAGAAATTAGTTGGATAGGGGTTGGACACCCTACCTCCACCCAGTCTGTGCATCACATCTTCCCAACGTCTTTGGGCCGGATCTCAAACCCCGTGAATAGGAACGTCAACTCTAGGGCTCAATCCCGGAACACACTCAAAGAAAAACGTACTCAGTATGCTACTAAAACTAAAGTTTCGTACTCGGCCCATCTTGCACTCACTGAGCTAGTGTTTCATGTTTCCCAGTAGTGTGGTGCTCCAATCATAGACCATGGGTCTCATGCACTCCAATGCATAGAACATCAGAGGCCATGAGGCCTGGTGGAGTGAATCTAGCCCTGCTATCCTGCCCAGTGTCAGTAGAATGGCCTTTAGGCCTAGCACCTATATGGAGTTAGTTGGGATCTAACTCCCGACCTTCTCTGTGTTTGGATAACAATACACGGCTATGTACTCATCTATGGTGAGGCCACCTCTGGGCCCGCGAGATCATAAGTTCACCACTTCCCCCTGTTGGGAAAGTCACATAAAGTATATGTCCTCCACTTCTATGATGAGGGACATCCCATCAATCTGGAAAGACTCTAAGTTGGGATCCTAGTAGTCTACTAGCATCTACAGCAGTCTTGTTTTGGCTCTTAAGCCACCAAGACACCAAAACTTGTAGATCCTGCATGCACGAAGAGCTTATTGTGCCATTATATCACCACGTAGTGCTTCTTCTACATCCTCGTGCTCATGTTCTCTACCTTCTAGAACCATCCTGCACATTGAGTTCAAGTTTGAGTCATTAGAACACATAAAAAAACCTTGAACATGGCCTCATACGCGACTATTTGCTAAACATCTACGTATGTACATGACTTTGAGGGCTTTTTCCGCGTATATCTAGCCCTATATGCGGAAAAATCCTCGATTTCTGCGTGGGTCGTGGCGTGTACTTTAGAATGGCCTAGAATCTTGATTTGACCATGAAAAATTGTAAAATTTGCATGAAAATGAAAGAGCAGGGCATGGGTAATTACCTGGAAAAAACGGTAGTGGATTCCACTGGCTGGATCTCCTGGAATTTGTTGTTGAAGTTCTAAGCTCAATTGGCTAAAAATTTCAAATGTTATATAATGTTTTGAATTTTTTACTATTTATAGAAATTTTTCAAATTTTTGAAAATTTTTACCGCCTTTTCTATAGTTTGGACCGTTTCTAATCCTTTTGGACCGTTTTTGACTAATATATGATGTAGGAGACCGTTTTCAACACTATTTCGACCATTGTGTTGACCCGTTCCTGCCGATTTCAGGTATCATGTCTAAACTGGCATATAGGTTAGGTTTCACCACCGTTTTCATTTTGCATGACCTTATGACTGTTTCATTATAACCGTAGGTACGAACCCATTCTATCTTGTCACGGAACCTTCTTGTTGTTTGTTGGGTAAAATTATCACTAGTTAATTTACCTTTAATTAATTGTCAACCAGGGTACGTATACTTCGAGCTGCTACACCATATGTGCGGGCAAAGTGGTTTCAATGCTCATGCTGACAGTAATTTAGTCTACTCACAGACAAGAAACAAAATGCAATTGATGGAACTATTACTATATTGAATGATCAATGCTACGAGTTCCTAGGTCTGTCATAAAGAAAATAATATCAATTTGCTGACCCCTGTCTTACTGTCAAACTCAATATAACCTACAATAACCTACAGCAATCTTCCAAAGCAATACTAATCTTCCAAAGAAATACTAACTACAGCAATATTCCAAAACAATACTAAACTACAACAATCTTAAGCTACAGCAATTATGGTTTACTCTTCAAAACAAACAGCCTGCTAAGAAAAGAACTTACCTACCAAATGAGTATGCTCAATCAATCTTAATGACCTTGTGCTATATCTAAAACTCCAACCATTAACCCTACAGAGTTTGATGCTGAAATCTATACAAACATTTCTCAAATAATTATTGAGATGAAATCTATTTCCTCTTAACCTTAAATTGTCCACAAACAGTTTGACAAAAGGAAATTTGACTTGCTGCTACTGTCAGAATATACCCTATCTGCATCCTATGCATACAAAAGCACACAAAAGAATGCTGAGACTATAAAATGCACACCAATAAGTATTGGAACTGTTTGAAGCATACACACGCACTCTCATCTATATGGACTGTGAGACTGGTGTTTAAACCTAAGAAACAATGCTGTAAACTATGAATATTTTCCTAATTTCATTCAATCCTCAAAAAGCATGAATCCAACTCTTATCTGGCCAATTCAAAAGGTTGTTTGAAAAGCCCTAAATGTAAGTTAAAGTCTGTAAACCTTCTGCTCATTCAACAACTACTACAAACTCTTGTTAAAATCCACACACACTACAACTCGAAAATACTCTATAGTCTGGTAAACTCAATAGCCGACAGGATTCTAATTAAGTGTTGGAGCTATGTACTAATCAATGTCACGCTGGCAATAAAAGGAATATGAAATCCAGTCTATGTCTAATCCTTCATTAAATCGATCTTACAACAAGCCAAATCAAAGTCATCACACAGTTTTGCAAATTCCAGAACCCTGAACAGAGTCTTTGAACAAGAAATCGTAACTATCAATGAGCAATATCACGCTGAAACCAAAAATACAAAGCCACTCTTACTAGTTACTGAATCGATTATACAGCTAGCCTGAATGCATGTGATATTAATTTGTCTTCTGCAACATAAATCTCATTCTGAAGCACAAGTAAACAAAACCATTACCATTCCATTATAAAACAGTGCCAAAGTATATAAAATTCACTCTACTTACAGAAATCCAAACAACACTTAAATACAAAGGATCGGTGTTGAAGGTGGGCCCTGCCCTCAATGCCTGCCAGTCTTAAATAAAAGTTTTAAAGAAGATAAACGCTGGATCGATTGATAAAAATAGAGTTTTTACAGTCTTCTCCTAGTGTATCTCCTTCTCAAGCTTTATTTATACATGAACAGATGGACAAGACCCATCCCAAATATCTGAAATTCGTGCAACTACCCAGAAAATGGCCAACACCAAATCTGGCAAAACCATGTCTTCTCCAGAAAGGATTTCTCCATATTCGTTCATAAATTCGGAAAACTGCCCACAATTAGGGGTAAATGGGGCCATTTTTGAAGTGGGTTTCGAACCATTTTGAGCAATTCTCAACCAATTGTTCAGAAATTGAGCCTGAAATCGAGTTCCTGATCAAGGATGGGAATGCCACTTTGAGCAAATGACATCCTCAGAACAGCACTGGATAATATTCATAAGCATCTGGAAGGTGATGTGAATCCAAGAGAAACATCTCCACTGTGGACATAATCCCCCAAATCGCTGGTTCAACATATCTTCTGAGCGTCTATACCACTACATGGAAGAAACAAAGACTCATTAGTTGACCAAGTATTTAAATGGAAACTTAAAGGTTGCATTATACACATAAAAACAAAGCAAAGTAATGAATAAGCAATTAAAAAGTCACTTACCAAAACCTAGCAATGTTGATCTTCAAAAAGGCATAATCATGTACAAAACAACACTAAATAAGGCTGACTAGCACTTGATCTCATGTGACTTGAAACTAGAAATGTGATGCTGAATAGTCAAAATAGGAAGCCAACATTGTTTTAGAAGTGGCATGATTACAATGGTAGAGCTTGACCTTACATGGGTGCCCTAGTTAGCTCTTTAATTACATTTGGTGCCCATGGAGACAATTTTGTCCTTTAGGGTGTGGGAGTCCATTGCATAGTATTGCCATGACATTTCTGAAGAGCCTCATACTCCTCTTAATCTTTTGCTAGCCTATTTCCCCCAGAATCCCTTATGTCAAGCTGTAATTGCATTATCATGAGATTTTCCTGCCTTACTGAGCCTTATGCCAACATCCCTGACTTTGAGTATCAGCCATATAGCCCGAGCTTGTCTCATTTGTAGCCACACAGAGCCATTTTATATATCCTTTGCAGCTTGATTCCCTATTTTACCGAGAGGGGACTTTCCCCCGAGTGTCGCTATCCCACACATGTATCCTTGCATCGAGCATAGGTATGTTCCAGTGCTTGGAACTAGTTTGTTTTCCTATTTAACACTCGTCTCCTCCTAGTCTGTAACTATAAAGAAATTTTATTCTTTTTCAAGCCTTTCAAATATTTGAATCAGTCCAAAAAAAATTAAAAAACCAAAAAGCCAGACAAGGAAAGATGTTATCTTTGGCAGCAGTCGAGTCATGTCACCTTCAAATAGAGCACTGTATATCACATCTATTGGTTGGGTTAATAGTTTGAATTTAGGAGTTGTACGCGTTTATCTAAGTTTATCTCCATCGTCTAGTTAAGCTTCCAGTCCCTATGGAGCCTCTGTCGATGCCTCCTGTGTCGCAGAGATGTCTCAGTTTTGCATATCAAGTCTATGATGCCTACGTGCAGTCACCATTCGTCGTTATGCTCTTATTCAAAGGAAGTTGAAACCTGAGTGGGCCATTCCTTAGTTATCTTGACTTTGCATGTCGGCCATTCCCGGTACAGTTACTGGTTCATGCACCTTATGATTGAGTCCTTCCACATTATACAGCTTTGTTGAGTAACTCGTGTTGGATGATGGGGGATGCCTTAATGCCCTCCTTCTTGTGGATTTCATCCCATAGACTTCAGATCATTTATTCTAGGATAGGAATCTAGAGTCATTTTTGAGTGCCTTGAGACTTGCAGTCATCAGTGGCAGGTTCTCTTGCCATCGACAATTATTTGGGAATACATAGATGTCCCCTGATCGATGGATTCTCTCAAGTGTTTGCCCTCAACACATTTATTCACACTTGTTAGTTTGCACTCTAGTACCTTGATTCCCATTTTCATTATCGGTGGGTGATCTCGCCTCTGTTAACAGTATGCATCAATGACCGGTAATCAGATGATGGACTACTATGTTCAACCTCGACACCTCTATTCACATAGTAGGACATGTACTCGTAGCAATTTGTGTAGAAGACCTTCTAGATTGGTGGCATCTCATATATGCTACCTCCTTGATCATGCTAGTGTTCATAATATTTCAGTATATGTCAGACATTTCTAGCCATTATGGAGATCTTGATCTATTGTATATCTTCAGTCTTCATGGAGATCATGATCCTTTGTATATCTTCATTATGGAGATTCTGATATATGTATATTGTATGTGGAGATGACCACACATGTTATATTGTATCATGCCTATTCATGGCGATTGTACTATTATGTATCTGAGACTGCTATATGTATTTGCAGTTATATGCAGAGTTGTATCATTGTATAGTGCTGATTGCATGGTTGGTTCTTCCACTGGGTTCTTCATGACTTCATTTCTGGGATGGACTTATAATGTATTTTGGCCATCGTATGACCCCTATGACCTCACACATTAGGGGGCATCTGTTATAGCTGATTTTACCACACATGGTGACTCACACTTTTATGGCCTTCCCTGTCCCTATGCAGACTCCTTAGACCCCATGGACCATTTTTGTTCATTTGATGTTTCCTAGATCATCCCTAAAAACATGCTTAAATGGCCATACGATACTTTTAAACCCTTTATCGCGTATATACGTGGGTTTGACCTCTAAAACCGCGTACATCGAGATCTAAATTCTTTTGGAGTTAGCCAAATTCTTTTGGAGTTTTCCTTGATGTGGATCTAACTCATTAGTCTCCTGGCCTTCCATATGCCTTGAGATCGCTCGGATTTGACCTTTCATTACCCCATTGAAGAGCTATATAAGGAACCCTTTGGATACATTGAAGGCATATGAGGAATTGAAAGCAAGAAAACTATAGTCCATTGTTGCCAGAACTTGTGCTTGATTCTGCATCCCCTTTGTCCCTTGGAGCACTTTTGTGTTCTTCCCAAGATTGGGCTTTTTCTTGTGAGCTTGCTATCGAGAGATGGAGGATTTAAGTGGTGGACGCCCAAGTGGGGGACTCGGTTTCTCCGATTCGCAGACGTGTCGACAGAGGTTGTATTCATTGTAATCTCTGATTTTATATTAATATAAATATCTTTTCCTATCCAATAATGTGTGTTTGAATGAATATTTTATCAATGGATGATTTTAAATGCTTATATGTTATTGATTATATATGCTAGAGTAGAGCTAACACAATTATATATAGCATGCTTGTTTTGTTTATTGAATGTTGAGGAAGCAATTTATCAATTCAAGCTGAGTTGTAAAGCTCAACGGGAATCTACATCAACTGTCCGGAATAAGGTACGAATCAAGATCCTTTAGTGTTAGTTGTTTAATTTCTCTTGCATATAGGAAAGGATTGATTTTTGGATTTAAGCTGTCTATTGTGGTACCCCAAGCCATAGGAATTTCTCTTCGTAACACTTATATATGTGGAGATTCATTATTCCCATGTGGAGAAGCTTTCCTTAGCTACCGTTCATGTGGTTCAAAGATTGAGACACTATATTCTTCTTTGACAAACCTTGGTAGTTCCCCATGTCAATCCATTTCAGTTTGTCCTCACTAGAAGGATGATAGGGGGAAAGTATAATCAGTGGATTGTCATCCTGCAAGAATTCGATCTCGAGTTTGTTTCAGAAAAATTGAAGAAATCATTGATTTTTGCAGAGCTTATATCTGATTTCCCAAGCGAGGAGGAGGAGGAGGCTTATGAATATACGTTTTTCGATGAGCACATCTTCTTGATCTCAACTTTGGATCCATGGTATGGAGAAATTATCATATATTTACAAACATTCAAGCTCCCTACTCACCTTTCACGGGATGAACAACGACGGTTACGTCACGTTTCTAAGAATTACCTCATAATGGATAACACGTTGTACCTCTGTGGGGTAGATTCCATTTTAAGTCATTATTTAACTCATGAGGAGGCTGAGATTGTGCTGAATGATTGCCACAGAGGGGCATGTGCTGGTCATTTATCTAGGCTTTCTACAGCCCAAAAAATCTTGAGAGCGGCTTATTTCTGGCTGTCGATCTTTAAAGATTGTGTTAATGCGATCAAGAAGTGCCACCCTTGCCAGATGTTCACATGTAATATGTCCTCACGTCCTGGCCCCTTACATCCAATTCTCACCGCCAGTCCCTTCACTAAGTGGGGGCTTGATTTCATGGATTGCAACCCAGCTTCAGCTGGGGAGCATCATCATATTATCGTGGCTATTGACTAATTCATGAAATGGGTTGAGGCTATGCCTACAATTAAATCCAATGGTGAGACAGCCTCATACTTCATATCCAACCAAATTATTACTTGATTTGGTATTCCGAAAGAGCTTGTCATTGACCATAGTAGGCACTTTCAGAATCGTATGATGGAAGAGTTGGCCTCGAAGTTAGGGTATAAGCAGGAGCATTCTTCTTCTTATTACCCTCAAGCGAATGGATAGGTTGAAGCAGTGAACAAATCACTCAATTCTATTCTCCAATGAACCGTCGCACAAAGCAAGACCAATTGGCATATTATGTTATATCCTGCTTTGTGGGCTTATAGGACCGTGGTTAAGACTGCCATCGATTTTTCTCCTTATCAGCTTGTACATGGAGTAGAGTCTATATTGTCGGTTGAGTGTGAGATCCCTTCATTGAATCTAGCCATAGAGCTCTTACCGGACACTTCTCCATTGGAGGAACGTTTGTTCCATTTAGAGCAGCTTGATGAGCAGCGTCGAGATGCTTTAGTGGCTCTAGAAGTGAATAAGCATCGCGTTAATGCCTAGTACGATAAATTTGTCTGTCCAAGGAGGTTTAGTGAAGGAGATTTGGTCCTTTTGTGGGATCAAGCTAAAGAACCCTTGGGGATAGGAAAATTCAACCCCATGTGGCATGGTCCTTACGTGGTTAAACGTGTGTTAGAGAAGGGCACTTATGAGCTAGTAGATTACAAGGGGACGGCCTTGGAGGAGCCTAGAAATGGGCTCTATCTTAAAAAATACTATGCATGATTTTCAGCCAGGGCTGACTATTGTATATTATTGTACAACATTTTTGCATAATTAGGTATTTCTTATGGTGATCGGGTTTGTTGATTAGTTTTCGTTTCTTATGGAAGATGTCAAGGGAGTCTTCCATCTATATAGGATTCACGGATGGTGCAAGCCATCACACTCAACACTCAGCCTCTACTGCTTGGGTGATTTATACTCCTACGAGTCAGGTATTGTCTTCAGGAGGTGTATGTTTACATCCCTCTTCAAACAATGTTGCTGAATATAGTGCCATTATCGAGCTTCTACGGGATGCCATTTTACATGGTGTTCTCTCTCTTGAAGTACATCTTGATTCAGAGTTAGTAGTGTCACAGCTTAATGGCTTGTATCATGTTAGAGATCCAACATTATTACGGAGATTCTTACATGTGAGATTGTTAGAACGGAAATTTGAAAACATAACATACATACATGTTCCAAGAATTTATAATCAAGTTGCTGACTCATATGCTAACTACGTGTTATATTGGCATGTTTTTCATAGACAATAAGCTCATCACAAACATACAATTTTACACATGTAAATAAATAAACCGATTATCATAAAAAAATTTCATTAAAACATCCAAAATGTGGTAATACATAGTGTCATAATACAAAAATGGGGCTCTCGAGCCACCAAAATATAAATAGATGGTAGTATAAAATATATCACTCCCATGTATCTAAGCCTAGGGAGGAGGGGGGGGTTCTGATCATGGAATGTCACCACGGCTCTAGCTAGCTGTCTAAATAACTGCACCCATGCTCGTGGCACACCCACCACCTGATGCTACATGGCCTCAGGCAGGTCCTCGACCTACGCCATGGGTACCCTATGTGTCAGCCCCACGAAGTTGGTATGAATGCTTTTGAGCGTCCACTCCACATTCACACCCGTAATGTCATCTCCCCTTCCCCTCCTCCTATGGTGAGGGAAGCCTTTAGGCCGTCGTGGTCCTACATCTACATATATATGATAGGATGTCACTATGTGTTGTCATGCAAAAACATGTCGTTTTGATTCCATATATCAAAAAACACAAAAAAATTAAATAACTCAAAATTTTTAAAAAGAGGGTTGAGATTCGTTACCAATGTCAACAAATGCTGATCCTGGTGGCAATGGCATGTCGGGGTCTCCCCAGAAATCTATCCCCGCATAGGGGTAATCATCGATGGAAACTATGTATCGTCGCCACCATGGAAAGAAATCAGCTGGATAGGGGTTGGACACCCTACCTCCACCCAGTCTGCGCATCACATCTACCCAACGTCATTGGGCCAGATCTCGAACCCCATGAAGAGAAACGTCAACTCTAGGGCTCAATCCTGGAACACACTCAAAGAAAAACATGCTCAGTATGCTACTGAAACCGAAGTTTCATACTCTACCCATCTTGCACTCACTGAACTGGTGTTTCATGTTTCCCAGTAGTGCAGTTGTCCAATCGTACACAGTGGGTCTCATGCACTCCACTGCATAGAACATCAAAGTTTGTGTGGCCTGGTGGAGTGAATCTAGCTCTACTATCCTACCCAGTGTCAGTAGTATGGCCTTTATGCCTAACACCTATATGGATTTATTTGGGATCTAACTCCCAACCTTCTCTGTGTCCATATAACAATACACGGCTATGTACTCATCGATGGTGATGCCACCTCCGGGCCCATGAGATAGGTTCACCACTTCCCCCCATCGGGAAAGTCCAGTAATAAAGTATATGTCCTCCACTTCTATGGTGAGGGACATCCCATCGATCTGGAAAGACACTGAGTTAGGATCCCAATAGTCTACTAGCATTTGTAGCAGTCTTGGTTTGGCTCTTAAGCCACCAAGACACCAAAATTTGTAGAGCCTGCATGCATGAATAGCCTATTGTGCCATTAGATCACCATGTACTACTTCTTCTACATCCCCGTGCTCATGTTCTCTCCATTCTAGAACCATCCTGCATGTTTAAATCAAGTTTAGGTCATTATAAATCCTTAAAAAAACTTGACCGCAGCCGCATACACGACTGTTTTCTAAACAGCTGCGTATGTACGCGACTTTGAGGGTTTTTTCCACATATATCCATTCCTATACGCGGAAAAATCCTCGATTTCCATGTGGGACGACTCGCACACTTTAGGGTGGCCTAGAAATCCAAATTGACCGTGGAAAATTGAAAATTTTACATGAAAATGAAAGAGCAGGGAATGGGAAATTACCTGGAAAAAACGGTGGTGGATTCTGTCGGCTGGATCTCCCAGAATTCACGTTTGAAGTTCTGAGCTCAATTGGGTAAAAATTTCAAATGTTATATAATGTTTTGAATTCTTTACTATTTATAGAAATTTTTCAAATTTTTGAAAATTTTTACCCCATTTTCTATAGTTTGGACCGTTTCTAATCCTTTTGGACCGTTCTTTTACTAATATATGATGTAGGAGACTGTTTTGAGCACCATTTCAACCATTGTTTTGACCCATTCGTGTTGATTTCAGGTATCATGTCTAAACTAGCATATAGGTTAGGTTTCACCACTGTTTACATTTTGCATGACCTTATGACCATTTCATCATAACCATAGGTACAAACCCATTCTATCTTGTCACGAAACCTTCTTGCTGTTTTAGAAGTGGCATGATTTGAATGGTAGAGCTTGACCTTACATGGGTACCCTAGTTAGCTCCTTATTTGTATTTGGTTCCCATGCCGACAATTTTTTCCTTTAGGGTGTGGAAGCCCATTGTATAATGTTTCCATGACATTTTACAGAATCCTCATACTCCTCTTGATCTTTTGCTGGCCTATTTCCCCCGGACTCCCTTATCTTAAGTTGTAATTGCATTATCATGAGTTTTTCCTGCCTTATTGAGCCTTATGTCGACTTCCTTGACTTTGAGTATCAACCATATAGCCCGAGCTTGTCTCATGTCTAGCCATGCAGAGCCATTTTATATATCCTTTGTAGCTTGATTCCCTATTTTTACCGGGAGGGGACTTTCCCCCAAGTGTCGCTATCCTACACATGTATCCTTGCATTGAGCATAGGTATGTTCCACTGCTTGGAACTGGTTTGTTTGATCATTCGACACTTGTCTCCTCCTAGTCTGTAACTTTAAAGCAGTTTTATTCTTTTTCAATATTTTCAAATATTTGAAAAAGTCCAAAAATTAAAATTAAAAAACCAAAAAGCTGGACAAGGAAAGATGTTATCTTTGGTAGCAGTCGATTCATGTCACCTTCGAACAGAGCACTGTATATCATATCCATTGGTTGAGCTAATAGTTTCACATTAGGAGCTATACTCGTTTATCTGAATTTATCTCCACCGACTAGTTAAGATTCCAGTCCCTATGGAGCCTGTGCCGATGCCTCCTGTGTTGCAGAGATGTCCTAGTTTTGCATATCGAGTCTATGCTACCTATATTTAGTCACCATTCACCGTTATTCTCTTGTTCAAAGGAAGTTGAAACCTAAGTTGGCCATTCCTCAGTTATCTTGACTTTGCATGTCGGCCATTCCCATTACAATTACTAGTTCATGCACCTTATGATTGAGTCCTTCCACATCATACAGCTTTGCTGAGTACCTCGTGTTGGATGATGGGGGATGCCTTAATTCCCTCCCAGCGGATTTCATCCCATTGAATTCAGATCATTTATTTTGGGATAGGAATCTAGAGTCATCTTTGAGTGCCTTGAGACTTGCAGTCATCAGTGGCAGGTTCTCTTGCCATCAATAGTTTTTTGGGAATACATCAATGTCCCCTAATCGATGGATTCTCTCAAGTGTTCGACCTCAACACATTTATTCACACTTGTTATTTTGCACTCTAGTACCTTTATGCCCCTTTTCATTATCGGTGGGTGATCTCGCGTCTGTTAACGGTATACATCAATGACCAGTAATCAGAAGATGGACTACTATGTTCGACCTCGACACCTCTATTCACATAGTAGGACATGTACTCATAGTGGTGTGTGTAGAAGACCTTCCGGATTGGTGGCATCTCATATATGCTACCTCCTTGATCGTGCCAGTGTTCATGATATTTCATCTCTCATGACTTGATTCCAGTATATGTCAGACATTTCCAGCCATTATGGAGATCTTGATCTGTTATATATCTTCAGTCTTCATGGAGATCATGATCCTTGGTATATCCTCATCATGGAGATTCTGATCTATGTATATTGTACGTGGAAATGACCACATATGTCATATTGTATCATGCATGTTCATGGCCATTGTACTCTTATGTATCCGAGACTGCTATATGTATTTGTAGTTATATGCAGAGTTGTATCATTGTATAGTGATGATTGGATGACTAGTTCTTCCACTGGGTTCTTTATCACTTCATTTCTGGGATGGAATTATAATGTATTTCGGCCATTGTATGACCCCTCTGAACTCACACATTAGGGGGCATCTGTTATAGCTGATTTTACCACACATGGTGAATCACACTTTTATGGCCTTCCCTGTCCCTATGTAGACTCCTTAGACCCTCTAAACCATTTTTGTTCCTTTGATGTTTCCTTGATCATCCCTAAAAACATGTAAAAGTTTCCATACGTGAATTTTAAACCCTTTATCACATATATACGCGGGTTTGACCCCTAAAACCGCATACATCAGGATGTGTGCAAAAGGCCAAATTCTTTTGGAGTTTTCCTTGATGTGGATCTAACTCACTTGTCTCTTGGCCTTCCATATGCCTTGAGATCGCTCGGATTCGACCTTTCATTACCCCATTGAAGATCTATATAAGGAACCCTTTGGATACATTAAAGGCATGAGGAATTGAGAGCAAGATAACTATAGTCCATTGTTGCCGGAACTTGTGCTTGAGTCTACATACCCTTTGTCCCTTGGAGCACTTTTGTATTCTTCCCAAGCTTACCTTTTTCTTGTGAGCTTGCTATCGAAAGATGGAGGATTGAAGTGGTGGAGGCCCAAGTGGGGGACTCAGTTTCTCCAATTCGCAGACATGCCGACAGAGGTTGTATTCATTGTAATCTCTAATTTTATATTAATAGAAATATCTTTTCCTGTCCAATAATGTGTGTTTGAATGAAAATTTTATCCATGGATTATTTCAAATGCTTATATGTTATTGATTATATATGCTAGAGTAGAGCTAACACAATTATATATAGTATGCTTGTCTTGTTTATCGAATGTTGAGGAAGCAATTTATCAATTCAAGCTTAAGTTGGAAAGCTCAACGGGGATCTACATCAACCGTCCGGAATAAGGTACGAATCGAGATCCTTTAGTGTTAGTTGTTTGGTTTCTCTTGCATATAGGAAAGGATTGATTTATGGAGTTAAGTTGTCTGTTGTGGTACCCCAAGCCATAGGAATTTCTCTCTGTAACACTTGTTATTAATTTGTTTAAGTAAAGTAGTTTGATTCCATTTAAGTTTAGTTATGTTTATTTATTTCCTATCATGAATTTGCTTAAGTTAATTTCCAGTTTGTTTAATTTGATTTCTAGTTTATTAATTAGTTTAATATGCAATGTTTTATTTTCTGTTTAACATTTAGTTTGAATTTAATTTGCTGATTAAATAGGTTTATTTATTGATTCCATGTATTAGGTTTAGATCTGCATAACTTCAGTTGAAGAATTAGTTCATTTAGGTTAGTTTTTATTATTTTAATCTGTATGGACTGCTATTCGGACCATCTGTGCAGTCTGCCATTCAGTCACCCTTTACAGACCTACTATTTAGTATGTCATTTAACCCTCAGTTTTGTTTTTAGTTGTTTTTCTATATTTTCATATTGTTTCTAGTTTTGTTTTGTCAATATTTGGATTATGTTTGTAGTTGGTAGTTTTATTTAAGCATTTTGATTAAAGTTTGATTATTTTAGGTTATTGATTTTAAGGTTTTATTATTTTTCTTTTACATATGAATTAAGTTGTTTTTATTTATTGAATATTAAAATACTGATTTCATTTTACTGTTGTTTTATGTTATGGTTTTCTTTGCATATAGATTTTAAGGTTAGAGGTATTATTTTTAAGAGGAAGTTAGATTATTTATCATAGGAATCATTCTTGTTTTTGGTATGTGTATATTCAAGAATGGAGTTTAAATATCATTATTAAGTTTTCTGCTGGCTTCTTTCAAAGTTTTGTTTATTAAGTTTTCTACTTGCTTCTTTAGTTTTCTATTTTTGAAAGATAAGTTGTCTTTTTACCCTAGCCCTCCGCCAAAAGAATAGCTAGTTGATTATTTGTTAGTTGAGTTGTTATAAGTATTTTTATGTATGAGTTAGTGTCTGAAGTTATAAGTATTATTTTAGTCATTGTTTACTTCAGTCTAGTTTGATTATTTAGATAGTTTTAGGAATTTGACTCTGTTTTTCATTTTGAAATATATTTCGATCTTTTGTTTATTAAAATATCTCCATGACACCCTAGGAGCCTTTTTACCTTTGCATATATTTTGTATCAAACTCTAAGCTTACCAACCCCGGTTGATAATTAATATTCGGTGTAGTTAATATAGTAGAACACAGCGCAATAGTGGTTGAGTAAAGTCATGGCAAGGTCATCAAATATAGCATATTCCCCCCTCGGTAACTCTATATACCATTTCACCACAGGCCCTATGAGGGTGCGTTGAAATACCCTCAAACAAATTGAATCATCATGTAAGGAATTGGAAGAGCACCAAAGGTGGAAAGTGGTGACATGCTCACTAGGATATTCTCCAGCCTTACCTTCAAACTTGGGAATGTCCGAAGGAAGCTTGTTAGGGACTGTCGGCTAGGTCGGGTTATGAGATACCAGATCATTCATCAGTCTTGACAAGTTAGGTAATTTTAATGTCACAAGGAAAGGGAGCCTAGGTTGATTCGATCTATGCCATGCTCCCTGATAGTTCTGCTTCATGTAAGGTTGATTGTTATAAATACCATGGCCTTGGCCATAATAACCTCCTCCCATTTGACCCATATAGGGCTGCATGGAAGCATTGTGATGTGGGGTACCTTGATTATGCAATGCTACAAAGCCATAATTATAATAGTAAGCAGATTTTCGATACCTATACCCATAAGTTTGATAGTTTTTTCCATGCTACGGTCCATAAGAATGTCCATGAAAAGCTCCATAATGTGTTCCATGGGATGTCCCATGGGAAGGTCCATAGTTAGGGATATGGGGAGCTCCATGAGATGGAACATGAGACAATCCAAAAACATATATACGACCTGCTAACACAACAAGAGGTACTTGACTCTGAGATACTACCGTGTGAGCGATCACAGAGCGAACATGACTAGTAGTAATATTTTGGCCCAAAGGCCCACGTGAATTAGGGGGAGGATGGGTCGTTAAAAATGCAATCAAAGGAATAGGGTTCGAGGATGAAGGGACATGTGAAGGAATGTAAGTGGTGTTCCCAATGTTCACTCGTCTCGGTTCTGGTATCTGCATAGGATTACTAACACTAGGTCTAGGATGAACATGTGAAGATGCTTCCACCACAAGGATGGAAGGTGCAATGTGACTAGTGCCCCCAAATCTCTCTGCATGGAAAGGAATGGGAGTGCCCTTAGGCGTAGTGCTAGATCAATTTTTGACTCAGCATGGTGTGCCAGATCGGTTGCAGGGATATCAGGCATTCCATAATTAACATGACTAGTGCTTGTGGGTTCATAATAAGTCTTGTCACCCAGAAACCAATACCAATGACCTGTCAATGAGGGATCATAACCAAATCATACAGGTTGTTCATGTGATGGATCATATGTGATAGTAGGATCTTCCTCCCTGACCTTGTGAGGTGGAGAGTACATCTCTGGAATTTCATCCTCATGATCTCCCATGGTGTGTGAATCAAAGTGAGAATTAGTCCACCCAGACTGTCTAGTTTCCTCTCCCAAAGGAGGAGGAGACGTGGAAGGAGAAAGTCCTGCTAACCGACAAGAACGATGGGGTGCTACACTCGAATCCATAATGACTCAAAAAATAAAAATACTTGATCTAATTACGTAAACCCTAGGAAAACTAGCGTGCATAGAGCATACACCTAAAAATGTAAATCCAAATCACAACCAAACAAGGGTAGGATATGTGATATCCTAAATGAAGAAGGTATGTTTCACCTAGGAGAGGCTTGAGACTCCCATACACAACAAGCGGATGTTTGTAACCAATTATCATTGGCCCTCAGCTTCAACACATATAGCGACTGTGTTGTCCGACCCCTACCTGGCCAGGACACCTGCAGAATAACATTTGCAAATACCCCCTTGATAACCTAGGTAAGGATACTACGGTCACCTAATTTATCGATGCTCAAGCAGACATTCATAGGTGGTATTGATCGTATGGGTAGGATAGCAAAGCCCGAAACTCTCGAAAGATCCCCCAGATATGAATACAATCCTGGAAATATCTTCGGTGCTACTCAGTTACAACCAGGGGTCATCCCAATCATAACCGCTCACACTACCTCGTGCTTAACTCCTGTGTAAAAGGAGGATCCTGAGAAACACTAATTATATAAAGGAATTTCACACTCTCACATGGACAGACACCTAGTTGTTTTGTTTACTAGTCTTGGAGAATTCACTCACAATGAACTATTCCAAGACCCTAAAACCT
This sequence comes from Pseudotsuga menziesii, assembly GCA_001517045.1. Lineage (NCBI taxonomy): Eukaryota > Viridiplantae > Streptophyta > Pinopsida > Pinales > Pinaceae > Pseudotsuga > Pseudotsuga menziesii. The sequence goes on from LPNX010754050.1 coordinate 54,068, forward strand.
AGTCTTGTTGGTGCACCCTAGAAAATAAAAGAGTGTAATTCATTTTATTATGCGTTGATTTTAATTGGCTTTATTACTCAAATGGTAAATGGGCATACAACTAATTTTGTTATGTCGCAACAAGAAGTAAAATGCACACCTAACAATCAATGCAAATGCACTGTGTCAAATGAAGAAGAGGGTATGCTACTATATGAAGTGCAAAAGTTTTCCTTCAAATGAATATGCAATCATTCCTATATGAAAATCTGACTAATATTCTCCAAGCAAACCTACTGCAAGTACCATGCTAATGCAAAATGTAAACAATGCATAATAATGCAAAAAGAAAAATGTTTTTGTATTTTTTAATTAAATAAGAAAAAAAGTAAAAGTATGACTCTACAACCCTCAAACTCTGCAAGCACTCACAGACAGTAGCCAAGCAAAGCACAAAGGTAAAAGAGACCTAATGCACTAATCCCAAAACAAAAAGTAGAAAATGGAATGACAATAACATTTTCAAAAATTTAAACTAAAAGAGGTATTTGGTCAGAAACATGCATGTATACAGACTCTAGAAGCATCCAAGAAGACTCAGCAATCATCCAAACTCACCCAGTAACACTTCATCTTCCCAAAAAGACAAAAAATCATGGCATACATGAATTTTCTCAGTAAACATGCGTATTCCAGGAAAACCCGCGTGTACACGTGACTGTGAAAGAAAAACCTGCGTATAGGAAGAAAAAGAGAGAAAAAGAAGGTAAACAGACAAGCTAAGACAACATTTACTCCTATAATACACTAATAGGAAAACATTCCCCTAGACCCAGCTTAGAAACAGAGAAATCAAAGCAATTCAAGCACATTGAATGTTGAAAAACCCACAAAGAAAACAACTAGGAGCCTCCCCAACGAAGGCGCCAATTCTGTTATGGAGAAAACCTCCTATGGATTGGGGTGTACCACAACGGATAGAGAAACCACAGAAATCAATCCCTTCCCAATATGCAAGAGAAATAAAACATCTAACACTAAAGGATCTCGAAATACACCTTACTCCGGACGGTTGATGTAGATCCCCGTTGAGCTTTTTCCAATCCCACTTGTGTTAGCAATTTTCTCTCTCAACAACAACAAACAAGACAAGCATGCTATATAATGGTGTTAGACCTACTCTAGCATATATAATCCATAATGTAAAAGCAGTTAAAAGAATCCATGGATTCAATCTTCATTTAAATGCACATCATTGGACAGGAAAAGATATTTCTATTAATAAAAATCAAATATTACACAAGTGACAACCTATGTCGCCACGTCTGCGAACTGGAGAAACCGAGTCCTCCACCTGGGCCTCTACCACCTCAATCTTCCATCTCTTGATAGCAAGCTCACAAGAAAAGGGATTAAAAGTCATGTACAACAAATAACAGGTGTTTTTAGGGATGATCTTGGAAACATCAAAGGTACAATATTGGTCCATGGGCTCCAAAGAGTCTGCAGAGGGATAGGGAAGGCCATATATATGTGATCTACTATGTGTGGTAAAATCAGATGTAACATTTCTTGAAGCATCTTCACATTCATCGACAGCGACAAAATAAGAATTAGTGCAATCTTCACTGGATCAACCAACAGACAGTCCTTACATACTATATCTCCGAGTAGCGTTCCAAACGGTGCATAGAAAATGCCCTTCTTCGAATTTAATGCAATCGAATGTTTTTGACACCGTTCGAGCATGAATCGCAAGTTGTTAAGATGGTTCCTAATTAGCCCATAGACTGTCCAATCATCCATATATACTTGCAATAAATTTTGAATAAAGTCTTTGAATACAATGATAACTACCCGAGAAAATACTGCAGATGCATTCTTCAACCCAAAAGGCATGACTGTTTATTGAAAACAGCCCCATTCAGTGACAAACGTGGTCTTATGACGATCCTCCTTTGGAATCTAGATCTAGTGGTACCCCAAAAATCCATCTGTGAAGGAATACATCTCCTAACCACCTACTCCTTCAAGGACCTCATCTGTAAAAGGAGTCAGGAACGGATCATGCATGTATGCGTCATTTAACTTTCTTAGGTTGACGCAAATGTGGATTTCATCGGTTTTTTTATCTTAGACCACCATAGGACGTATCCACTCTGATTCTTCTACAGGCTCGATGATCACAACAACCAGCATCTGATCTATCTTAGCCTTCACACGGTCCTTGTATCGTGGGTTCAATCGATACATCCTCTGTCGTACAATTTTTGCATCTAGTTTTAACAAGATTTTCATCTCCCCCAGGTCCCCTAATATCCCCTATCCTGGAATTCATGCAGAAGGTCTATGATTTTGACCATCATCTCCTCGTCCCAATAGTCCCTGAACTGCTTACTGTATTTTATCTATGTTGGAATTTATCATTACAAATATTCTTTAATTTGATAGACTACGGAAGGGAAGTCATTTTTAGAGCACATTGAAGTCCTTCTTTAAACCCTATGAAATAATTCAGGAAGAGTAAGTCTAGAATACTATTCCAAGGCTCCATCCACTTCACATTAATATCTATCATAGGAAGCTTGCAGCCAAAGAACCATGGAAAGGAATTAGGATGGACAGGCGTATGGTATTCAAAATAATCCCATGCCACAAATTAAAGCCAAAAGGCATAAGAGTCAGATTTTCCATATATATATATATATATCACTTCTCCGTTCATGAGCTGAAAAAAAATATATCACTCACACAAAAGGACACCATGGATGGAAGAACCCAAATAAAATCTCAAATGTAGAAGGGGAAATCTGGGAATACTCAAAAGACGAAAGTCTGAAAGCATCAAAAGAATGAAAAATTCAAGGGAACGAGGAACAAACGAATATACTTGTCAAAATCCTATTACAATCTTGTGGTGTCTCAGCTAAAAGAAACCAAATGCAGAGGTAAATGAATCTCATATTTTGGCCTCTGAAGAGTTATCAAGACTTTGAAATCCTGGTTACCTTATTCCATCAGACAAAATCAATGGTAAGTTATGAATTTAACATTTCTTGAAAGGTCTGGATTTTTAAATAAATTCTTGAAAAGAATTGAGGCAAGTTGATCTAAATGAATTGTCATAAAGCCATTTTGTTGTTTCAAAAGATAGTTTGTCCAAATATCTATGTTGACCTAGTCAACCGCACGAGGACCACACTGAAAGCAGCTCTATGTCAAATCCATAGGAGAAAACCCACCAACAAATCCTCGTCAATAGGGGTTCTCACTCTGTCGACGCCCAACCAACATGATCTCCCTGAGCACTGACCCAGACAGGTTTTACCCTACCCAGCAACATCTGTAGAGCGAACGAAGTCTCACCCGAGATGTTCAAGGGAGAGTTGTCGGAACCAAGTTTTCAACAGTAAGAAGGGAGGATATGGGATTCAACGTGTAGACAGTATAACTATCGGATTACAGAACTAAGATTGTGATCGTAACTTATCTTCATAACTACCTATCTATCAGATCACAACATTCATTTGTTGCAGCAGTATCAACGCAGTGGTATCATTCATAAAACAACTTAAACCATCATTTTTCAGAAATGTGACAGAAGTTAAAGAGATCGCAGCAAAATCAATAAATATAATAGAAATGCAATAGAATTGGCATCATAAATCATCACAAATTCAACACACTTCTCATTGATATCGTAGCAGAGAAAACAAGAAAACAAAAGACAATATTTATGCAACAACCATCATGTCATATTCATTCTGTGCAATAGATCCAAAACAAATAATTCTTCTCCACGACAGGAGACCAATTACATCCCAAAACTCAGACAGATCATAGCTAAAATAGATGACTCATCATAACAATAGACAGATCACACTAGATTTCAACTTCATATGATTGATGTCTCTCCCCTGTGAATCATTTTGTTACAATTGCAAAATAATCTTTATATATAGACCTGCTCCTTTACATCGAAGGTCCACTTCTAACTAACTTCTAACCACTGATGACCTATGTCCACAAAACTTGGTCAAATACTATATTAAATATAAAAAGCGTTTATTTTTCTACCCATTAAGATGATGTGGCCTTGCGCAATGTCGTGTGATCTTGCATAGCTGCCATGATGTTGCGGAACTCACTTACCAAAACCCCTACTAACAGGCTCCCAACACAGTCTTATGGCTCGTCCTCGAGCCACGTCAAGTTGACAGGGTATACACTGATGTCTTGTCCTTGAAATCTTCGAACTACTATGAGATCTCTTGAACCTATAGCTGGACTCTTTTAGAAGTGCTTTGATAGTTGAAAAAAAAAATTTGCACAGGGTCCTCTTCCCTATCCTTGCCATTGATCATCTAGCGACTCTCTTGCACTGCCTGCAGTGTTGTGACTACTTTAAAAGCCAAATTCCCACCAACTTCTTGAAACTCATCTAACTGGGCGCATTGCTTTTGTTGGCGTTCTTGGGCACAGAAAAATCTCTGTTGTAGATCCTTCAATTCCTCGACCCATGCAATCTACGCCATCAGCGGCATTTCCTGCAGTGACGTCTTCATTGTCGTTAACTCGCCTTCAGCTTCTTGCGCCTGCATTTTCAATTGGTCAAGTTGTTCATCCTAGACAACGTTTTTCCAAAACTGTGTTTTTGCCTCCATGATTGTCTTGGATTCTCCCTCCATTTTTTCTAATTGGGTTTCTATTTCCTTAATAGAAGTCTTTCGTTCAGCAACCTGCTCCGGTAGCGTTGTTGTTTGGACCAGGGCATTGAGCAATAGATTGGTGTCCTAGAGCTGGACAATAGTTTCCCCCAGTCACTTGGCCTTAGCGACTAGGGTGAGCTCGATCGTGTTCTCAAAAATATTTTGACAAGCCTCAGTAATAGCTTGCTCGACCTTACCGCATCTTACGCACAGCTACGCTTGTTCAATGATAAGGCAGTCTTGCACCTTATTAAGCTCAGTAATTTCCTCGATAGCCTTGCACTGTAGATCAGCCTGCACCACCTTCAATGCATCTATATCTTATACCTTTTCTTCCTCCAGCTGCACCCTGACCTGTTGCAACTCCTCTTATTCTTTCTACAGCTTCTCAGCTGCGCTCTATGACTACACGTAACATGTATCCATCAGTCAGCTCCTTCTGTCTATCCACCAATTCCTAGGAAGCAACATGCTACAGCTCTACCAGTGCTTGAGCAGGTAACTTGTTCAAATCCAAGAAAACACTCTGGATCGGTCGCAGTAACTGGTTCACTTCTTCTTTCCCCGCGTCAATCACAGTCAAGGGAACTTGAACATTCCTAGCCCGAGGCTCGGTGCTGATCGATGGGACTTCCTGCATCACATGTCTCACAGATGTCTGCCTAGAATCAATATAAAAAATGGAATTCAACCTATCTCTTACCACACCAAACTCTTCTTGGTTGGACTCTCAGATCTCCTATGTCACAACATTAAAGGAGTCAGTGACCGCTTTGATGAGCCACTGTAGTTGGTCCTCCATCCCTGACCGGATACTACTGTCCACATCTGGCGCCATTTGGTGTGAGTCTCCTCTCACATGTGCTATGCTTCCTGAATGGGTGTGGCTCATTGGCATTGCTTGATATGAAATCACTTGTTGTAAAGGAGGCCACAAGATCAAATCCTACTCAGGTTTACCTATGTCCCATGTCTTTCGAGCTGGTGTGGGGCACCTCAAGGTATAGTGGTAGCAAGAATGGATCTCTGGAACCCGTGTCACGCTAGTACCATCCCAACACTAATTTTTGATTCGCTTATTCAACAAAAAAGATGCTTACAAAAAAACACTCCTAAGGAAAATTTTTGCAAACCAAAAGAAAACTAAATCTTAAAAAATGGCTGCAAAATTGAAAAATACACCACTTATAAATAAGATAAACAAACTCGTGGAAAATAAACTTGCATAAAGTAAACACACTTGCAAAAAGTAAATCAAATATGCAGAAAAATAAACACACTTGTGAATAGGAAACATATTTGCATGCAAAGGAACAACAACACTTTGGGGATACCCATCAAAGTGGATGCGTCAAGTTGTTACACCACAAAAAATCTGTAGTGAAGTTTTCTTTGCGTCTTACTATTTCCCCTCCCCCTTGTTGTGTAATATAAAGGTAACATATCTACCTACACTTCAACCCCTTTAGCACCTCCCCGGCAATGGTGCCAAAAATGTTAGTAAAATTATATGATAATATTTATGACATTAAATTATCGACCGAGATGCATATACTTAGAGGTGCATGAACATAATGTGCATTATCAAAACCTATTCTAACCTAATTTACTTATAGAAAATACACTCTATTGCAAATAAAACAAATAAATGAAACTAGATCGATCACCTTTGAAGGAAACCTATCAAGGGGTGTCCATATCTCACAAGTTAGACCATTAATCTCTTTGTTGGAAATTAGAGCTTCAAGAAATTAAAATGCAATTTTAATCTTCAATAAAGAAATTTCTATAAATGTTCAAGCTTAAGGATCAAAGTTCACAACAACTTAACTCAATCTTTGCAGGAAAGAAAGTCTGTTTCCTAATCAAACCAATCCAATTTTTCAAAAGAGTTCTAAACAATACTCAAAGATTATCTACAAACTTATCAAATCCAAAATGAAGGAAATTTTACCAACTATTGTAAAATCAATACTAGTTTTAATCAATCAAAACTACAAAAGTCTTAGGAAAATATCTCCCTTTTTATAATATTGAACTCCAAAATCATGTTGCAAGGCCTAAAGCAAAGTAAATAATTTCTTAAAGAGACTTATTCATTAACTAGTCAAAAGATAGAGTATAAAAAGGATTGTTTTTTGTGTATTGGAATCAAACTCCAAAATAAATTTTGTTCATCAATCACCCACAAAGCAACTTCAAATTCCATTGATTCGAAATCAAGGAACTAGATACTCTGGGATTTGCAATCTTGTTTGAAATTTTAATGGACCATAAATAATGAAATAAACACATCATCTACACTATAGTTAAACCGATAAGCAATGAACTAAATACTCTGGATGGAGGTTAAAAATCAGACTATCACTATCCAAACATGAACTATCTACTAAAAGAGATGAGATCAACTTCAAAATGTTCCTGTAGCTACTCTTTACATTGGACCTACAAGTTCTGCAATTCAAATCGAAGATATGATATATACAATTTTTTACAGGATCCCTCTCCACTATGACATTTACTTATGGTTCTGGTGAACCAATGATCATTTAATTCTCCTCTTTCCAGATGGGACATAAATAAAAAGAAACCTGCCAATAGGAATTAGTTAATTGGTTTCATTACTATGAAAAAAGCAACCTATAACCAATGGATAAGAAATCATTTAGCTCTGCAATGCAATTGTCTCAAGCTAGCAATCAAATGTTAGAGATATGGAATATTATGTTGATTTTATATGCAAAATCACAATCCAAGCGTTGAATTAACATATTGTATCTAAAATCTAGAAATATAGCATATGTATGAACTGAAAAGAAACAAAAATTATAGACAATAATATATTCCTTTCTACATCATATCACAACCAAATATGTATAGATGGAAAATACATAAAAGGAAAATATTTACTTGATCTATAGGTGGCCTCCTTTAGATCTAACAATGAAACTATGCACAAACCTCTTGTTGCAGCTGCAACAATTTCCCAAAATTCTAAAAAAAATTAGGACCCTCCTTTTGTTTGATTTAGTTCTTTTTCCTTGAGTTAATTCAATGATTTTCCAGAAAGAATTTCTAAGTGCTGGGATTGATCTACCAATTGTTTGGATTCCTCCTCTGATGCTTGAAACAATCTAATGTTTGATCAGACTTTATTACTACCTTTGGATGCATTTTTAGCTTGTTTGAATCGGAAATGTGTTTGGTTAAAGCTTCCGCCGTTGCGGCTAAATAGCAAGTCTTGACTTCGAATGTTCTCATGATGCGTTGTTTTTAATCGGCGGGATCTATGACTAAATCGGAAGCATTTTGCTTTTCCCTCTTGCCGTTGCGGATGGATATGAGGTTTTTGAATTCGACTTTCCTCTCAATTCGATTGATTTTAATCGGCTGCTTTTTGGTTTTGCATCGGAGATTTTATGACTTCTTCTTCCGCCGTTGCGGATGGCAAACCGCTTTCTATCCCGATTATGGCTTGAATTTTTGCTCCCGCTTTGATTGTTTTCACCGAACCCGTAAGCCTTGGGCTGCCGCCGTTGCGACTGCGGGAGGTTTTCTCCTTCCGGCCGTTTGAGTCATTTTAAAACCTGCCATTGCGGAAGGTCGGACCTTTTGTTAGCTCAGTCGTTGCGGCTATCGAATGCTTTTCCTTGCCGATCTCTTAGTTGTTCTGCTTCCAACTTAAGTCCCGACGTTGCGGACGATGGTGCGCTTTAAGGTTCTGCCGTTGTGGATGAAAGAAACGCTAGTCCTTCCGACGTGTAGTCATTTTTCTTCCAATTAAAACTTTAACTATTACGAAGGGATTTATCCTTTGTGGCTCTGACGTTGCAGCTCTCATTTCACTATTATTAGTCTCTCGGGGTTTCGATATGCACGTCTCCATGGATGGATTGGCACTTTGGCCATCCGCCGTTGCGGAAGGACGTTTGCTTTCAGCTTCCGATCCAAAAGTGGTCCGCCATCCGATATGTATGACCCCGCAGAGGGCTCAGCGCTTTGATCATCCGCCGTTGCGGAAGAAAACATACTTTCAACCTCCGATTCAAAATCTCTCTGTCGTCCGATCTTTTGCTCGCCCGTTGTGGTTAACTATATATACGGGGTCGAGGCGTTAGATTATTCTATTGTTATTTTTTAACCGTCATGCTCTGTCGCTATCATGTTGTCGAGTGCTCGAGCTTGTTTGGACCCTATTGCTGGTACCCGCGTCCAGGTGGCAACCATGGAAGCCTGAATGTCTTCGTCCCGCCTTACACGCCAGTTACACATCAGTGCCAGGTAGGCTTCGTTTTCCTTTCCCCGTTCCGTTGAGCGTTTGGTGGTTATGCTTGCTACGGTGGTTTGTTTTCCCGACCATTTACTCGACCCCGTAATTGCATGTATATTTTGAGGATTTCGTATCATAGTAGGCCGTGGGAGGGAGGTTTGGATTGCGGAGTAGTTTTCCCCTCATCGTCGTTGCTATACCACCATGCGCATAGAGAATGAGGGGGTTTGGCGCAGACGGCCGTTACGTTGTCTGCGCCAAACCGCCCTGCGTAATGATGGTGGGTAGGAGATAGGTTTTCCATGGCCTTTCCTTGGGGGTTTGGGACTGTTTGTATTGATTTTGGGCTTCCGCGTCGTTTGAACCCCAATCGTTTTTGTCGTGCGGTTTCACGCGACCTCATTCGAGCTTAGTGTCGAACCCCTAGCTAGCTGAAAGGGATATGCCATTACTCTTAGTGCTTGAGCATGGCGCCATTGAAAAGAACCATGTAGTTACTATTGTCTTTCCCGCGCAGCGAAAAGACCATGGCATGCATAGAGAGCCAAGATTTGTTGCATATTAATGTAGATTTATTGAATGTGGTTGATAGAATTGTTTAATATCCTACAGCAGTGGTAGATTGCACATTTTACTGTATATAACTATGTTTCATCATGCTAGACATAAACTAAGTCACTGAACACTGTACATTGGTTTTAATAGTTCTGTTAGCGAGGCCATTTCAGGCTATACATGCATATATTTGCTTCATTGACTGATTGTTATCATTTTAAGCATAGAAGAAATGGCACACTGCACATTGATGTATACAAGTTGGTCACTCAGCCAAAAGGGCTTAATGTTACAATTTTATGGCAGGAAAAGATCACCATGTCAAAGAGACGAAAGAAGAAGGCCCCTATGGTCGAGGAAGAGCCAAAAGTAGAAGTTGTCACTAAGACAGAATACATATACGAGGACACGAAGTGCATTTCTGGCGTTGAACTTGAATACTAGTGGGGGGAAATATATAGACTAATCACACGCAGAGAGGTTCCTGACATCGGCTTAGAAGAAGAGTCCATATATGCCAACATAGAAAGATATTCACTGATGAAGGTCGCCACCAGACCAGAGCTGTTCCCGTGCTCTGAAGTAATCGGATGGATTCTGCCTCAAGCAGATGTCACAACAATGATTATGGAGAATGTTGAAAGATAGGGCTATGCTGCATATAGCCCTGGATATGTAGCTCTGGCCTACCACCTGCCAGAAGCCCAAGTCTTTTTATCTGATGATTGGCTAAACAACATTAGAATGGACCTGGTAAAGACTCTTAAAAGGATGTTGTTGCAGGGAAAACATTACAGATACAGACCAACAGGTGATTACGATACAGCAAGCTTAATGGCTCCCTATAGGTTCATAGCTTTAATGCTGAACCGGATTTTTGGAAGAGCACATGGTAGGTTCTTCAAGTTAGAATGGGTCCCAATCATTTTTTATGTTTCCACCCAGGGGACAATTTTCAACTGGGCCAGCATTGTATCCAATAGTCTTTCTGCTTTCTTGGCTTCAGCTTTGGGAGGAGTACACCAGAAGAGATCAGAATTCTATATGAGTTCCGTAGTGATAGACTGTATATTATGCAACCATCCTTTCCCTAGTCTCAGGTGCATCTGGGACAGGGAAAGAATGCCTGTCTATGCTGCTTATAAACCATTGTGGGCACATAAATATCATAGCCATTACAAAGAATTCTGTGAACACTTCCTTATGCCTCTATACACACTCATTTTCCTGAAGGAGTGTGATTGTATGTCAGAGGAGGCCTTGCAAGTGATAGAGGAATATGCAGATTACTATTTGACTGAAGATGGCCTATACTTCAGGATGTTTGGAGGATCAAGAGCCCCTTCCCTGTTGCCCAAATACGCCACTGATTACATCATCCACAAGGAGGCAGTCAGGCAAGTCTTCTTGGATGGCATAGGGATTTTCTTGTTCGAGCATAAGAAGACTGCCTACCCTCCTTTTCCCTTCAAGCTAGGAAGCTACAGGTTCACTAGGGTGAAAAAAGCCGATGAATTCGTAGAAGAGCTGGAGAGGTTCCATTTTGGCGAGATGCCCTACCACAGAAATGACTCCCAAGTTAAAGTTGTTGAACATTGTAAAGAAAACAATGTGCATTTTGAGTATACCCACCATTTTGATAGGGAAGAATCTGTCTTCCGAAATGCCCCGAACATGACAGCCCTAAGGAGAAGATTCAAGAAAAATATCGCCACCAAAGGTGGGAAGGGGGATGAACAAGCCAAGGCCGAGGAGGAAGCAAAGAGAAGGAATGAAGAATCCCAGAGGTTGGCCTAGGAAGCTGTAGGATGGTTGCATACAGAAGAAGAAGAGAAAAGAAAAGATGCCCAAGAAGCAGCTAAGAAAGCAGAAGAAGTAGCTAAGGCAGAAGAAAAAGAAAAGAAGAGGAAGCTCGATGAGGAGCTACAAAAGCAGGAAGCAGAAAGGCTGAAGCTGACACAGACTGAAACAGAACAGTCAGCTTCTGACATAGCTAGAGGACAGACCCAAGACGTGGAAAACCCAGAGGTTCAGGACCCACAAGTTCCTACTGCCAGCACACCCATGGTCCCCACACTGAAGCTGGTTCCTTTTGTTCAGAAAAAGGGAGAAGAAATCCCTGATTTCAACACTGTTTTTTATGACAGAGCAACAAAAATAATAGTCAAGAGGACAGAGAGGAAAGTGGAGACAGGAGGTCCGCCTGGAAAAATGATCACAGATACACCCATGGTGTTGGGCACAGACAGGGACCCAAGATTCACCCTAAGGGCCGGAGCAGCACTAATCCACGCTTCAGAGGATAACATGGACAAAGTAATGACTGACTTGGAGTCATCTAAGAGATCCTCTGCTCAGTTGAAAGACACCTTAAGGAAAGAGAGAGAGGAATGCAATAGGTTGAAGCGGAAGTATGAAGATATGCAGAAGGAGATAAAGGCTTCTAAGGCTGAATTGCAGGCCCTCCATGAAGAGAGACAGGCTAGGGAGACTACCCAAGAATGCCTGGAGAAAGTACAGAAAGAATATCAAGAGTTGAAGGTGGAGAAAGAGCAGCTACTGCAAAAGGTAGAAGAGCTAGAAGAGCAGCAAAAGATCATCTTACAGGCCAGTGAGCTGCACACCCAAGAACGGGAAAAGAAAAATCAAGAACAGGTCTCCTCTCTAACAACTGATCTGGAGGAAGCAAGGGAGCAACAGGTCAACCTCCAGCCATTCAAAGAGCATGTCTTGGCCCAGAAAGCTAAGATGTTGCAGTTGCAAACTGCTATAGAGGAGGAGAGGTGCAAAGTTTTGCAGGTAGATAGCAGGTTAGAGGAAATCCTGGACACCTCCTCTTACTTTGTGGATAGATCCCAGGACGTTCTTGAAATATTGACTACAAGAATGGCGAGGCTGGAAAACAATGAGGAAACTCCAGCAGAACTACCATTAAAGGATCATCGGGCCCTCAAGCGGGATTATGACCTAGTGGAGTTTGCTATCAACACCGCTGAAGATTTCAAGAAGGTCATTAAAAAGACAAAAGGATTATGCACCGAGTTCTTTAGGAGACTTCTCATTACCTACAACCGGTGCCAGATAGAGGCCAAGCAGAGGCTTGATTCTTTCCCGGATCACCACGCCTTCATGAAACTGTTGCAGAAGAGATACCAGGAGGAGGAGGCTAAGGTACAGGATATTAAAGCCCTGGATGATGAGATCTTGAGAAGCGAAGTAGATCATTCAGCTATCAGTGTACAGCTTCTGGAGGATCAGCTTTGATTGAGTGCAGCCAGGATCGAAGCTATAAAGAACCAAGCTGAAAAGTTTGAGATCAATATCCATGTTTTGGAGCCTTGTGCCTTTGAAGGCATTGCTGCTGAAGCTTCAGCCTAGAGGAAGTTTCTAGACACCCAAGTGGGACCCTCCTCATGAAGGATTGGTCTTTTTGTATTTTGTAACAATTTTGTAAAAAAGAGTTAAGAAAAGTAAAATGTTGGGAAACGAGGAGTTGGGAATCCCAAAGGTTACCTTTGGGCATCCCAACAGTCTCACCTCTTTTTGTATAAATGTAGAAGGTGTAGAAAGAGAAAGGGACTTTTTCCCAGTTAGACTGAAAAGGGATATTGTAAGAAGAACTATTTCTCTTTGCAATGAAGAATTATGGTTTGCTTGTTGGAGAAAGATGGGTGAAATTTCCAAATGTTATGCAGTGGATGGCGGAAAGATGGACTATTTTGTTTTTTCATCTTTTGTCCATTAACCGTGAGATCGTTCTAACTCTCTGAACCTATGTTCTTGTTTAAATGATTTCTGGTTTATTTTGTGGAATTACCACCATGAGTAATGTATGCTACTTATAAAACAATTAGCTATCTGATTGTTGAAATATCTTTAATCATTCATGTGTCGTATGTAGGAATATCAGCTATCTGTAATTTCTGTTTATAATGCATGAATAATAAACATTACTCATAGATAAATTACAATTTGGCTCCCCGGGGATAGATAGATAGATAGGTAGATAGTTAGTTTATTTCATTACTGCATATGTGATTTAGATGCTTGTGAATGCGAAGACAAGAGGTAAGAACCTGTGCATCACATTGTGACAGCTCCTTGCATCCTTTTCACCCTGCATGGTTAATTAGGCATATGCATATCATACTTAAGTCAAAAAATACAAAAATACACGGTGGACCGGGCCGCAACCGGTAAAACCTTTGTTTTTTGTTACTTGACCTACAGTAGCTGGACCGCAAACCGGATGGATTCCCTATACCAAACAGTCAACGGGATAGTTGGGAACGTTGACTGGGGAGAATCCCTTGTTGTTGTTTCCTGTGAATTTCCAGGCCTCAACACCTCTTCCTAGGAACAAGTCATGTATTAAACAGACATCACTAAGTTACAAATATCACACATCAATAGCCAATGTATCAGTGCACAACTTTTATGGCTTAGTACATATCTTTGGTACTTATGTGGCTTAGTACTTTCTTTTGATACATAATGATTTTATAGGATTTTTTGACTCTTATCTGCCTTTGGCTTTCAACTCTTGACATGGGATCATTTATATATAATATACTGTTTACCTTGCTTCCTTTCCGTGGGTCTTTTGCTGTCACTCCCTAGGACATTTTAAATGTGAGATGGATGGAGCCTCAAAATAGTATTCCAGACCTTTTGATCCCAGTTTATTTTACAAGGATTAAGTGGGACCTCAATGTGTTCATAGCCATTCAGGAAAACTGCTAAACTAGAAGAAGCTCTTTCAGATAAAACAATAGTACATAGTCTTATACTAAAGGACTTTAATTATTCCTGAAATCTAATTCTCTCCATGCAACCAAAATTTTGCCTCTTGCTTATTGAAATCAATCGGGATCTAAACTACAACAAAACATAAATAAAACAATCAAATAAATAGCCAAATCAAATTATTTTATGTAAAAGAACAAAACAAAACTTAGGAAAAATAAGGTTTGAGAACTAAACCATTTACTGGTAAGTTCTCTTCCCACCCTTGTAGATCCTGCAATTTATAGGTTGAGGGGCCAAGCTTTGCCGCAATCTAGAAGGGGCCTACCCATAGCTATTGGAATTTCGTGTGTTTTCCCTTTTCATCATGGGGGTGGTCCCATTTGAGAACCAAGTCTCCTACCTCAAACTCTTTTGTTCCAGCTTTGTGTTTATCAAACCATCTCTTTACTACTTCATGTTGTTGTTTAAAATGTTCTTTGGCCTTGGCTCTAGACTCTTCTGCCTTCAAAAGATTATGTATCCTCATTTGCAGGACTTCACTATTTGATCCTCTGGATTCTTGGGTGATTATGGAAGAGGGTAGCATGATATTGGGGGGTAGAATGGCCTCTTTTCCATAAACGAGGGTATACGGGGATACTCCTAAAGTAGTCTTGGACGTGACCCTATCAGCCCACAGAGCATTTGGTAATGCTGAGTGCCAACTCCTCTAATTTTCTATCATCGTCTTTTTTAAAATCCTAATCAGGTTCTTGTTAGTAGATTTAGCCAAACCATTTCCCTGTGGATAGTAATTTGTAGAGTAATGCAACTTAATTCCTTTTTCATGAGAAAATGCAGTTAATCTAATCGAGGAAAAATAAGTAGAATTATCAAAAACTAAAGAAATTGGAACTCCAAACCTGGTCATAATATGATCTTGCAAGAAGTCCATGACCACATCTTCATTTACTTTACACAATGGAATGGCTTCAACCCAACGAGTGAAGTAGCCAGTTGCTGTCAGAATATATTTTTGCTGCAAAGAAGAATTTGGCTTTATCTCTCCAATGATGTCTATCCCCCACTGCTCAAAAGGTTCGGTTATCATAACAGGATTTAAAGGCCCTGCCGCTTTAACTTGTCTTCCACCACACCTTTGGCAGATGTCGCACTTTCTGACATGAGCGTGCACATCTTTGAACAGTGTGGGCCAATAGTATCTAGCTCTGAGAATTTTATGAGCTGTAGTATCTCCAGAGAAATGTCCTCCAGTAGGCCCATCATGTAAATCTATCATTACCTTTTTTGCATCTTCTTTCTCTAAGCATCTAAGGAGAACTCCATCATAATTCTTTCTAAATAATATTCCTTCAACAATCTGATAGGAAGCTAATTTAAGACGTTATGCTCTTCTTTGCTTGGAATTCCAGTGTTCTGGTAATAATCCTATCTGAAGGTAATGTACGAGGTCTCGATACCAAGAGTCTGGAGCTATGAAAATGGGGCACACATCCATCATATGTAACTCAGCTTCGTCTTCCCAATCATGTTCTTCATTGTTTTTACCTTCAGTCATCAGTCTGCACAATCCTTGCCCTTTGACTATAGAAGCTAGCTTGAATTCGAGGTCATACTCCTGTAGAGCTGTTACCCACTTGCCTCTTATTTCTCCTAACTCCTTATGTACAAAAAGAGACCTCACAGCTGGGTGTGGAACAATGACCTTTGTCCGGTTCTTTAGTATGTATGGCCTGAATTGTTTCACCGATTTAAACATTGTGTCAGCTTGTTTATCCATAGCTGGGTAATTCAATTCGGCCCCTTACAGACCAGTGCTCATAAATGATATGGGGAATTCATCTCCCCCATCTTCCTTCTGGGTAAGCACAGCTGCTAGTGAATCATCAGATGCGAAAGTGTACAAAATAAAGTCTTTCTCAAAATATGGACTTTTGAGCGAGGGTGCATACACAACAGCTGTTTTGATTTTACTAAATGTGTTCTTCTCTACATCAATCCATTTGAATTGTACACTTTGCTTTACCATTTGCTGCAAAGGTTTAACAATTTGCACGAAATTTGGCACAAACCTTCGCACGAAGTTTATTGTCCCCATAAATGACTGCATGCCCTTTTTATTATGGGGTAAGGGAATCTATTCGATGGCTATGATCCTTTCTGGGTCTATGGAGATCCCCTTCTTAGAAACCACGTGACCCAACAACTTACCTTCTGTAACAGCAAACACGCACTTCTTTGGGTTTAGTGAGATACCATATTTTCGGAAGCGTTCAAAAATCTGCTTTAGATGAAATGCAAGTTCCTCTCTTTTCTTTGAAAATATAATGATTTCATCGAGGTACACTACAGCACTGCGGCCAATCAGACCGTGGAAAGATATGTCCATATCCCTCTAGAAAGTTGCTCCAGCATTTATGATTCCAAAGGGCATCCTTCTGTAAGCAAAAGTTCCCCACCTGGTTCTAAACGTCGTTTTAAGTCTATCTTCTTCGGCTACTAATACTTGATTGTAGCCTCAGAATCCATCTAGTAAAGAGAATAGTTCAGAACCTGAAACCATTTGCAATATCTGCTCCATGGGTGGAATAGGATAATTGTCTTTATCCAAAGCTTGATTTAAGTTTCTGAAATCCACACATAGCCTGGTTTCTCCGGATTTATTCCTTACTGGAACCAGGTTTGAAACCCATTTCGAGTGTCTAACCTTGAAGATAATCCTCGCATCCAATAGTTTCTTGACTTCACTCTAGATTAAAGGTTCTAATTTTGGATGCATTTTCCTTAAAGGCTACTGATACTGTTTGATTCCATATCTGATGGGGATAACATATTGGATAATACTGGTGTCATATGTCTTCAGATCTTCATACGTCTAGGCAAAAACATCTTTGTATTGTTTGAAAAGACTGATAAACTTGTTCCTTTCGCCTAGGGAGCAACACTTTCCCAAACTCACATATTTAGGCTCCCTTTCAGTCCCCAAGTTAATCAGCTCGAATTGTAGAGACGAGCTATGAGTCTTCACATTTGCTGGTCTTTTAAATTTCTCATTTAGATCAAACATTCGTTCTAAGGTCCTGACTCCTTTAGGAATGAAGTTATCGAATTTAAACTCGGCCTGATGTTATTCATCGTCAATAATTGCCCCTTTGAAAGTCTCGTCATTTGTCAAGCATTCTATAATCTACTGATCATCATCAAACACTCGTAGATTGGTTATCATGTCTGGAACTGAAGGCCTGAAAAGCAATTCAATAGAGCACCGATTATTAGAAGGCGCAAACCTCGCAGCTGAGGTGGCCAACAAGTTAGCTACTGCATTCTTAAGTCTTGGAATTGATACAATGTTAAATGCATTAAAACCTTTAAGTCCCATACTTCCTTTTGATAAGCTTTTAAATGAGGAGAAATGCAATGTATTTGATTTCGAATTTGCTTTACAATTATTTCAGAGTCCCCAAACACCTTCAGATTCTTTACTTTTAATTCAATTGCTTTCCTTATTCCCTAAACTAATGCCTCATATTCAGTTGTGTTATTGGCACATTCAAACTCTAACCTACATGAAAGAAAATACTTGTTTTTCTTAGGTTCGATCAGTACACAGCCGGCTCCTGACCCTTCTAAAGTTTTAGAGCCATCAAAGAAAAGTGTCCAAAAATCACTAACTGATGTGCAAGAATTAACAACTACTTCTACTACTAAGTATACTATTTTACAATCAATTTCATCAGCCTATGAAAACCGAAGGAGATCAGGCGGAGCGTCTGATGTGTCGCTGGCTTCTTCCGCTTAATAATTTCCTGGTTCCAGCTCAATAAAGTAATTTCCCAAAACAGAATCCACTGGTTCATTCTTACCCTTGAATTGAGTAACATTATGTTTCATGTGGGGCTCCCTCAAAACTTTAATTTGATTTGGGATTCCTTTATATGGTAGCCACAGATGTGACCAGTCCGAAGCAAAATATTCGTTTACCTTTGCCAACCAATCCCTGCTCAAAACAAGCCCATAAGCTTCTGGTATGTCAACCACCACAATATCAATAAATTGACACACCTTATCATTCAAAGATAAACGAACAAGAACATCCTCCATTTCCCCAATTACTTTCACATTCATTCTATCCAACTGAACGACCCTCCAAGTAGATGGTTTGGGTTGCCCATTTATCTTTTTGCAAACGGACAGTGGCATGACGTTGACTGATGCCCCTGAGTCTACCAGGAAATTATATACATTGTGGTTGAAAATTTCAAAAGTGAGGAGAAAAGGTGGATTCTTGCTTTTAGGCTTACCTCCGATACTTGATTCACCAATTTCTTATTCTTCCTGGGGTTGATTGTCAGTAGGCAGCCTCTCCTCTGATACTTCAAGTGCTTTCAATAGCTTTTCTTTCTGTTGCAGTACCTTGCACATTTCAAATAATGAGATGTTTGCCCTTACCTTTTTGAAATATTCCACAATGTCATAATCCATCTTATGTTCGATGAGATTTGGTTGAACATTATTTATTTTTTCTTCATTGGGCTTAGTAAGCATGTTGGTCTGTCTGGGATCTTGACTGGTGATGGTAAATTCTAGAATTTTATTAGTTGGGGGATTGTTTTGAAATTTCTTAACATTCTTTTGAAGTCTTTTGATCTTCAGGAGCATAAGACTATTTTCCTTAATCAAATCCTGGCTTCTTGTCGTTACGTTTGCTTCCAGGATGCCCTCATGTTTCAAATCCTTTTCCTCCTCGGCATCAAGCAATGAAACACAGTCCCATAAAAAAATGGTCTCATCCTCCTGTTTTTTCGTTGATGTACTACTATCTTTTCCTTCTTCATCTTTAACTTCTGTCAATTTAGAATCCAACAGGTGATTCATAACCAACATCATTGAGTTTATCCATTGAGGACAATTCTTTTCAGAATGGGGTTGTTGGTGGAAAGTGCAAAAATTATCCATTCCTACCTCCGTTAAGTTCATAGATGCAGGATTATGCGTAGGGGGTTGGGATTGATTGTTTTCTTCCCTTTTTTTGTAATAAGGTTTATAGAAATTTTGGGTTTCCTTGTCCTTTTCCAAGTCTATGATTCTATTAGAGAGATTCTGCATCATTTTTTCCATTCCCTCAAAATCTGATAATTGCTCCTCCTTAGGCTTAGTAAATAACAAAGCTTTTCTCCCAACATTTTTTTCTCCTGACTGCTCAGGATAATCCTCAAAGCTTTCTTTTTCGGCCTATACCTTCTCTGCTTCTTCATAAGTCTCTGCTAGCATAGGTTTGGCCTTCATTTTGGCAAACATGGCCAACTCAGGTCCCAAGGCTGAGGTATAATATTCAATTAGGACCTTATCCGAGGGTTTGTCGGCTTCAGAAAAATTCTTAAGATAGGCCGCGAATATTTGGGTAAAATTATGCGCCTTCTCTTTTCTTTCTTTCTTTAAGGCGCATAGCCCTTTCATGAGAGCTGCATGCATTTTTTGAGTTGCATACTTACTTCTAAAAATCTTTTCAAAAGTATCCCAGTCTGGGATAGAGTTTGCAAGCAAACCAAAATACCATGATGTTGCTGCACCTTTAAGGGTGTGTGGAAAAAGTCTACAAACTACATCCTCATGTTCCCCAGCCCTTAATCCTTCTACTGCCAAATAAAAATTTTGTAAATGGTCATCAACTAGCACCTTCTCATTTGGATCAAACTTAGGTAGCATCTTCTCAAAGGCTTGAGGTAAGTCATGCAACAGAGGTGTTAGGTTTAAAGGCGGCCTAGATTTCCAAGCAGGTGGTGGATTTGGTGGGTTGGGTGGCTGATTCACGTTTACATCTGCCATGAGTCTGGGTGGAGAGTGAGGTGGTGAATGAATAGGAGTACAGATAGGTGAACAGTAAGGTGTCTCTGAGCCCACTTGATTCAAAGGATGAACCACCTCCTGTAAGGCTACTTCTAAAAGTTCTTCCAAATCTCCAACCAGCACTGAGTCTTCTAGTATGGGACGGTCTCTCCTTTTATATTCTCTTCTGGGCAAGTCAGGAACAATTGGTATTCCTCCAATATTCTTCACATATGCCCTAGTATGTCTTATCAGATCATCTATCACTTGGTTTTCCACAGCAAACAGATGTTCCCTATTCTCTTGAGTATTTGGATCAGGACAGAAACTGCTTTCAAACTTATCACTAGTGGGGTTATTTCGAGAAAACATGTTTCCTCGGCCAGCCATACACTGGAGGCCCTCCTTCTAGTGCCAGAAAACTGTTGAGGCCTGGAAATTCGTAGGAAAAAATAGTAAGGGATTCTCCCCAGTCAATGTTCCCAACTAGCCTGTGACTGTTTGGTGTAGGGAATCCGTTCGGTTTGCGGTCTAGCTACCGTAGGTCAAGTAACAAAAATAAAAGGTTTTACTGGTTGCGGCCCGGTCCACCGTGTATATTTTTATATTTTTTACTTTAGGTATGATATGCAAGTGCCTATATAGGATGCAGATTGATAGAGAATGCAAGGAGTATTCACAATGTGATGTGCATGTTCTTACCTCTCGTCTTAGACTCTTGTGCATCTAAATCACACACACAACAAGAAATTAAAACTAACTACCTAACCTATCCCTAGAGTGCAATATTATTACTTATTAATGAGCAATGTATTTTGTGCATGCATCATAAAAAGAAATCATAGATAGTTGATGCTTCTTTCAAAACACATGAACATTTAAAGATATTTAAACAACCAGATAGCCAATTGCTTATGAACAACCTTCATCACTCATAGTGGAAATTTTCATAGAATAAACCAGAGATCATTCAGATGAGAACTTAGGTTCAAAGAGTTAGAACGATCTCACAATTAATGGACAAAAAGATGAAAACGAAATAGTTCCTCTTCAACAAATCCATAGCATAACATTTGAACATTCCACCAAGCTTTCTCCAACAGGAAAACTGTAACTTTCTATTGCAAAAGGAAGTAGTTCTTCTTACAATATGTCTTCCAATCTAACTGGGAAAAAGTCCCTATTCTTATCTAGATCTTCTATATTTATACAAAAAGAACCAAACTTTTGGGCTGCCCACGAATGACTCTTGGGCCCCCCAAAACCGTTTAAGATTTCGGATTAAGATTTATGAGTATTTCATAAAACGGGGTCAACTTAATAACTGACGGGCCCTTTCCAAGCCTAGACTTCTATCACCACCAGTTCTGCCTCATCTTTTATATTCGTCCTTTCTTATCTCCCGTTGATTTCAGAAAAACTCTGCTTGACATTCTTCAGTCAACTCTCCTCAGCTTTATTCTTTCGTTATGTCTCCTCGCAACAGTAATCTGAGGAATCTTCTGAGTCCATCTGCAAAATCTAACATTAATTAGGACTGCATATTTTAAACCATATTAACAATAAAACTTAATCAATAGAATGAGGCCCTACACTATGCTTTTGTCGCAAAATCCTTAAGACGAAACAGAAACCATTGCTGCCCAAAGAAAAGTTAAAAACTCACAAAAAGGTGGGAAAACCTCATCGGCAGCTAGAACCATTAAAACATCGGGAGAATAGTTTAAATAACATCCGCAACGAAGGGATTCAGATGAACAACGAGTTCTGCAGGACCAATAAGCCTATCGGCGTCCGAAAGACTAAACACTAAGGCATCGGGCGGAAACCTCTCGTCAGTGACCAAGGTGCCATAGCATTGGGAGGTTAGCGCAGTACGCAGCCGTAATGGCGGAAGACAAAAATACTATAGACTCCATGGTGAACATAACGGCAAAACCAAACCAAACATCGGCAGGAAAGGCGGCTACAAAGAGGACACTTAGTTTACTCGGGAGCCGCAATGGCGGAAGGCAATCAAACTACCACCCTCGATCAAAGTTATAGAACCTTCCAATACAGCAATATTCAGAGCTTATGTAATTTCATATCCATTTAGCTCTGTATTTGTCACTATATGGTGAAAATTTCTTGTTCATGCTATATGTAAAATGAAAAAAAATACAAAATCTGCCATGGGTGTATAGCCACTTATAGCCTGGAGAAACTCAGATTAGATTTGAACCCGTGATCTATGATCTTGGGTGGATGGTCCAACTGATTGAGATTCAAGTAAGCACCATGGTCCATTATATATGTAATTTTTTTTCTTCCAAGGAAAACTCTCAAGGCCCATATTCACATTTTGTCGATGGTAGTTTGGAATCATAAATGTCTCCAGCATACATGTATGCCTAACCTCGAGGGACTGGCCTTGTGACCTCATTGCCAATATGGCTTTGGTATGGCAAGGCAAACCACTTTTTTTTTTGTTAGTAAGAGGAGACCTTTTCTATTATTACTGAGATTGAAGTATGATATTTACATATTCCTGACCCCTAAAACATGGAGTTAGGTATTGGTTCTGCAACCAGAAGAGAAATACAAACGAAATTGCCCAAATAGTGTGACGCAAAAGCGTAAGATCTGCTCAACCTCTAAACTTAAGCACTCTTACTTGACTACAAGCCGAAAACATAAAATTGAAAGCAGACATAAAAGAGAACAAAAAGGTGAACACTGGCAGGAAAAACAGGACCCGAGGCGAGACGACAGCTAGGGCTGCCTAGTGGATTTTGCCTCCTTTAAGGTAGCAGGATGGCTTCCGCAGTCGTTTCCCCATCATTTCCTTGGCCGCGATGAAAGGGAGGCTCGACTAACCGCAACAAACTTCTCATATGGACTAGGCCGCTTTCGGCGTCCTCCTTGAAAGTGCCCACAGTAATTCTAACCAATTCTACAAAACTCTCCCTCTCATTCATAGAGCATGAGAGAATAAATTTGAGCCGCCAATAATTTGACATCACCACCTCTCGCCCAAGTTTCAACCTAAATTCTCCATAAATCTCATCTTCCATCGCAGCAATGGAGCGTTGGATATGCTCTAGCGTCTCTTGGTTGAATAATGTTTCCCAATCTGCCTCTTCATTCCCCCCTCTCAGAGTCGCCATGCTGAATCGACTGCCTAAAGCTCTGGTGTAATGGCCCTTCCTAGGTGAGTGCTTGCGCTTCCTCACTCTAACCTTCATGAGAGTTCTTACCCGGGCTCTGCTCAAGCCAGTGTGGTAGTGCTTCTCCCAAACATATTGCACAACGCCAAGTGCAATGTTTCCCCTCTACGCCTTGCTCAAATAGTGGCTCGGTAGCCAAGAAAGTAAACCTCCAATGCTTAACCAGGTACACATTGACATGGATGAGGGATGGCTTAAGGATTTTCCCTAAGCCGAAATCACCTGCAAAATACATTCTGGATCCATTACGTGAACCGAGGTCGAGTGATCGTGAAAATTCCCATGCCGGGCCGTATGAAACATGTAGCTGCATGTTTTAATGTCCTCACGATCCCTGCGCAGATCTCCACCTATCCTATGCATGCAGGCAGACACGAGATGGGTGGACATCTGTCCCCTCATGCACCTGCCCATCTTCATTATCATACGTCGTCTCCTGTTGACCACCCGCATCCAGGTTGGCAAGGTAAACCACTTGATCCAGCCATCAAGAAATATATATTACATACTTCCTAGGTTGTTTGCATTATTTAACATGCTTTGCACATACTTTAAAGTGGCATTCTAGGATTGCATACATAACTCAATAGTTGTAATTTTATAATTTTGAGCTCCTTGTGCATCATTGTTCTATAATAACTTTGTTTTATATGTTTTGTGGTCATATACCTCCTAGGTTTATATGTTTTGTGGTCATATACCTCCTAGGTTTATATGTTTAGTGGTCATATACCTCCTAGGTTGTTTGCATTATTTTATGTGCTTTGTACACACTTTAAAGTGACATTCTAGGATTGCATACATACTCGACAGTTGTAATTTTATAATTCTTAGCTCCTTGTGCGTCATTGTTCTATAATAACTTTGGTTTATATGTTTAGTGGTTATTTAGTTTGGATGGCACTAGTGGTTATTTAGTCTGGATGGCACTATTTTTGTTGCATAAGTCTTTGCAATTAAATGATAATATTAACTAGGGCTGTGAGCAACAAAGTCCTTGTCTTAAAAATTGAAATGAAAATAATAAGTACTAAAAAATACTAAACAGTAACAAACATGCCAGTTTTCTCAATGTTAGTAGCAGCTGCAAGATAGTTCACTTCAACGAAATTAGAAAGCTTTAATCATTTTGCGCAAAAAATATCACCACCAAGATTATTTATTTAATAAGCACATATACAAATTAGTATGTAATGATGGATACTGCAGTTTCTACTTGAAAATACTTATAAACTATAATATTCAAGGATGAAGAGTGTTGAAAATATTTAATAAGGTATTTTTCAAATATCTAGTATAATTAAATGTGCCATAAATTAACATGGTATGACACAAGTTCACTATGTGAAGCAACCATGCTTCACTTAAATGATGCAGTAGGGTGTGACCTCTATAATGCTTGATGCCATCTGTTAAATTAGACCAAATATGTTTAAGTTGAGGTAAAAAATCACTCAAAATTTGTACAACATGAAAGAAAGTAGAAATGTTGATGCCAAAAGTTCAAAGAAACAAAAAGGAAATTAGTGCTCAACAAGCAAATTAATAATGACAAGGCCAACAAGGAAAATAAGGAAAATAGTTGCTCTAAGCTCCAAGTCAAAATGACTTCCAACCCTGTGTTTGGTTATTTTTTGCCACTCCCTTTGAATGATGACCTACAAATCGTCACACAAGCAAGTTTCCAAGTTACCTTTTTAGCAGTGGTAGTCATCGTTACCGGATTCGTCCATAGGCCTAATCGCACATGAATTAGATTCTTCAGAATCAGATTCTCGGATTCATCGGATTCTTCCACCTTCTTCCACCTCATTATGACTAATCTAAAGTTGTTTTGTAGGATAAATGTAGGATTATTAAGGTTAGGGTTTTGAATCCCTGATTTCCTAATTTTGGGATGACTGTTGCACCCGTATCTGATTCTTCAGCCGATTTTGATTGCACCCACGGTTCGTGTAACCTTGGTGGTAATATAAAGGGTAGGAAAAACAACCATACTCAGGAAAAACAATTGTACTCCACATTCGACAACAAAATCCACATTGAGGTACTTTCCCAACATGTGTAGTGTTAAAGCGGTAATAAATTTAGTGCTTCAAATCCTCAAAACATTTAAAACAATTTGGGGTTTAATATTTCTAGCCATTTATATAGGATCTCTATTAATTTGCTTTTTGTTTTGTGTATTCAATATTATTTCCATTTATGGTCTATTTTATTTTCTGTTTTCTTTCACTTTTTGTCTTTTATTGACTACACTGTAAATATTATGATTGCCACATTAAAATTCACATTTATTTATCTTTGTATTGGGTTAATTGCACCATGTGTATTCTATCATGTCCAACATATGCGAGGACATATTAGAGAGAAGCAATGATGACAAGAACCCATAGCAAATAGAATGACATACCCAAGTCAACAAACATTAAAACAATGTGCTTACAAATAATGTGCTTATTTATATAAATTATATGCAGGGACATATTAGAGAGAAACAATGATGACAAGAACTTGTAGCAAGTAGACTGACATATCCAAGTCAACAAACACAATAGAACAGTGTGTTTACAAATAATGTGTTTATTTATATAATTTTTTATAGAAACCAATACTATAATAATGTTTATATTTCAGTTTAAATGTTGTCTTTCACGTTATATTTTTTTGATTTCAAAATTGGTTTTAGATTATTTATTTGAATTATTATATTTCTTATTTGGGATTAATACTTCATTTTGAAAGTTTATTTAAGTTAGTCCATTGGATGTATCTTGAGTGGTTGGGAGGAATGATTGTTATTCTCTTTACAGAGGTTCAATTCTTGTAAGTGACATGATGCTCTTGTTGAGCTCCTATGTAATGATTGAGTGGATTAAGTTAATGATATCTTACCGAATTATTTTAGTATAAATATTGTATTTCATATTACATAATTTTGATTTTAAACTATTTCTTTTGGAATGTTACATTTCTTACTTAGGTAAATATTCCAAATTATAAGTTGATCTAAGTTGATGCGTTACCTCGTTATCCCATTTTTTTCCATGTTACTATGGGCTCTCACCCTTCACTGTGTAGATGAGATTGACATCATTGGTACTTTGCTAGCCTGAATCAACCATTAGCTGAGGAAGCACTCAAATTAATAATTGGCTCATAAAGAGTGAACGTGTCACAAATGGGATTTGAACTTGGGTAGGAGGATAACTTCTCTCTACCGCCCAAGCTAGATCAAATTGATCGTCTTTTTATCCCAATTTCAATACTAAATAGTAATCATTACAATGTAATACATTAAGATAAAATTCTTTGTTTGGGTAATATTACCATGATTAAAATCATTGCAAAATAATGTGTAGGTGCATTAGGTGCACAAGCTGAAACCAAAAGACCAACAATTTCATTAATAATAAGAATCACTTTTTTCTTTCAAAATATTTTCTTATTGATATTATGTCATATTAACTTTAAAGTTACCAAGAACGTGGGCTAATGCAAGCAGTGAGGTGATCGGGCTTGTATTAATGTGGAAACTTGGGTTCAGAGACCTGATTGGGTATGATTGTAAACATGGCCTTGTAAATATAAGTCGTATTTCTCAATTGGAAAAATACTTTGAAGTTTCATATTCTATATGTCTACTCATGTTTGTGGCTAAATTCAATAAAGTGGATAACCATAATGAGATGGGAATATAATAACTTAAAAGTGAGCATTAGCTTGATTAAGAATAGCAAGTATTTGAAAACAAAGTTGAATCTATAGATCCATTTACTTATACAATTAAAAAATCAGAATTCTTGCGAGGTGTAAGATTCAATATAATACATAGAAAAAAAATGATAACAAACATTAAGTGTTAATTATAAAAAATGTCTACGAGGATATAATTGGTATATGTGGAGATATGAAAACTAATTTTGCATTATCATGGGCCCACTTCAAGGTGGGGAGCTACTAAATCGCACAACACACATAATGTTTTAGGGCGTTATGCTTGCCAAGGTTTGGACTTTGGATCATTTACATGGTTACTCGTCTTGACCACTAGGCCACAAGGTGACAAACAACCTGAATGTAAATTAATTAGACCAACAAAAATGTGTTTATCCACTAATTCAATATTTAACATTCAAATAGCTTTGGAACATAATTATTTACTCAATCTGTTTCACAATAACTAGTTGCATTACTATCTAACAAACAATTCATGTTTATTGTTTGCTTTGTTCATGATGTACCATAGAGCCACAATTGTATAATTATCTGACATTCTCAATTACATTGGTATCATAATATGTATATAACATTTTAGATAGGATTTTTTGGTTGGCACATAAGAATTTTTTGGAAATTTGTTTATGGCAAATTTGCTATTCTAAATGGCATTATAATATTTGTAGTTAACATAATGTCCTACTGTTATTATTATTTTGTTTTTACATGTAACTATTTATCTAACTCTCCTCTCCATAAGTGGCAGAGATACTTCCAATGGCTCACATTGTGAATGATAATTGGTTCATGAAGAGGAAACATGTCACAAGTGGGATTTGTACTTGGATGGGGAGGGTAACATTTTTCCTTCCTATGGCACCTGAGTTAGATCCAATTGAGATTTAAATGTGAAGGAAATATGGGTGGGATTTGCTCCACTTATGTGTGCATAAGTCATAAGATCATTTATATAATCTTTATGTGTCAACCACACGTTTGGCCACTACCTCAAGGTGACGTATGGCTTCAAGACCAATGCTCACGAGAATTCAACTTTGCTCACTAGTGAAAAACTCCTCACTCACAAATGAATCCAACCCTTTTTGGCCTATACTGTTCTATTAGGACAAAACATTTAAACAACATGGCATATATATATGAGCAATTACAGAGAACAATGTCCTCATTGTTGAACTTTATAACTACAAAATGATTGAAAATAAAATAGTCTAAAGAATTTCCAAAAACTACAAATGGTCCAAAAAGTGCTTCTATATTCTCCTATGCTGATAGTTTTGTCTATGGAGTTAACTACATGGCTTGTATAAAGCCTTACAAATTGGCCTAGCAAAAATATGGATTTATAAAAAATACTAATTTTGCAACAGATAATTAATCAATCTCACGATGTCCATTCTTCTCCTGACTTAGTACAAATGCTATAAAGGAGGGGTCTTGTTTTCCAAGTCATTCATAGTGCTACTTCATAGTGTCTTCTTCCATAGTAGCCTCTCAATTCAATCTAGTAGAGCCCATTGAAGTCTTAGACTTAGAATTTCTTAGCTTGAACCAAGGTCATTGCTTTGATTCTAGGTGTAGAACTTTGTCTTGTAACTTCTTGACTTTTGTACCTTCCTCTTCCAACTTTTCTTTATTGCACTCTTCTCCTACCTCTAATAGAACTAGCTTCACTATTTTTTTAAGCTTTCCTTCCATTAGAACTAGTTTCCTTCTTGTTTCCTTTAGTTCCTTGACATATTTGTGATTTGTAATCGTGGGAATTATAACTCACTTAACTCCTCAACACATATCTTGTGTAGAAAAATGATTCTTAGTCTCTTGTTTTTGTGTTGTACAAAGCTCTCTATCATCGATATGGATTCTCTAGTACTATTGTTCTTAAAAAAGGATTTAATATATGTTCGTAAGTGTAGCTTCTCCTAAAAAAGGCTTGAGTTCTTAGCATTTGCAATGCTCTATTGTTGAGTACTTTATCTTTGAAGATGGATACCAAACCAAATGTGTTGAGTAGAAGCTACAATTTTCAGTATGGAGAATCATTCTCATTCTTCTCCTTGTAACCCACACACACGAAACTACATAATAATGCAATTTCAAATGATTCTTTGGTCTTTAGTATGCTATTCAACCATTAGGATTCTAACTTAGTATGTTTTTGAGTCATCTTCCGTTATGTGGTTTCAAAACATATGTGCTTTGTCTTAGTGTTGTCCCAAATCTTAATTCTTTATACCTTGGTAAAGATCTCAGGCTTCCATAATAGTATTGTTGCCAATGTCTTGAATAAAACAATGGTGCCAACCACAACAAAAGTAACTTGCTTAGTAAACCTAGTATGAGGATTTTCAAAATGACCAATGAGTGGCTCTTCATGATGTTTTACTCCAATCCACCATGAGGCTCCTCAAGTACTAGTCTCGTAATACTCTAGTGAATACCAATACATTGGGACATGAGGCTCAAGGAAAATGGAGGGATCGATTCATAGGTAAATTGAACTGCTTAATGAGAGAGGAAAATGACCATGGAAATAGGTGTGTGCAACCCACAAATTGGAAGTACAACCAACCAATGAAATGTACGTTGATTCATGGGATTAATTTGTGTAAGTATGGAAAGGAAAATACCCAACTAACACATGAACTTTCCCAACAGTGATAACAACGACTAGACACAAATAAAAATGTCTCAGGCAACTCAACTCCACCCTAAGCAATGTAATAAACACCCTATGCGATGCAAATTCACCTTGGTAGCGATGAATTCACCCTAGGTATTTAAAACTTCAACTTGGCACTGATGAATTTACCTCAGGCATTGATAAAAATGCACAAGCAAGGGCTTAACTCTTCCAACCAAAGAGAAAATTACATAGGTGGTCAAGAAATTTAAAATAATCAATTTAGAAACTCCTACACAAGTGCAACGACTCTTTAATTTGTTCCCTAGATCTCTGAGATCAATTGTGCATCTAATAGATGAGATCTTATAGTTGTTGGAACTTCCTTAGTTTAGGGAACATGATAGATATGCAACAATAAATCTATTTAAGTTATCTATAGCTAGCACATTGTTGTAGGAAAGCGGCTCACCTAATAGCTAGGATTCAGGCTATTAACAGATCATGGGGAGATCCTACTCAAAATTTCTACTTAGTCAACCAAAATAAACTCAAAGAGATACAAAGATATACTCACCTAGATCCTGACAATTGAATACTTTGCAAACAAATGGTTCCAAGGCTTCTCTTTTGATTAATCTTGGAAACCTTATGTATGTGAACACAGGAAAACCAAACACCCTTCTCAAATGTCTTTGAATATTGGAAACAATAATAAAAACAACTATTGAGTTCTTGGTTAAACAAAGTAAATTGATTTGCATAGAACAATATCAATTCGATCCAAAAAACATCATACACAAACAAACCAGGTCATGACCATTAAATGTTTTGGAGGATGGAAAAAAGAGTGATCTCATATATTAATCAAGACAACTACATAATCAATATATACCTGAATCTTCAACGAGGTGTAGTGCCCAGGCCACTGATAGATATCATCCTACAATCTTTCTTAAACTAGGAGTAAAAATAATCAAATCTAATTATCTCCACTTGTTCTAGGTAGAAAATATGAGTCAAAATATATGGGAAACTGAGGGGAAGGGTGCAGTAAAAATAACTACATAATTTAACATACATATCAAACATCACCAGACATACACATGTAAACATTATCTACCATCATTTAACATATACATTTATCATATTTAAACATCATCTAACACACAAATCTAATAATAACATCTAACAAAACACAAGTTGCATTATCTAAGATAACCATCATGCACACATCTAACATACACATATATCAAGCGCACCATACATCTCCAGTCCCATAACTTCTATAAGATATCGTGTCCACCTCTAGAACCAGAGGCATCACTACCTCTACTAACAAAACCAAAGGCATCAACACCTCCACTAGCAAAGGCATCGATACCTCTACCAGGAAAAAAAGTAGATTGTAAAGCAACAAAGATATCTCCCGCAAGATGAATCTCACCCATTGCAACCATCATATCTAGAGCTAAGGTGAGTGGAGTAGGAGATGGTAGAGTGGTTGGTAGGTCAACTAAATGGATCATAGATGGTGGTGGGTTGATTGGATGTGGATGAGTTAATAATGGCCAGTTACCATGGTGAGGAGAAGGAGGAGGAGGTGTAGCATGAGATGTCGACACTCCCTCATCATGGTGAGGTGGAGGAGGATGTGGAGGGGATGAGTATCACCATCCTCATAAGATGACACAGAATGATACTTTGGCCTCCAAGAATCTAAAAGGATGAATGTGTCAATGCCATACTACATCAAAAATACCATATCATGAGGAAGAATCCTTCATAGCTCTACGAGCTAAGGGTCTTTTGTGATATCCATGGCTTGTACACACTCTTTTCCACATTAAGTCAACAACGTGGACAATCTTTCATCCACATCCTTTTGAAACCTCTCATTTGGCCTGTGTTATAGGCCAGGTCGAGGTAACCCAAGACTGGCCCCTCTTGGGCATCATCTGTCTCGACATGCGCATACACACAGTGATCAACCTAGGATGGAATGGTCAAATGATGGCCTTGTGACCAGAATGCTCTAAAAAATAAACAAAAAAACTCTAAAAGAAAAGGGAAGTTGTCCCTCCCACCAATCTGTGCATGACATCGATCCAGAGCAAAACAAAACTGACATTAGGAGAATTTTGAGGTAAAAAATGGGCTTCAAAACAAAAAATGTACTATCAAAATCCACTTTAAAAGAACCAATCACATTCTAGAGGATGACATCATACATAATAGTTGAAGTGGCAGTGATTGAGTTAAGGATGTTTATTTGTCAAATTGTAAATGGTGAGTGAAAACCCATAGTTAACTATATCAATGTTGTAAGTAAAGTACTCATTATGAAAATAGTACTCATAAATTATTTTTGAATATAATATAAATGTATTAAAGTACTCTTAAAGTAATTAGAAAGAAAAATACTTTTTATATTTCAATATAAAATACATTACAAATACCAAAAAACTAAATGTTTTATTTAAATATAATTACCTTTTTATATTTCTTACAAAAACCAAAAAATAAATTGTCTATTCAAACTAAAATTATGTAATTACTTTTTCAATATTTAAAATATATATATCAAATCTTTATTTAAAATCAAAATCACTTAACATCTTATATTAAAAACAATTTTGTGATTAATAATTTTTGTTTTTTAAATACTTACTATATATAAAAATCTATTATAATTACTATTTAAATATAAAATATATTTATTTATTTTATAAAAATAAAATATTATATTATAATATATTACTATATGTATTCTCATTCGGTTAAATTTTAATATTAATATCATTTTTTTTTCAAATTTGGGTAGTATTCAAAGTTCATATTTTACTATCAACTTTTAACCTTTGAAACACCCGCATCTATACCACCATAAATTATACAAGTACATTCAAGTTACAAAACCAAATACATACATAAAACCTTAATGTAGCAATTTGAATGAACTATTATATCATAATAAGATATTATATTATTAAAAAATTTATTACATATAATAATAACTTTTATTACATATAATCTCATTTGCTTAATATTAATTCAACTTTTTCATGGTAGAAATTTATATACTATTCCTTCATCCCAAAATTAACATTTTAAAAAAAAATTATTTAATGGTGTTATTAATTATTACATTAAAAACGATATGTGATACATATAACATATATCATAAGAAACTATTAAAAATGAGTTTACACATGTTTCTGAAGGTGTATTAAAAAGATGAAAAATAAATTCAAAAAATGTTTTTTTTAATTTATAGTTTTATATTTATATTTTAAAATTAATATATATATATAAAAGAAATGACAATTTATTTATTTAAATTTAACTTTATGTTTACAATTCAAAATTATAAATACATGGTTTAAAAACATATTTTGAATATTGAAAAAGTCATTTATGTTTCAAATTTCAAAATTAATATATTTTATTTTTATGAGTACATTACTTTATAAATACATTCATCATATTATATTCAAAAGTAATTTATGTACTCAAAAGTACTTTACTGGTTTTATTTTAGACATTTTTTTAGACATTTTTTTATTGGTTTTATTTTAGACATTTTTTCAATTTAACTTAATCATAGTTCCATTGATTGTAGTGTAAGAGATGAATTGTAAATATACCTTCTTCACAAAGTGACCAACTCATAATATTTTATTATATCTCTTATGAGGCCCATTTTAGACCTCAAAATTCCCCTAATGCATAAAAAATGGTGTCCACCATCTAATGCTTCTAGGTGTCTGCACTAAAGAATCTACATAAAATAAAAGAGGAAAACCAATGCATTTCCCATCACTGGTGAGGTGCACGATGTTCATAACCAACAATGAGAGGCACCTAATGTCCTCTGCATCGAAAGTAGAAATACACAGTTTTCCACCATGCACTTGAAAATTAATAGGATTGATGATGTGGGCACTAATATATCTTTGAGAGTAAGTGATCTGACTCTTTACTGCAAAACCCATTGGGACATCAAGTAACTGGGGAAAATACTCCCCTCTCTTGGATAGCCTAGTGATGAAATAAATATCCTCCTCAGTGGGATGGAACCACTGAATGAGACCAATGCAAAATTCCTCTTTCTCGCGATCCCAATGATGGATGAAATACGCCAACAAAGATGAGTTTCCCTTGAGGTATGTATCCTCCTAATATAACTTCGGGAAGCTGACAAATATCAATAGGTCTCATGTCTGATCGATGATGGGGCAAAGGTATAAATCTCTCTCCCTCTCTCTAGGCTCCCACTCACGCACAAAGTTGTATTGGTCAATTCATGCCTACTTTTGATGATCATCCTCTCATTGTTGATGTCTCTAATACACATATAACATCGATCAGTCTCATAAATAGACATAAAAAAATATTAAATGAGCATGCTATTTATTAACATCAAATAATAATTTTTTTCTCAAAATAAATGAATTTGACAAGCGTTGTGCGTAAATTACATGCACACACCGTAGTTGTCGCTCTTGTAACACAAGAGCACCACAAATGGTGAGCTACAATAAACAAGCTCACCAATGAATATGGTATTTTTTTAAATATGTTTAACTTACCAATTTGTCCAACATTAAGAAGCATCGGTGCATTGTAGACATGTCATCGCACCATAAATGGTGCACACATATTAATAGAACGCACCATCATATGAGAAGATCTTTGTGAGTTTTATATTTTTATGACGATAATGGTGTGTCTGTTACACATCAATGCACTAGTTAATGTGGTATTTTTTAAATATGTTAAGTGTAGAGGTGCTTCCATCTATAGAAAGCATCAGTGCATTCTAAACATGTTATCGCACCAGAAATGATGGGCAAGTATTAATAGAGTGCACCATAATAGGAGCATCTATTTTTGAGTTTTATAATTTTGGGGGATAATGGTGCACCAATTATATGTCAACGCACTGTGAATATAGTGCGTTCTTGTTTACAATGCGCACAAGATAACATGGTTTTTTTATAAGTCTAGTTTGATAGTGCGTCTACTATTAGGATGCACCAATGCTTTCTAAATATGCCATTGCACTGGTAATGGTGCACAAATATTAATAGAGCACACCGTAATAGGTGCATCTATTTGTGAGTTTTATAATTTTTGGGGAGAACAGTGCACCTGTTACATGTCAGGGCACCATCAACTTAGTGTGTCCTAGTTTACAATGCACACTAGTTAACATGGTTTTTTATATGTTTAATTTGGCAGTGCATCCATTATTAGGAAGCACCGGTGCATTGTGAACAGATCAACGCACTGGAAGTGGTGCATAAGTATTAATAGATCACATTGTAGTAGGAGCATCTCTTTGTGGGTTTTGTAATTTTTTTGGGGAAAACAATGCGTCGATTACACATTAGCGCACTGTCAATACATCGTGTTCCTGTTTACAATGTGCATCCGTTAAGTTTTTTTTTTTGAAATTTAGTTTATCATTGTGTTATGCACATTATAATGCACTGTCGATGTGGTGTGCTTATTATAGAAACACAGTGTTCATGTTGACCCTATAAATTTATAGGGTGCACCATCCAATAGTGTAAGACAAACAGATCAAATGCACCATGCAAGTTATTTTTATTTATTTTTAACTTAAAGATCAATTTGAAATTTTTATCTACTAAAAATTCAAATTAGGAGGTCATATAGATGTACACAAAATTTTGATTTTTTCCCACCGCTTGGAAAAATTCAAAATCCTCTTTACAAGCAATGGAAGCCAGTAATGCAATCATATGGAGAATGAATGGCATGACATCTAAGTAGGGAAGGTACGAAACTAGTGCTCATGGGAGTCAAAAGCATTGCAGAGATGGTAACAATGTTTTTTTCAATTTGGTAATTTTTTTTATTTAACCCTATTTCGGTGCACTTGATACCCAACCACGTTAGTATTGTTGTGTATCACAACTGCACCACAAATAAAAATAAAAAATAAATATAATTCATGGTTTTAATTTCATTTTTCTAACCCAATAGCGGTGCTCTTGAAAATATACCGCACTGGTGCGTTTATATACAGCAACCATACCATCAACGGATATTAAAAATACAAAATTAATGTAATAGGTTTTTTATTTCATTTTTTTTTTGTATTTAACACTTTACAGTGTGACTTAACATCGAACGACCCAGTGCTTTTGGGGATAATGACCACACAACAAATGTAATTTAAAAATAAAATAAAATTTAATCAGTGGTTTTAGTATTTTTTTAGCCCTAATACGGTGCGCCCAAATGTTGAACACCTTGGTGTTGTTACTTAGAACTACTGCACTGACAATGAAAGTTATAAATAAAAAATCTTGTAATCAAGTGCTCTCCACTATATGTTTACCCTACTTTGGTGCTTTCAAATTGATTGTGTACCGATGCGCTTTAGTAATTTAAATGCATCGGTTGTAAAATTTTAGATTTTTTACTGATTGTTGGTGTTTCTAGATGTGGTGCCACATGATTTATGTCAACACCGATGTAATAGTGTCCTATACATACTGGTGTGTTTGTTGTATACAAACACGTCAAAGAAAATCATCTGCTAAAACTTCCACATGCTTGCCTTCGCTAGTGATCTATACTATAAATGGATATTTGGGCTCTTTTTAGAGGAGCTTCCGTGTTGATCCTGATTTTTTCACTATTCTTGGCCGTTAATTTACTCTTTTGGCATCACTTTTGTTACCGTTTGGTATACTTTTTGTCATTAAGCTTATCGTTCAACCCTAGGTACTGACGTATTTGAGTTTTATGCAAGTCTTGGTTTAATTTCGTTATTTCATGATTTTATTAGTAATTATGTGATATTTGTAAATGTGCTTAATACATAGACTTGCTTTGTAGATTATGGTTTGCAGAAAAGCCTCCATGTGGACACACACCCACTGTAAACACACACAGATCACATCCAGCTTGCCATACAACCCTCTGATCAATCCGCTAGCTGTCAGTTGGAATATTCTTAAATGTTTAAAGCACATAACAGTTTCTTGTTTTTCTATTATCCATGCGTCCTGCTTCTATGATGGTATCTTCTCTAGAAGGATCGATATCCTTCCCTCTCTGTTTGACACCATGCTTCATGCCCATGTCAACAAAGATCCATACGCCCGTAGCCCACACGAGGAGAACCGACACGCAAAGGATCGAGAAGGTGGTTGTGTGTTGTTTCCAATCGTCACATGGTTGTTTGATTAGCAATTAAGGTTGACTATTTTTGGAGCAATCGACCACTGAAAGGGTCGACCTGCTCATCCATGTAAAAACTATATAAATTCATCTCCAAACGAGAGTCAAGCTAGATAGTTGGTTGATTAGTCGTTATTAGCAAATAAGCTCTGAAAACCCTGTTCCAAATTTAATATAAGTTCTATTTTCATACATGTCTTTGTTTTCGTGAGTGATTGATTAATTGGAGCGCAACCCCGATTGTTGAGAGGGCCCCTCAACAACCAACGATCTTCCATTTTTGTGTGTTTTCGTTATTTTCCTTTTTACAGCGAAGTAATTTACATTTCCAGTTTCTATATGTAGTTTGATTCTCTTATAAATTGATGTTGTTTATTTCCTTATTTCCTGTAACATGTATTTGCTGTGAGTAATATAATTTATACTGTGTTGTTAACATAGTTTCCATTTCTAGTATCACAAGTGACCGGTCGCACAATAGTCATTTCCAGTTTTCTTTTCAGCTTGTTTCCTAGTTCCATATTTGCAATTAGATAGAGTTTGATTAGTTTAATGTCTTGAGCTTAGTTTATAGTTAGATTCAATTCTGTCAATTCTTGTTTAGCTGTATATTTACTTCAGTTATTTCTTAGTTTGTTTCATTAAAAAATAGGAAGTAATTTCTGTTTTTAACTGTAGGTTAGCACAAGTTAATCCTCTGTCATTTTAGGTATTGAATAAATTTAATCACTATCTTTTCTGCATTGCATCCTCATGTGCATAAATCATCTGATGTTAAGATCATTCAGGTTATCTATTTTGTAATTTGCATTGTTTTTCCTCATCCGGATTGTTTGTTTATACTGTCATCTAGACCTTCATTCAAACTTTAATATTTCCTGTCCTGTTTTATGATTATTTAAAGTTTGGTTCTCTTAAATTTTGAATTATGTTATGTTCTGTAATTAAACAATAGTAATATATATATTTAGGACCTTAGTCTAAACCACTTAAAATATCCATCAAGTTCCATATTCATTCCTATCTTTCATTCCCTTTTATCTCAGTTTTGAAGTTGTGTTCCTTTTTGTCTCTGACTCCTTCATTCATTACTGTTTTAGAGTTTGTT
Organism: Pseudotsuga menziesii; assembly: GCA_001517045.1. Classification (NCBI taxonomy): domain Eukaryota; kingdom Viridiplantae; phylum Streptophyta; class Pinopsida; order Pinales; family Pinaceae; genus Pseudotsuga; species Pseudotsuga menziesii. The sequence goes on from LPNX010754050.1 coordinate 92,055, forward strand.
AATTGTATCTCTAGTTTAGTGTACTTCATCCTTATTTGGATTGCATTTAGAATTAAACTTGTTAACTTTATTGTTTAAAAAGCACATCAATTCTTTATAAATTTGATCATCGTTCCTAACATAATATTTGCCCTCTTTACTCTATAGTTATTGAAGATGTTCATAGAATAGGACTAGATTAAGAAATAAAACCTCTTTATTAAGTTTTCTATTTGCTTCTTTATTGAGTTTTATACTTGTTTTTATTTAAATTTTCTACTTGTTTCTCAATTATATCTGTTTCATGTGAGAATAGTATACCTTTAACTTCAAGTGGGTCCATTAAAAGAATCTCATTTATTAATTAATAGATTGGTTGTTAATAACATATTTTTCAATTAGAGTCATTTGCTTATGGAATAAATCAAAATGTTTACTATTACTTGTAATTGGATACTCGTTAGTTTACATCTATTTGTAGAGGTTAAATTAGACTTAATTCCATCCAGTTTCTTTATTTCTTTTGAAAGTCATTTTGATACACCTCCTTCTCCAGTTCCGATCACAATGAATGCATATCCTTAGAATCCTCAAGGAGAATGGAACTGGACAATTTAGTTTAATTATTGTATATCTGTTAATTGCATGTATAGTTTAGTTATTGGATTTCTTAGATAAATCAAGTAGTTGTAATATTGCCTCAAATAATATAACCTTTTGTGTTCGTATAGTAAGATATCTGAATTTGTTTTAGCCTTTCTAATTCATAGATAAAAAAACAGAATAATTAATTAATGTATTTCACTATAAAAGATAGTTCACTTTCTTAGGATAGTATTATATCTTTTTATTGTTGATAGAGTAGAGTAGTATAGATCAATACTGCTATAATCTAGTAGTCTTGTCCTAGTCTAATTACCTTAGTAGTTGAATTTCTAGAGTTTGACTCGGTTTTTCATTTTGAAATAGCTTTTGATCTTTTCTTTGTTAAAGTATTTCCACGACGCCTTAGGTACCCTTCTACCTTCGCATATATTTTGTGTCAAATCTAAGTTTACAAACCTCGATCGAGAATTAAATATTTGGTGAATTAATCAAGACAATAAAACACCCAACATTTTTGGCACCGTTGTCAAGGAATTGTTCTATAAGGTAGAATAAGTAAATTCCCTTATTGATTTTAGCTATCGTACGATGGCAGGGGAGTGGTAAGACGAGAGGTGAGAACCTGCGTATCTGTTATAACAAGCGCCCCCAAATCTAGCACTAATAGTAGTATTGTAGGTTTTCGTTTAGTTTAGATTTTCATGAACACACCTAGAGATTCGAAGGGTAGATACGTTAGAACTAATTCCCAAAACTTTGTTAAAATTCGTACTAACCTTTACGGGGGATGAAATACCCCAACCAATAATTTAGCATAAAGGTATCAGAGAACACACGTAGGAAGTTGTTCTACTTGGAAACCTAAAGACTTTATAGGAGAAACCATAAAAGATAAAGAAACCCTGGAAGGAAGTTCTAAGGAGCCCATCCCTAAAGAAGTTCTTGAGGGCCAACCTTTGGAAATCCTCAACCCTCCATTAGTGCAGAAACCTAATGATACAACTTTCTCGCTAGTAAGGGATCCAAACTTTGTCAATTTCATCGATCCTGCTCAAGTACAAGCTCTCTTTGGCAACTCAACTAATACTGTTATCTCACAAATTGAAACATCCACAGTAGAGCCTACTATTTTTGTATAACCTAATAAAGATCCGGCTGACAAATATTCTTATCAGAGGAAGATTTCCCTCAAAAAAAAATGATGGGATGCCCCATTATCACCTCGGAAGGATCCTCCTAGGCGCACACTCTTTAAGCCTTCAAATCTTCATGGAGAGACGAGGAGAAAATGAATATCATGACGAGGCTAGAAATGATGAAGGAGAAGGTGAGAATTGAATTGAGACTACCGTTGGGTTCCCTATTCTAGCCACAGCACATGATGTAAATATGAAGAAAATCCCTCCTTCCTCCTTACCTACTTTCTATGGGAAAAGTAATGAAGACCCGGACACATTTTTGTTCGAGTTTGACATCCTCTGTAGAAGCTATAACTATCTACAAGATGCTCACAAATTAAAAATTTTCCCTGCTACATTGAAATATTATGCTTTAAGATGGTTCATGGGATTAGGAGAATATAGTATCAAGACTTGGGAAGATATGAAAATCGCATTCTTGCAGAAATATCAAGAGTTTGGAAAACTTAGGGACTCTCGAAACAATATTTTTAAGATACATCAACTCGAAGACAAGAGCTTAGAATATTATCTCGAGAGGTTTATTTATACATTACACAAATCTAAATATAATGACCTTCGAGAAGATGTAGTACGAACAGTATTCCTTAAAGGGATCTCAGAAGACCTAGTAGAAAACATTATTCTCATGGCATCTAGTGATATCTCTCACAAACCTTTTGCATAAATTGGTGAGATGTGTAGATATTACTCTAGAAGTAGGGGGAAAGTTGGGATAAATCTTCAAGAGCCCTACAATAGGAATCTAAAAGTAAACATCTCCAGTTCTGGAGGAGTCATAAGGATAGAATTAGGGAACCTATTAGAAAACTTCAAAACTGATATTTTAGGTGCAATGGGTTCCCAACTAGATGTATTACAAGCTAAGAAGAGGCAAGAGGAAGAATGTGTAGCAATGGGAATTTTCTGTCCAAGATGTAGGACTAAGCACCCCCAAAGGGAATTCCCCTTGAACAAAATCTCCATATGTCATATCTGTACAGATGATCATACGACAGAAAAATGCCCATCGTTGCCTTGGTTACAAGGCATATATAAAAGTGAGGACATTGGTGAAACATCTAGGAGGCCTTCTTGGTAACCAAGGGACCAACCATCACATCAGAATTTGTCACCACAACCCCCACCTTATTATCAAACCTACCAACCACCTCAACAATGGAACACTTCAAGTTGGCATCATTGGCCACCCCAGTATCCTCCTCCTCATTTTACTCAGCATCAGTATTGGTCACAGGGATGGAGAGGACAATCATATCCCCGGTCACCACCTGTCTCTACACCTAATCATTCTTATCCCTGACATCCAACCAATACCCAACAATTTTTGCCTAGGTTTATGCCTCTAGTGCCCCTTATTACACAACAACCTCATCATTTTCAAAATACAAACCCCCCATGACCTACATTGTTACTTGTACAATCGATACCTAACCCAAACTATAAGTCAACTCAAGCTCTTAACAACATTGAGTTGCAAACTCTTCCATCCTATGTCATTTCGACTATTCCTATGCACAAGATCCAATTACGATATGGAAGAGTCATGAGTGATAGACCCAAGTCATCATTCATCATTCATGAAGAAAATGAAGAGGAATAAGATCCCAATGAAGTCATGAATGATGCTATTTTGTAGGATGTGGATATTCCAAAGGTTCCAACACATACCCATCCTCAGCAAGAACTAACTCAAGAACAAAGAATCCCTCCATTTTTGGAATGATTAGTAATAGAAAAACCTGTAATACATCATGAGTACGATATTTTAAGTGAACTAAAAAATGTCTGTGTCAAGATCCCTCTATTAAAAGCTATTAAGGATATACCAATTTACAGTAAAGTAATAAAGGCACTTTGCATTAAGAAACCTGGAAAGAAACAAAAATACCCCCCCACAATTCATGTTATAAGAGAGATGTTTGAATGTGTGACAGACCAGTCTAGAATTGCAAAGTATACAAATCCAGGGAGACCAGTAATAACTATTATTGTAAATAATATTTCCATATAAAATACACTTATTGATTTAGGATCTACTATTAATATGATGACCACTGGAGTCTTAGAAATTTTACAGTTGGGACAATTTCTCTGATCAACACCCTGAATTCTGGAACTAGCAGACCGTACCACGGTGAAACCTGCTGGGGTTCTGGATGACATTGTTGTATCAGTAGCTTCATGGGAATACCCTGTTGATTTCATGGTAGTAGAATCAAAAGATCCTTCTAAGGACATCCTATTCTATTGGGAAGACCATGGGTGGCTACCGCAAATGCCTTCATAGGATGTAGGGATGGGAAAATGACCATTTTAATGGGTTGTCCGTGCAAAATCTTGCTTTATACCCCCCAGCACAACCTGTAACTGAAAAATTGTGGTGGTTAGACTGCCCCTTTGGGGATGAAAATATTGAAGATATTTTCTTTCCTAGTGACTACTCCTGGGCACTTCAGGAGCAGACTAATGAGAATGTGTTAAACCAATTTGTTTCTTCAACAACCTGTATAGAGTTTCCTTAGTCTTTTGCTCAATTCGATCAAATTTTTGGAGATGAGTTTCAAGAAAATATGGCCCTCTCAACATTTTTGGATACACCATGTGTCTTTACAATTGAAGAGAATATAGGGTCTTATACCATACCTTGTGAAGTTAGCCCTAGAAAAGTTCTACACATAAATGCAGGGTTAACTGAGAGTCAACAAGAACAATTGATTAAGGTCCTTAAAATTCAATCCAAATCATTTGCATGGGAGTACACTGATATGAATGGCATACACCCTAACACTTGTATTCATCATATTTACATGGATGCCAATATATCCCCTATAAGGCGGCCTCAAAGGAGGATGAATCCTTCTTTGAAAGACATAGTTAAAGAAGAGTTACAAAACCTCCTCAATGTTGGTTTCATCTACCCAATTTCAGATAGTAAACGGGTATCTCCTCTAGTGGTAGTCACAAAGAAAGTCACATGGAAATGGCGCATTTGTGTTGACTTCCGAGAACCGAATAAGGCCACGCTTAAGGACTACTTTCCTTTTCCCTTTATCGACCAAGTGTCAGATACCCTATCCGACAAACAATACTTTTCTTTTCTCGACGGGTGTAGTGGATATAATCAGATTTTGATAGCACCTGAGGACCAGAATAAGACTACTTTTACATGCCCTTAGGGGACATATGCCTACAGAGTTTTGCCATTTGTGTTATGTAATGCACCTGCTACTTTTCAACGTGCAATTTTAGGAACCTTTGTTGATCTTATACATGACTGCGTAGAGGTGTACATGAATGATTTTATAGCTTATGGTAATACCTTCCAAGAGGGTCTCGATAATCTTGAAAAGGTCTGATACATTGTCAAGAGACAAACCTGGCCCTTAGCCATGAAAAATGTAAGATGTTATTAACAAAAGGCATAGTCTTAAGGCATCATGTCTCTTCACAAGGGATCAAGGTAGATCCCGCTAAAATAGAAGTAATTGTCGGTCTCCCCTCTCCAAAAACTCAAAAGAAGGTAAGAAGCTTTCTTGGCCATGCAGGTTACTACCGACGTTTTATCAAAAATTTCACTAAAATAGCTGCACCATTGTTTACACTACTTATGAAGGATATAGAATTCTAATGGACTGAACCCTATCAAAGTGCTTTTGAGGTCTTTAAGGATAAACTATCAGTGGCACCAATACTTAGGGGTTCTAATTGGTCCCTTCCTTTTCATATATTTACTGATGCTTCTGACATGGCCATAGGAGGAGTTCTTGGTCAAAAAGAAGGCCAAGCATCTTATGCCATATATTTTATCAGCAAAAATATGACTCCTGCCGAACTAAATTACATTGTTACTAAAAAAGAATTTTTGGCAGTAGTCTACTCTATCAATAAATTTTGCCATTACATCACTAGATATGAATTTTTTGTGTATACGGACCATTCTACCATTAGATTTTTGATGAATAAACCAATTACCAATGGTAGGGTGACCCGATGACTTCTTCTATTACAGGAATTTAATATCATCGTCGTCGACCGACCTGGTAGAGAGAATCTGAAAGCAAATTTCCTCTCTCACATTCAACATGATGATGGTGCTAAACCTATCGACCATACTTTCCCTAACGAAACATCTATTTGATGTGTCTGTTCAAACCCCTTGGTTTGTAGACATTGTTAATTATTTAGCAACTGGGAAGTTACCAAAACCATTTGTCCCCACATGAGAAACATCGAGTTGTCATCTAGAGTTCTAATTACTCTTGGGTTGATAATGACCTTTTTCATACCGACCCAGATCTTAGTATCAGATGATGTGTATGGGAGGATGAGATAACAGAAACCCTACGTGCATGCCATGATGGGCCATGTGGAGGACACTTTTCTGACAAGCGGAAAACATACAAAGTGTTGCATTCCGGCTATTACTGGCCAAGCATTTTTAAGGATGCTTCCAGGTATGTTAGAGGATGTGACAGTTGCCAAAGAATGGGTAGACCTACGTCATCAGACGAGATGCCTTTACATCCTCAGGTGATGATTGAGCCTTTTGAGAAATGGGCTCTTGATTTTGTAGGACCAATCTCTCCCATGTTCAGCAAGAATAAATACATCCTAGTTTGCACATATTATGTCACCAAATGGGTAGAATCTAAAGCTTTGTTTCGAGCCACAAAGAAATATGTGGTAGAATTTATATATGAAGAGATATTTACTCGGTTTGGTGTGCCTAGGGAAATTATCACTGACCAAGTTTCTCAATTCACCTCTAAATTAATGAAAGACCTTACAACGAAGTATAGTATCCGACGTTGCAAATACTCCCCTTACCATCCACAAGCTAATGCCCAGGTAGAATCAACCAATAGGGTATTGGAAGCTATCTTAACTAAAAATATTCAGCTACATTATAAGGATTGGGCAGATAGACTCCCAAAGGATTTGTGGGCCTATAGAATAACTTGGAGAAACACTACTAGACATACACCCTATGAGTTAGTATATGGGAAACAAGTCATTTTACCTATTGAATTCCAAGTTAAGACTTTTCGTATGGATGTACAATTAGGTATGGATTTGGAAGAGGCACAGAAACAATGAATTTTACAGATAATGAATTAGATGAGATTAGGTAAGATGCATTCCAAAGGAAAATGTCAATACAAAATCAACGAAAGAAATGACATGATAAAATTATTAAGCAAAAGCAGTTTAATACCGGGGATTGGGCATTACTATTCAACTCAAGGTATAAAAATTTCAAAGAAAAATTAACTACCCATTAAATGGGTCCATATGAGGTAGTGATAGCCTTCGATAATGGATCAGTAGAAATTAATACAATTGATGATTCACAAGCTTCCTTTGTCGTAAATGGACACAGACTTAGACTTTATCATCAACCAATATCTAGACAAGATTTTGTGAAGAATGTCTTACAACAAAAGGAGATGGAGCTGGTTGAAGAGGAGGTCATTCCTCCTCCTCCTGATTCTTAAATTATTTTGTCTTGTCTTTATGTATATATGTAAATATATCTTTTTTATTTAATAAATAAAATTCATTTCTAATAAGCTGACTACATTCATGCAGGGAATTTAGTTTTATAACCAGCTTATGAAATTTTGTCAAATAAAATGGAGAGGCTCTTTTCCTTTGTCTAAAATTTGATAGATTTTATGTGAATTTTTCTCGATACATATGTTTTTGTTGGGAATAAAATTTGAATCATTTGACAAGTGGTTTTGCAGTTTGATTACAAGAACCTTGTCTTTTTAATCAACCCATGAAATGTTGCCTAAAAATGGAAGTGCTCTAAGAACTCATAATACATCCTAACTCTTTTTCTTTAAAAAACAAAGATTTATAATGAAATTAAAATGTCCTCTATATCATTCCTACCCACTTTCTTCAATGATTCCTTATGATTTGATGGTATTTGATTCAAATATGCACATTTCAGACTTATCATTAAAACAATTGCTTAAGACCTACTTTAATTATCATGTTCTTCAAAGTTCTAATTTTACACCTATGGACTACTTGTTCATCCTACACTGATTATCAAAACTTGTCTCTTAAGGATTTTTGAGGTAACTCAAGAATAAGTGAAATTCCTACTTGTGGGGAACATTACTTCTCTTTTATGAAGAAGATAGACTGAGAGGTCAAGGAACAACTTTAAGTTATTATCTTTTGACAGGATCTATAATTTAGGCCATCATGCAAGAAGTTAAGTATAAGGTTCGCTCTAAAAATTTGAATTATGTGTTTAGAAGGCTTAACTCGCTCTAAGTACCAACCGACTTCTACATATTAAAAACTTTATACGAAGCAAACCTGTCAGAGTATTGAATAGGCTTGCTGACAGTGGGTCCATTCTAAGTAACATATTTAAACAAGGAATCCTGGTAAGTGCAAGTAAACCTGTTGAAGTAGGGAACAAGCTCGCTGGCAGCAGGGCTATGCTTGCATGGTACCAAGATAAACCCGTCGAGGTACTGAACAGGCTTGCTGGCAGTGGGGAAATATCGGGTAAAAGAGATCTGGTTAATTCATCACTATGCACATGGTTCGTAAAAACACAGAAAAAAATAAAAAAAATGCATGTTTAGGCCAATTCTTTATCATGTCATTAGAGAATGGCTATAAGTTGGACTTGGAATCGGTCATCTAATTCAACATTACCTAGGATATTATTATTCTAGAAATGGGACCCATATCTATATAAATCTCACAAACTCCAGGATGAACTTAAAATATTCTTTGGATGACAAGAGATCCTTAAAATGAGGCATGGGTGACTAGTTTCTCCTATGGCATTTTTCGCATCAATTATACTATTATTATGTATGGTCTCCCTAAGCACTGCTATTTTTTATGGAAATCCATATTTGAATCATCTTCATTTATTAGTTAGTATTTCTTTTTCTTACATAAATAATAACAACATCTTAGAACTATTTGTTAAATTATTTGGAAATCAATTAGTTTTTCTTTGATGGCTTGAGGACACTCCATATTTTTTGTTTGGGGGAAGGTTAGAACTGTTTTTACTTTCTGAATGTTTATAGAAAGTTTTGTTTATTTCTAACAAAAGTGTAGGTGTTTTCAGGATAATGCAATTAGCAGAAGATTATTTTAATCCATGGCGGACAATGCAACGAAGGTTTAATAAAGCTGGTTTACATCATCATATTGTGTGCTGACAGCCTAGAAAATTTACTGCATAATTAGCAGCAATCAGATCTAGTAAAGAATATTTTTGAACAGAAGTTCCATATGAAGGGTCGAATGCCGGTCCGAATGGAATGCCAAATAGTGATCCGAATGAAAATTATAATTTTATAGCAACATGATGTCAAAATGTCAATTTCTTTTAATTTTCACGGGAAAAGAGTTGAATTAGTTGAATCATACCCATAATTATTAGGTCTCATTCACATGCTTACAAAAGCATTATGATTTCATTAGGAATCACCTCGACCTATGATTTTGATATGATATGATAGTGTTTAACTCTATATTGATATGATATGATTTTAGGATATTTTTTATTATCATTTCCCTTACCCTCTCATCAAATCACACGCAGGAGTCGTCAAGTGTCCTATAATCTTATTGATTATAATTATTATGGTTTTAAATGCATTCTATGGTTTTTGTAATAAATAAATCATTCAACCTGTACAAAGTTTACTTTAGACATGGTTGAATATATCGAACCTTACGAATTCATTAACGCACATGTCCTTATGATGGCACACGATTCAAAGAATTGATCCATAGTGTGATTAGTCGAGCATGTGAAACCATGATCTCATGATCATTTAGGTGCTTAAACATATTACATTTTAAACCCATGATCTTTACCCTTGTCCTCACTTATCTTCATCTTCGCAAAGCTATTCAGACGCCATTCTTTGTATCCTCTTCAAACCTTGCATTTCCACCTATGTTTGAACAATGCCTAACCATCTTGAGCCTGAAAGCTATTAGGACTTGTTCCATATTCCAGAATTTCAAGAGTGTCGGGAGATCTTCTTCCGAGTAGGGTGGAATCCATTTCTCCACCTTTTGCAGGGATATGATGAGGAGATTTTGCTGATATTTGTGAAATGATTTGATGGTGAGATGGTCAGGGTTGGTTATCTCATTTTTCCAGTAACCAAGGAGACCATTGCAGTAGCGACCAAGCTCCCAAGATAAGGCACCCGTTGGCCTAAACATTTGTTTCTCCCTCGGTCGTCCCACAATTTTGCTCTCAAGCCGGATTTTCAGCATGTAGCAGGAATGAAGGGGTTTCACAGAGAACAGATTAAGCTCGAATACCTCAACCCTATGACCATCATCATCCACCTTATAACTTGTGAGGGTAAGTTTATTGTGTTCAAAGCCTTCCATCTTCACTTAGTGGCACATTTAGTTAATCAACAATTTATTAATTTTCCATTTTATTTCCTCAAAAGCCTGGAAAAAATGTCAAGTCAAGTTAGGAAGAATACAATCAATACTATGGGTAATTTGTACCACCACATCCTGATGAAGCTCTTAATCATGCATCAATTGAAGAGGAGGAACCAGACTTGGGAGAATTTCATGTTTAATGTCTTAAACCCTCATTTAAATGTTTGAAAATTCCCTTGGAACATTCATGAATGTAAGCCCAGTCAGACCTAAAGAAAAGCCCCAAAATTGTGTATATTGACGAAGATACACCAGAATTAAGTTTGCTTGCCCATTCACCTACCCATGTCAACCTTGTGTTTGCCGAATTTCTACCTATTCCTCAAATTCGAACCAGAAGCAAGAAGGTGAAGTCCGTTCAAACCATTATTTAGCCTACCGTTCAGACTGATCATCCATATCGTATGGCCGAAGTGGGTGAACTCGTTTCTGACTCACCCCTATTTACATTAGCCATTGTCTCGGCCGAATTGATCGAGGCTGCTATTCTTGAGACTGCTTCTCCATCTACTCAGGGAAAGGGTTCTGAAAAACAAATTCCCTCCATTGACCATGAGACACCACCCAGAGAATTGAGGCCGCTTCAATATTCCAAGTGCCCTGCAGAACCATCTACTCCTCACCAACTGACAGTAGACCAACTAACTCAAGAATTTTCATGATCAGCAAATCGAAATGAAGAATATGCCAAGATAATTGATAATCTTCGCTAAGAGAACAAGGAGCTGCGTATACAAATCAAGGCCATTGAGGACCTTAACAAGACCGTAACCTCTTTGAGTGAATCTCATCAGGAGAGGCACACTGTTTTAAAGACACATTCCAGGAAATTGAAATTCAAATCTCCCATTTCCTCTTCCAAGTCGAAGGCAGCTACTGACACAGCTCAACCTTCTTCCTAAACTTCATTCTTGTTTTGCTCAGTAGGACCTGGCGTCTCTCCGGTTTGGGGGAGTGTTGATCCCGATTTTGTCACTATTCTTGGCCATTAATTTACTCTTTTGGCATCACTTTTGTTACCTTTTGGTATACTTTTTGTCATTCAGCTTATCATTCAACCCCAGGTACGAACGCATTTGAGTTTTATGCAAGTCTTGCTTTAATTTCGTTATTTCATGATTTTATTAGTAATTATGTGATATTTGTAAATGTGTTTAATACATAGACTTGATTTGCATATTATGGTTTGTATATGAGCCTTCATGTGGACATGCACCCATGCTAAATACCCACATATCACATCCTTCTCTCCATACAACCCTCCGATCAATCCACGCGATGTTAGTTGGAATATTCTTAAACGTTTAAAGCATAGAACGGTTCTTTGTTGTTCTGTTGTCCACATGTCCTGCTGCTATGATGGTATTTTCTCTAGAAGGATCGGGATCCTACCCTCTCTGTTTGACTCCACACTTCATGCTCACATCAACAAAGATCCATACGCCTGTAGCCCGCACGAGGATAACCGACGCACAAAGGATCAAGAAGATGGTTGTGCGCTATCGCCAATCGTCACATGGTTGTTTGATTAGTAGTTAAGGTTCACTATTTTTGGAGCGGTCGACCACTGAAAGGGTCGACCTGCTCATCCATGTAAAAACTATATAAATTCGTCTCCAAACGAGAGTCGAGCTATCTAGTTAGTTGGTTGATCAGTCGTCATTAACAAAGAAGCTTTGTAAACTCCGAATTTAATATAAGTTCTATTTTCAGCTGTGCATACATGTCTTTGTTTTCGTGAGTGTTAAATTGAGCACATAGATCTATAGACAAACACACAACTCACATGATAGATCACACAATTTACTCAGTTATTGAAGAATGAAACAGTGCAAAAATGGCTTGCAGCTGTGAATGCTTTTCATTAATCAAAGACTAACTAGCCTTAGATAATTACAATGAAGTACAATGGCTTTAATAGCCACAAGCAATTTGAATCCACATGAGGAAGTTCGAATTGATTAGACTCTACTTGACTGTAGGTAACCAAGACCTTGTCTAAATCACTATCGGAGGACCCAGTAGTTAATTGTCCTTGTCTAAACCATAACTGGAGTTCATCGGAGCTCTAAAACACAACTCAAGTGTTAATTTAGTGTTGATTAATGGTTAACTGACTGTGGTAGGTGAGAAATGCGCCCCACATGTGTGTAGTCAAGTAAACCTAGCGCTAACTAAATGTGGAGGACTTGAACTGAATGTAACTGACTCCTCACTTAGCTTGACTAGTCATTAACTGAAGTGAACTGACCTTGGTTGGTTTCGGCACTCCCAGTGGCTTCCTAAATTGTAGGGATTGATCTAGGAGGCTCTTAAACTTATGCAATCAAGTGTAGTAAGTGGCAGTGAGCCTCAATTAGTGTTCCCCACACTTTAGGAACTAAAACATGTGCCCCAATTAGGTCAAGTTTACCCAATGGTGCTAATGACTATAAATAGACTGGATGGACTCCCGATTTAGACATGACTCTCGATTTAGACATATGACCAAATTGGACAAGGGAGGATTAATAATCCTAATACCCCCCCTGAATGATAACTTGGACAATCTGTGGGCCCTGGTAACTAAGACCATAGGTTACCCATTACATCAAGTAAAGTAAGATAACTGCTCAAAAACAAGGTGCTGGGGAAAAACCACATGGGAAAAAAAAAAACCCTTCTAATTAAGCAGGTAGAATCAAGATCAATCTGGTTCTTCTGTGCATAGGTATCCTGGGGCCTGGCATGTGAACCTCTCCATCATTATGTCTGGAGGAATCTTCCTCTTTGGAAGAAGAATGATATGCTCAACTAAATCAGAAATATAGACAGCTGCCAGATGAAGACTGGACCCATGTAGAGCAACTGAAGTCAACTGAAAAGTGATAAAAGGTTCTTGAGAATTCAGAGAATGTGAGGAACACTAAAGAAAATGATATGTTGCATCCATGAACAGCAAACCATGAGTGGTAAGAACAGCCCCAAGTGTTAGGAACAGGTGTCCAGGCGGATGCAGAAAATATTCCTCTTTACTAGTTCTGTGAGGAGATGAGCATGTGATCAATGGTAGAGAAGCACTGGGATTGTTGAGAGCGAATGCTTGAGCTCCATAGTCTGATATAGATTCTGAAAAATATAATGAATCACATAATAAAATATCAGCAACCTTATATGAGGAAACTAACACCAAATCCCCATTAGCAGTTTTGAAGAGAAAGTGCGGTACTTGATTTTTCACACCGGAATTGGCGAGAGCAGCTACAAACATGACTGAATGCTTTTGGATTTTAAAATATGAACCAAATAATATTAGATCAAAAAGTAAGTCAGATCTAAATAGGTTCAAAACAGATCCAAAACTGTGAAATGAAATCAAATCCCCATCAACAGTTTTGTAGGAGACTTGCGGTACTTGTTTCTTCACACCATTGATGAGAACAGCTACAAGCAGTACTGAAAGATTATGAATTTGATATATTAAACCAAGAAATATAAGATCATATATAAATAAGATCATATCATATCCAATAAGGTTAATATCATATTCAAATAAATGGTTAACCGAGACGGTGGATGCACATCTTTCTTCTTCTTCAAAATTCTGAATTTTGGTGCATGCAATCCTGCAGGAATTTGCTGGAAAAACTAGATCATGGGGAGCGAATGGATCACTCTGGTAATCTGATATTTCTTCCAAAATATCCAATTTATCACATATTTTCACACCAACAGCAACATTAGAGGAAGAAAAATCAAATTTCTCTTCACTTTCGGAAGCAATTACTGGTAAATTTTGCACATAATTTAAAGGAAAATCACCGGTGAATGTTTGCATGGAAGTGCAGCAGAATTTTTATTCAATATCAGATATTCGAATGTCTTCTTCTGTTTCAGCAATATGAGAAGATGAGATATCATAGATCTCATGAACTTCCGGAGCATCAGGAGAAGGAGTCACTGCATGGAGACTGTCTTCAATTCGAATCGACTGTGTAGAAGCTTCTGCTTCTTCTTTATCTTGAACAACTTCATCAGAGAGAGTGGAGGCCGAGATTTTTGGATCAAGGATGCTTATGGTGCTGGATATTCTCTCCAAAGTGCTATTATGATCCTCATAAATCATTCCAAAGGTTCTGTCCAATCTTTTCCAGAGTTCCTTCGGGTCTTCAATAGATCTAATGAGGTAGCGCAAGCTAGGAGAAAGACCCGTTCATATTGTTCCAAAAGCTCCATCACTTTTATTCAGCCAGTTAATCTTACTGAAACACTCTGTACCGAGTCCAATAGACACCCGACAGAGACCTTGTCTCATCAGAGATGAAATCATTTCAAAGTTGTACCTGCAAAACAAAAAAATGATCCAGTAGGAGATCTGAGGAGGAGAAGTGCCTTGTCCGCCGAGGCTCTGATACCATGTTAAATTGAGCACATAGATATGTAGACAAACACACAACTCACATGATAGATCACACAATTTACTCAGTTATTGAAGAATGAAACAATGCAAAAATGGCTTGCAGTTGTGAATGCTTTTCATTAATCAAAGAGTAACTAGATAGATAATTACAATTAAGTACAATGGCTTTAATAGCCACAAGAAATTCGAATCCACATGAGGAAGTTCAAATTGATTAGACTCTACTTGACTATAGGTAACCAAGACCTTGTCTAAATCACTATCGGAGGAACCAGTAGTTAACTGTCCTTGTCTAAACCATAACCGGAGTTCATCGGATCAGCTCTAAAACACAACTCAAGTGTTAATTTAGTGTTGACTAATGGTTAACTGACTGTGGTAGGTGAGAAATGCGCCCCACATGTGTGCAATCAAGTAAACCTAGTGCTAACTAAATGTGGATGACTTGAACTGAATGTAACTGACTCCTAACTTAGCTTGACTAGTCATTAACTGAAGTGAACTGACCTTGGTTGGTTTCGGCACTCCCAGTGGCTTCCTAAATTGTAGGGATTGATCTAGGAGGCTCTTAAACTTATGCAATCAAGTGCAGTAAGTGGCAGTGAGCCTCAATTAGTGTTCCCCACACTTTAGTAACTGAAACATGTGCCCCAATTAGGTCAAGTTTACCCAATGGTGCTAATGACTATAAATAGACTGGATGGACTCCCGATTTAGACATGACTCCCGATTTAGACATATGACCAAATTGGACAAGGGAGGATTAATAATCCTAACAGTGAGTGGTGGATTAATTGAAGTGCAACCTTGATTGCTGAGAGGGCCCCTCAACAACCAACGGTCTTCCATTTTTGTGTGTTTTTGTTATTTTCCTTTTTACAGCTAAGTAATTTACATTTCCAATTTTTGTATGTAGTTTGATTCTCTTATAAATTGATGTTGTTTATTTCCTTATTTCCTGTAACATGTGTTTGCTGTGAGTAATCTAATTTATATTGTGTTGTTAACATAGTTTCCATTTCCAGTATCGCAAGTGACCGATCGCGCAATAGTCATTTCCAGTTTTCTTTTCAGCTTGTTTCCTAGTTCCATAGTTTCAATTAGATAGAGTTTGATTAGTTTAATGTCTTAAGCTTAGTTTGTAGTTAGATTCAATTCCATCAATTCTTGTTTAGTTGTAGATTTACTTCAGTTATTTCTTAGTTTGTTTCATTAAACAATAGGAAGTAATTTCTCTTTTTAACTGTAAGTTAGCACAAGTTATTCCTTTGTCATTTTAGGTATTGAATGAATTTAATCACTGTCTTTTCTACATTGCATCCTCATGTATATAAATCAGCTGATGTTAAGATCATTCAAGTTATCTATTTTGTAACTTGCAATGTTTTTCCTCATCCAAACTGTCATTCGGACTGTCTATTTATACTGTCATCTAGACCTTCATTCAACCTTTAATATTTCCTGTTCTATTTTATGATTGTTTAAAGTTTGGTTCTCTTAGATTTTGAATTATGTTATGTTCTGTAATTAAACAATAGTAATATATATATTTAGGACCTTAGTCTAAACCACTTAAAATATCCACCAAGTTCCATAATCATTCCTATCTTTCATTCCCTTTTTATCTCAATTTTGAAGTTGTGTTCCTTTTGTCTCTGACTCCTTCATTCATTATTGTTTTAGAGTTTGTTAATTGTATCTCTAGTGTAGTGTCCTTCATCCTTATTTGGATTGCATTTAGAATTAAACTTGTCAACTCTATTGTCTAAAAAGCACATCAATTCTTTATAAGTTTGATCATCGTTCCTAACATAATATTTGTCCTCTTTACTCTATAGTTACTGAAGATGTTCATAGAATAGGACTAGATTGAGAAATAGAACCTCTTTATTAAGTTTTCTACTTGCTTCTTTATTAAGTTTTATACTTGTTTTTATTTAATTTTTCTACTTGTTTCTCAATTATATCTGTTTCATGCGAGAATAGTATACCTTTAACTTCAAGTGGGTCCATTAAAAGAATCTCATTTATTTATTAATAGATTGGTTGTTAATAACATCTTTTTCAATTAGAGTCATTTGCTTATGGAATAAATCAAAATGTTTACTATTACTTGTAATTGAAGACTCCTTAGTTTACATCTATTTGTAGAGGTTAAATTAGACTTAATTCCATTCATTTTATTTATTTCTTTTGAAATTCATTTGATACACCTCCTTCTCCAGTTCCGATCACAATGAATGCATATCCTCTTGCACCTACCAACCCTCTTGTAATATACTAATATTACTATAATATGATACTAAAAAAAAATCTGCAACATTAGAAGTCACAAGAGAAAAACAAAACTAAAAAGCCAAACTAAAGAATTTAAAGAGAAATAAGTTTAAAATATGATTCCTTTGTTTTTTCTTAGCCATAGGAATCGGTAGCTCAAGACATTTGAAGACACACCCATGGGGGGAACTGAGCTGGTGTCTCATTAATTCCAAAACCGACTCCAAAGACCTAGGCAATATTATATAAACCATCAAATTGAGCAGGAGGCTCAACACTCATTCTGATTTCTGAGAGAATGAAATTTGTGACTACTGCAAACTTAAAAGTCAGGCACACAAACAATTTAACGAGGGAATAGCTAAAGTGATTTGTTGAGTTAAGTCTGCTACTGAGTGCTAAATTGCAGAAGTCTTTTGTGTGGCAGAGATCCTTGTTCTAGTGGTTCAGTGAACAAGCTTGGGGGTCCTAAGCAAGTGATTTGGATGCTTCAGGAAAAGGTTGAGTGGAACAGTCTCCCTTTGGTGTCAATCCCTTTTTTGCAACACATCCAGGTTCCAACTCTAAATCTGTATTATGACATTGTTTTACTTCCATTTAAGAAAGTTGTGATTTGTTTAAAATGAGGTTGTAGTTAATGGATAATTATTCAACGATTGTAGGATTTAGTATTTGCATAGAAATTGATTGATAGAGAAATGAAGATAAATTATCTCCTGTATTTTTCCTCTCACCGAAGTGACGTACTCTAGTACAGGAGGATATGAAATCATGTTTGAGTAATAGTACCATAATTATTGAATCATTATGTATGTTCGTTATTACAAAAAATAGATGTTATATATTTATATTTGTTTACACTCACTTACATTTAGAAGACAAGTATTTAGCTTAAGCTATAGCTCTTAATCCAAAAGATAAAACTTTTTCAAAAAATTACAGTTAGTACAACCAAACCTTCAATTTACAATATAAGTATAGGAATGAAAATAGAAATAACTAAGCTAGATCATAAAAGGTCTCTTAAGCCAGTTTTCTTAAACAATTAAATCATTTTAGTAACACCAAGTCGAGGCCATCAACATACCGTAGCACTGGTTACAGGCTTCAGGTCATGCTGGTGTTGTATCTGCAGTATTTCTCTTGTAGAAGGAAATTACAACCTTAGGGATTTTTTATTTTTGAAACAGTATGGTTAACTAACATAATATAAATTCTCTCCAACAATAATAGAAGTTACATACAATCTCATGGCTTATTAAAACTGAACAAACATAGTAATATACTCAAGTAAAAGCTTCACCAAATGATGAAACCCTAAGATCGTTTTATAACTAATTTTTATAGTTTTGACAGTAATTTATAAGTAAACAGGAGTAAGAAGACATAACTAATTGAATGATGGCTTCACGGTCCTTTTCAAAGGATGAATACGGTCGAAGAAACAATATCACGACTATAGAATAAAAATACCAAATATTTCAAAACATAAAATCTATTTATATAATAAACCTTCATAATCATACTAGATATTGGAACAACTAATATCTTTTGTAAAATATCTCATGGCTTTTGTTCTCAAACACAACGACAAAAAGAAACCCTTTACCGTTTGATATTTACAATATGTGGGACTTTCATCAAACTAATAGCTACAGACTATTCCTATAATAGTTGCAGAGTAAAGCTCCAGGATTTTAAGCCCTCACGGACCTTGCAAACATTAAACAATCAACTTTAAACCGTAAATCTTTTACAAGTACTTCATGACTGCATAACAAAAAATGTAATACAACTTTTACACAAGTGGAGGACTAAATAAATGAAGCATATTATAAATTAATAACACAACTTAGTAAGTCAAGTAAGGATTGTACACAGAGAACTCTCACGGGCTTGTCCCAAATCATATCCATTATAATATTAAACCAATAATGAAAATACGGTACCGGTTTTCCGCCAAACATTATTGTTATGTAAATGTTAAAGTCTTCACTCAATATTATAGTTTGAAACTGAAAATAGATCTAAGAAAAATGTAAAGCCCTCACAGATTCATACATCTTTTATGACCTTTTACCAAATTATCATCTTAATCGAGATCGAAACCAAGCCCTCATCGTTAGCAAAATAAAGTATTATATCGCACGATGAGCAGTCTGGGGATTGAACCCCAATGCTGCCAGTTTGGTTACCATCAAAATAACAAATTGTGTTTAGAGTGGCTTTCAAAGCCGAACATAGTTGGCATAGCAAAGCTCAAGGCCACAACAAAAATAAACTAACTGAAGGTGTGTAGTATATAAACCATTTCCAGAATCAAAACAAAAGTAGTTTTAAAACCCCATATCCTCCAAGGAAGTGGCATAGTCACAAGACTCCACATTATCTACAGTTCTAGAACTTTACTCATTTGCTAGAAAAGTGAATGAACATAAACATAGTATTGAAACCCTTACGGGTCTTACAATAGCAAACAGGTTTTAAAAACCAACAAAAGATTACAAAGTGTCACAGTCATCTACGAATCCATAAGAGGTGAATAAAACCCTTATAATATCAACTGTATAAAATACCAAAGCAAGTATATCACTTCCATATCGACAACCAATACGGAGTAAAACCCCAATGCCATAAAAGACACCACGAAACTAGTTTTCTCCTCAAGATCCACACCAGGGAGTGACATGGGTCTTACTAGTTGAAAGGAGAGGTTTCACGTCTGGTTATCCATCCACACTCTGTTGCAGAGTTGTCCTGCATGCAAGACGTTACCCTGGAAGTTAAACCATGAACATTTTAAGAAAAGACCCGGTAATAAGAGAAAGAGAAATGGTGAAGTTACAGTTACATTTTTGTATTTCATCGACACATAGTCAACACCAAGGCAGAGATTGCCAACTCCTTTAACAAGTGAATCGAGCATGGAATGGTAAAGAAGGTGGCAAGGGCCAATTCTGGGGTTTCCTTTACCTCTGGAGACAGACAATAGAGTAGCAAGGGCAAGCAATCGAAGGCCCGTCGAGAAAATGACAAAACTATAAACTCCCTCCAGAACCCTAACAAAATGACCCACGCAGTAATCAAGACACAATAAAACCTCTAGGGTTTTACAACTCAAATATTGCCGACAACTAGCGTTTGGATCGATCTCCCATGGTTTGAAAGGAGACAAGTTTATGACTCGTACTCCACCTATCACCATCACACATAAGTCAACAGATGAACTAGTACGAAGGACAAGAGATTTGTTAAACCTCCATGAACGCCTATGCATAAAATATTATAACCCAATATACATAGTTCAATCTCAACAAGTTTTATTGTTGTTAAATAATGTAGTCATGGGTATATCCATCCTTGTTTATATAAACATTGAACCTGTAGAGAAAAATAATGAAATATGTTAGAATGTACCTAGTTTGGGGCTTCTAAGAATTATTCTAATAAAAGATAAGAATGGTTACTATGTAGAATGGCATAAGAACATCCAACTAGGATAAGGTTTAGATCCTTGTCTAAACCAAAAGCTTACCTTTTGTCTTTTATGGCCTTATAGCTAATTTGTTGTTTAGTTGTGATGTCGGAGTAACCTCACCCACCTGCACATGAGTAAAACAATAATTCATGCGTTAGTCATAATGATTAACAAAGACCATGAGTTATCTCCTTGGTGCAGCTCAAGAGTAAAAACAAGCAAGAAGCAACGACAGACTGTCTTACGAGAACAAGTTCAAACAGGGACAAATTTTTACGTCACGAAGGAATTTTATGTTGGCAGTTCACCAATAAAATAAGCTAACAATTCCTTAGGTACTTGACGACAGTAATGCATGTTAAAAGAAGTATGAACAATAACATCTATCTAATAAATTTCTAGAAAATTCTATTAATAAATGCAGTAAATAATTTATTTATTTTTACGAAATTTTAGGGATGTTACACCTCCTCCCCATTGAATTTGTTAACCCCTCTACCTCATTCCTTTGGTTTTTTATTAAAAAAAAAACATAAATAAAAATAAGAAATGCAAGGGAGGGCATTCCTTCGATTTTTTACACAAAAGATCTAAGGAAAAAACCTATTATATAGAATACGGTATTTGCTATTAATTATTATAACTATTTCTTACTATCATATTTATTTATATATTACTATTAACTAGTAATATAAATTGTATTAGTAGTATGATAACCCATATGTCTATTAATAATAATATTATTATTATTTTTATATACTATTTGGAATGAGGTATTATATGTTAAAGTTTGGGTTATTGTGTGTTATTTTGAATATGTTATTAGCTTAGGTAAAAATAAAAAAAATTGGGGTGATTTTAGAAGTTTCTTTTTATTTGGTCTTATAAATAAATATATGTGATTATTATATATATAATAAAATAATATGTTCTTTATCATATTGTATGATTTTTTTAATGTAATTTATTAAGTTAAAGAAAACAACATTAAATATTATTATCATTTTTATAAATTAAATTTAACATAATTAAATTTTGTTAAAAAGATGTTCTTATAAAATTGTTTTATTTGACATGTATTTAAAAAAAAGTCAAAATGTTTCATTATCACTAAATTTATAAATTTATATGATTTTTATTAAGACTAAATTTTAAGTATACTTGTTTTTCTAATAAGTATCTAAAAATTAATATTATTTACTTACAAATATCAGCTTCAAATTGAAGTTAAAAATTGTTAAAAAACATTATTTTATATTATATTTAAAATAAATGACATTTTAAATTAATTGATAATATATAATAAGAAAAAATGGGAGCTTGGAAAAACTAAATAGCTTGTGATATTTTTAATATTGTTAAAAATGGAAAACATGATTCTCTTAAACATAGAAAATAAAATAATAAAATGTATTTTTATTTTTAAATAATATTGATACAATTATGATACAGAACAGTAAAATTAATGTTTAATTAATTTTATGTATTTAAAAAATTAGTTGAATTTCCTTTCATGAATTTGATGGAAAAAAGCTTAGCCTACTGCCAAGTAATCCACAGAAGAGTGAGTCTCTAACAGCATGAAATATAGTATGCTTGTATTGTTTACTTGTTGTTGAGGACGTGCTATAACAATTCAAGCTGAAGATTGGAAAGCTCAACAGGGATCTACTTCAACCGTCCGGAATAAGGTACGAGGTTCGATCCTTTAGTGTTAGATGTTTTTATTTCTATTGCATATTGGGAAAGATTGATTTCTGGAGTCTAGCTGTCTGTTGTGGTACCCCAAGCCACAACAGAGAGTACAAAGATTGATTTACTATCTTTGTCACATTTCATATCATTCACTATCAAGTATTGAGAAACCAGGAGTGCGTCCACTCCCCAGAGTGTAATCAATATTGAAAACCCGTTCATGACTCGACATCGGAAAAGTGTGCACTCTTCTCCGACGTGTGCCATGTAGGTCCTATTCATACTCAAGCAATCGATCATCATGGAAATAAAACCAAAACATGTTCTGCATATGGAATTTAATAATTAAGCATGCACATTCTTAGCAAGGGTCACAGAACACTTATCCATTTGTCGTCGCAGTATGCCTTTGTTAAGGAGGAATGGAGGCTCCTTCCCTGATTTAACAGTACCTCAGTTAGTCATCCCAACTCCTTTTTACATTTCACATTCACACATGTCTTACCGACATAACCCATACCACCTCACTCATGTCATCACCAAACATGCAGTGCAGATGAGACATTTTTAAAATGTCCAATGGCGTTTCACCCGAAACCCATTTCCAAGATAAGGGAAAACCTTCCCATGAAGTTTGGCTTCTACAGGCTATCACACATGGTCTTCCTGCAGTGTGTACCCCATGCGTCCCTCCTGACACAATCTCTCACTGCCATGCTCGAAATAATCTACCTGAAACCTCTCGCTGCCATGCTCGAGATAATCTACCTGAAACATGAGCTTCAATCAACCAACACTTGGTAAGTCTGGATGCATATAACTTTTCATTGCTACAACCATCACTGAAGCATTTTCAGAATTTATAAAATCCAAATACTTCGAACTGTTAGTCACATCAATATTATCAAAGCTCATTTACTTCATGCAATCATTATCACGCTAACATTGCAAGGTATAGTCATATCATTCATGCAATTAAATGAAACGTTTAGATGCTCCTTACTTCACAAGCGTATCATTCATACCAACTTGCTCTTCCATAGAGCATTCCTAGCAGCCAATTGATCATGACTATCCTGCATTCATAGCAACCTCTCAAATGGTTTCTGAATTGTCATCAATTTATCATTTCAGTCATTGGTTAATCACAATAACACATGCCCTATCTCAATGTACTCACGCAATGCATCACAACATTTGCACCCATGCTGATGTATGCATACTCACAACATTTGCTCCTTTACTTATGCAATCAGTCACTCACACCCTTCATATGCATCAATTCAATGCATGACTACAAGATTCATAAAATATTCTTAATGCATATCCATTCAATGCTACCTTGCATTGATTCAGGAGTACTATGCATTTAACATACCATGCATGGTATAACCATGACTACTTCATATAGGATGCATTACTATAATCAATATCATCAACATATATAGGCATGACACCTTTCTATATTCCAACATCCACATGGTATGAGGTCTCTTACCTTTACCACTCCATGGAATTCGTCATAAGAAAACTCTTACCTACATGGGTCGTACTTACGCCCTTGCCATGGCCACTTTGGTTGGTCCTTTGCAGGAGACTACAGGATTTGCTCACCAACTTTTGTTATGGACTTGTTGCCATTATCCCTTTCTCCAGAGGGTTGCTGGTCACACTCCATCAGCATCAGCAACATATTCAGCTAGGTCCATGTCGTCGTTGGTTTTTCCACTAATGCCAACATCAAAGCAATGGTTATCATTAGTGGTTCATTATAAATATATAATTCCCAATATTCTTACCAACATGCAATATCCTATGCTTGCAATACATATCCTCATGCATTTAATGCATAAACTTAGGAAATGCAACATAGTTAGCAAGACAGGGTTTTAAGGAAAACTTCCCTTTTCAAGTCTTTCATCCTGGCACGGAACTCCTTTTCCACACAATAGCTGGTTGACTTCATAGTCCTTGCTACTTCTGGGCATGCAATTGTCCAGATTTGTCCATTTGATAGCAGCGGCCATCACTAGCACTTTGCTGCTTCATGCTCAGATTCTGGTGTCTTACCCTTGTTCCCCACTGGATAAGATTTCCAACGCCTATCCACATGCTTCACTCCGATCTCGGATGTGAAAACCACACCACTTCTAAAAATGAAGACTTTCACCAAATCTTTGCATTTTACACACAGCTGCATTTTGGTCTAGAATGCTAACTTCAGCCACCGATCTCATTTTCGATGCACCATTCATCTTTTATGAATTCTGGGTTCTACTAAATTTCCCAAAACATAGAATCTTCTTCATCAAGAACGTCTATCTGAGGGGGACGATGGGGGTCAAGGGGGCTTGCCCCCTTGTGGCTTCTCATTGATTTTCGCGCAATCTAGCACATAAGATCGCTGCCACTTTCTCCCTTTTCAGCCCTGAAAATTCACTGAAAAACAGCTGCAAATCCCACTGAAAAACAATTGAAATTCGCTAAGAAATCCTACAGAAAAACAGTCGAAATCTGCTGGTTAAATCCCATGGAAAACTCAAGTTTTCCTCTTTGCAAAATCGGATCTCATTTCCACTAACCATCCATAGAATCAACTCTCTTTTCAACTCATCGTTCCGCAGAATCGGCTCTCAAAACAGCTAATTGTTCCGACATTTCGGCGGTCTCTCTCATCGTAAGACTTAGCGCTTTGGACTTCTGCAACGGCGGGCGCACAAAAACCATCTTCTTTCGATCGGCGGTCCAATCGGCTAAGGCAGTTCTTCTCGTTGGAAGACTTAATGAGTTTTGCTTCCGCAAAGGCGGCACAGAAAACAATATCTTCCTCCGATTGGTGAACTTATTTTGACTGGCATCGGCAGTCGGAACTTTTCCCCGTCGGAAGACTTAGTGTTTCTCACTTCCGCAACGGCGGCACATGAACCACTTTCTTCTTCCGATTTCAGGCCTTAGAATTTTTTTTTTAACTTTCTTGCGGCATCAGCCTTCTTTCTCGTCGGCCGGCTAGTGCCTTTGCCTTCCGCAACGGCGGCACACCAACACTAACATATTCCGATCGGCGGTTGTTTACTTAGAAAAACTTTGAATTCCGGTGTCTTGGTCCTTCCACATCGGAAGCCTAGTGACTTTGGCTTCTGCAACGGTGGCACACCAAATACGAACTCCTTCCGACGGTCGCCCCTTTATAGAAATCTTTAACTTCCTCGCGGCGTCGACGATCGGAGGACTTTTCCGTCGGGTGCGTAGCTGCTTCACCATCCGCAATGGTGGAAGTCCGTTCCACTAACTCTTCCACCACGTCGGAAGTCAATTCCGCTAAGTATTCCGAGGCGGAACACTTAGACAAACTTTTCCGTGGTTTTCTTCCAATTGTTCCGCCGGGCATGCTTCCGCCTAGCTCTTCCGCAACGGCGGAAGTCTTTCCCACTAGTGGCCCGACCGCTCAACACTTAGACCAAATTTTTCAAAAATTCCTTTTCGCTGCTGCACCTCGTCCATCCCTTCTGCTAACCCTTCCGCCACAGCGGAAGTCAATTCCGCTAACCGTTCCGCCACAGTGGAAGTCAATTCCGCTTAGGCTCCGACGAGCCAACCGTTCCAACACTTAGAAGAAAATTTTGAGTTTTTCTATTGTCATCAAATTTCCTGATTGCTGCTAGGCAGAAGGCAATTTTGCTTCTGTCATTGCATCTTCTTGGCCCATAGAGGCCCATTGTTGCAACCTTGAGATCTGATACCATACTGTCATGTCCCCATCCCTTCAGCCGGCGAACAGGACATGATGAACACCAAACATCTAAACCGGGCAAACAGCCCCATGAACATGGACAAGGAACAATGTTGAAATAAAAGCTTAAACACAAGGCATACAAGGATGCATTCCATCATACAAAGATTCCTAATGCATCAACCTATAGCGGAAGCAACACATATACATTTCCAGCATTGAAAATGTTTATCATTTCACATAATACAGTAGATTATATAATTTGCAGAGATGGGATAACAACAGCACTCATCTTTTGATAAAGAATTCACCCACAACCAGCTACGTCGCTGCAACATTCCACCCAACCATAGGCCAGCGTGCTCATCAATCTCTCAGCAACACTGCCACCCCCGAGCTGGGCATGATTCCTCAAGGACTAAGGGAACAATGCAGGCTTACACATAGCCAAGGGACACAATCAGCAAACCAACACAGCTGGGTTTAACAGGCCTTCAACCGATTGGCCAAGCCAGCACTTTCCAAGGGGACAACGACTGCATACCCGCAGCAAAGCAAGAGGTTCACGGCTCTGTGATGAAGGCAAGACAACCAGGGACGATCCCAAACAACGATGAGCAAAGCTCAAGCCCATAAGGCAACTCAGAGTTGTTCTTGTCCATATCGTGGCCAAAACAACTCAACTGCAACCCAAACTAGGGTGCCTCAGCAACCCAACTCCATAATAAAAACGGTGGCAACTCTACACAGCCCACAGTGGATTAGAAACAGAACTCCCAACATAACCATGGGAAACTCAGCCGACGGATGTGGCAATCACAGTCACAAACTCACAATGAAGACGATGGCAGCTATACACAGTCCCAAAACAGGGACACCGTTGATGACGGACAATGGCTCACTAAGAATCCATAGCAGCCCAAAACACAGTTGGACTCCACAGCCAACAAAACGTGCGAAGAAACACACATGCACAGTCCGAAATGGAAACAGAGATCGGACTCTCAACAGCATCCAACAGTTGTGGAAGAACAACAACAACCCAAATTGCGGGTTACACAATAGCAAGGCAGAAATCGTGGATTAAAGCCACGGTCATTCACATACCAGCAGAAATCGGGCCCCCCTGAGGCCGTTTCACCTGCTCGCTGCATGCACAGTCAAGAAGAGCCGCGACTAGTGCGTGAGGAGCACAGAACAATCCGACCTCTGTGTGAGGATCCAGCAAGACAGCTGCCTACGTGAGGAGGAAAACAGAACGTCTTCCTCTCTACGCACGCATCAATAGTCCCACAGGAGGAGCAAAACTGACCATCCTCCTCAAGATTGGGAAACGAGGGAGAGAAGAGTGAATGCAGTTGTGGGTGGAGTGGGTGCGTGGGCAAGGGACTGACAGTCCTACCACCCCACTCCCAAAGACCATAACTGCCTCAACCACCACCAGCCATAACTCCTCAACTACCCAACAAAACATTAAAGAGGTTGGAAGAGGGTGGATGAGATAAAAAGGTGACAAATCAACAAGGTGGTAAAACATGGGTTTTTCCCCCATAACCAAGGTTTGACATTCCCCACCCCTTATCCTTTGGAACCATGCCCTTTTCATTCAACGTTGCACTGCCGTAGCTGGTTGTGGTTTTAGTTTTATTTGATGTGCGTATTTACATGATGTCAAATTATAAGGTGCCGGATAGCACGACATACCATCGGCAACTATACCTATTGCCGAAGCATACACACACAAATCGATGGTGGGGCTTTTGCCTTTAGCTCCTCACCACGATTAATTACATTATATACATCATGCAAGCGGGGTCAAAATCGAGATGTTACACTCACCCCCCTATGACTTACGTTCCTTCAAGCCTATGCCAGTGGCTAGGCATGTTGTTTCATATGGTGCATGTATTCAATCTTGCTTGCAAAGTTGGGATATTACTATTTCTCAATGGGATGTATGGGATTATTAGTCTTAGTGTTGGTTCAGTCCGAGCTTTAAAGGAGTTTCATGGTTTATGCAACTCCACCTCGATTCTGTATTTGCTGGGAAAATTTGGGTTAGCTCTTGAACAAGGTAAGATCCTCTACATTGGGTGGTATGCTCCCTTGAATTTGAAGTTTTTTTTGTTTTTGTTTTGGCCATTTGCATCCCATGCGAACCTAGTCATGTTTGATTTATTGGAAATATATGGTTGGGGCACAAACTTATTATCTCTAAAGTGACTCAAGTCTCTTTTGCGAAGTTTCTTGTGTGTCCCCTGGGTTTGCTTGTTTTATTCAACCTTATTGAGAATTGTGTGTGGATTACAATTGTTCCACCACAGTGCTTTGGAATGGCTTGAGGATATACCAAAGGAGTTGAGAATACATAGGTAAAAAATATACTTAAAAGAATGACAAAGTAATTAGAGGGAATGAGACAAGCCATAGAGTACCTTAGCATTCATATGGAAAAACAAGAGATCAAATAGCAGGAAATGGAAGCTAAGTTGAATGAATAGGGTAAAAAATGTAAAAAGCTTGCTAGTGATTATGAAATGCACTATAACATAAAATATACGGTTTGTGCGGGGTTTTCAATCTATTGTCGATCATCCCAATGTCTCCATTGACTTATTCAAGGACATGGTTATGGAGAAAGAAACAATACACAAAATTGATGTGGCATTCAAAATCAACTATAGGTGCATGGAGAACATGGCTTGGATCAAGGCGACGTGTCTATGGAAGAATCCCATAATGGACATAAATTTGGTAAAAAATAGTATATATTTATGATTTATAATTGTATTCTCTTTCTTGGACAATATATAAGACAATATAGCTTTAAATTTCTCAAGCATGTAGTAAGCTCTTGTTTTCTTTTGTACTCTTATGAAGAGCCCTGTGTGATGTGTCAATTATGTATCATTTTTTAGAACTTTTGGACTCTCATAACATCCAATTGTTTGGTTTATCTATATCCCTTTTAATATAAATCCATATTATTTCTATGAAAAAAAATAAAAATAAAGAAAGATTCAAAATTACTATAAAAATAAAAGATAAGAAAAAGAGATTAAAAATAAAATTTATATTATAAAGATTTAAGTATATTAATGAGTAATAGGAAATTAATGAATAAGAGGTGTTGTTTTATTTAGCGCACCTATGCATATGGTTGTGTAGTGTACCGGTGTTGCCTAACAATTTAAGAGTACCAAGAAAAAACTTCCGCTAAAATCTTCACCCACCCACCTCCAATAGAAACCTCCACTATAAACAAATAAAGTAGACATTTTAAAAAAAAGGTTCCTCAAAAACTTCACAAAAAGATGTTTTCCCAGTAGTGACATAGCCTCTTGATGTGATTTTTCTCTTCAATGACTATCTTATGATATGAGGAAATTGTTTAAATAGCCCTTACAGTTCTCTCTACTTGGTTCAATGTAGATGGAGTTGTAGTATAATTATCTAAGAAACCAATGGATTAGGCTTAGGTGCTGCAACACACTAAAAAAATCTTAATAAAATCCATTATCACATTACCTTCGAAATTAAAACACCAAAGTTGAAGCTTCTAATGACATCTTAGGGATTTATTCTTAAAGTCCAATGGTTCATCTTTCAAGTTTCTACTAGTAAATAGATCAAAGAGAGATGGAATTTCTAAAATGCATGCCTTGGAGCTAGAGAAAGGATAATATGCAAGATATTGGTCTAGAATAGTGAGTAAAGGTTTGATATGAATTCGATGATTACCTCCTAGATGCATTTTAGAAGATGGAACATAATGGATGATGCATTGCATCCACCTTGGATTCTTGTATCTTCAACTCATAGATAATGTGGACAATATTATAGCTATTGGATGCGACTCTTAAGGAAACATTCTTTTATCCCACCAATTGATACACATAGCTTGCTAATGCAATTTCTCCACTTTGAGGAGGTTGGCTATTGTATAATTGACTTGATGGAGTCAGGATACGATACAATTGAGAGATATGTGTAACCCTATCTTACTTGATAAAACATTGTACATAGAAATTTCTTGATCCAGGTTGCTTCAAAAACATATTCTTTTTATCCAACCAAAGGGTTAACTTACTATCTTTACTTTTTTTTCTACACTCCTTAGATACCATACTGTTCTCCATACAATTCCTTATGGATCTCTTTTTCTTCCAGGAAAGAAAATCGAATCATGCCTAGTTGCAAAATGGAAGCATGAGTACCACTTTTAGACTTTGCATCTCCAGTGGCATAAAATAATTACTTGGAGTTTAATTATCCTATGCGTTTACAGACCCCTAAAGTGTAGAGATACCAAAAAATACATCACCTTATTAGTGTTTCCATAACAATTTCATTTTTTATCATTCCCCTTGCCCTTTGGCTATGTAACTTCCATAGCCATTGTATTCTATTTTTTCTTCTTTAAACAAAGAGTGTGTCAAAGATTCTTGGCATTGAAGGAACTATGCATTAAGATAAGGCAATTATGAAATCAGAAGGTTGTTAATAATTATGTTGAATTTAAGAGATTTATGATTCTTTAACTAAGTTGATTTAACCTCTTTTCTAGTCCAAAGGGATGAAAGGACACTTGTATAATGATGGGGTTGATAAAACCTATGTTATTAGTACCTTGAGTGTGTTTCACTGTATTAGCACCTTGCAAGTAATGAATGTGTCCTATTTTTTCCCCAAGGTATGCCGATTACAATGTTATCATTGTTATTGTTGCTTAATGTAATGTTGTCATGCTTTGCAACTCATTATGTCCTTAACTGTATTACATATTTGATAGTATGGAGAGATCTACCTTCAAGGTAAGAGTACAAGTTTTTTTTTGTTTTGTTTTTGTTTTTGGTGTTTGGAGGAATCGATAACTGGGGTGGTGCTCATACTTGCATGACATGGGGTCGATTCATGTCCACTACCACTATACGCCCAACTGCACCCCACTGCCCCTACATGGGTACACGGGCTATTCAAAGTTTGACCCCATGACGTCACAAGGAATGCCTTAACAGTGCACCCTATCGCCAACTAGTATGCACCCCAAGGGCTAAGGTAAGAATACAAGTTACTTAAGTTAAAACTTATTATTTTAATAATGGTAATTGTGGGAACATGGATTCTAGTTGTAGCAATATGTTGATACTATATTTCTAGTTACCTCCAACTACCCTTTTGTCTAGAGTCCTAGACCACTCCATTAGATTGTTAAGGAGGACACAATTTGGGATCATAATGGTTTTCTGCATTAACTTACCCGAGATTAGTCTACACACTTCCTTGCAGTCTAGGGCCTTGGAAAATAAGATATTCTTTAACCCCCAACCTGTAGTTTCCTAGGGTTATGATTTTTTTTTCTAATTGACGAAGAGAATCCTTGGAGCTTTCGAGCCCAACCATAAGAATATAAAGGATATTATCCCGATCTTCTGGACAATACTCTTGGGAGTGAGAATATGGGTCGACAAGTAAATTTGAATGGACTAAAGGATGTATTTAATAGGACCAACTTTCTTCCTATTAAGAGCCATCTATGACTCCACAAGGATATTCTCTTTTTTATTTTGTCCACTACCACTGCTAATCGTTCATACCCTATAGTTATTTTATTTTAAATCAAGGCTTAGTTACCTGAAAGAATCCTCAAAATATTCCATATTCCACCTAGTAAGGGAAGATTTTTGTTATCATTTGTCTACTTGCTAGGGGGATAGAATGAAAAGAGATAAAGGACATTAAGGATTTCTTTTATTTATCTCAGTCCATGTGGAAGAGCACAATATTTTCATAATGCTCCATAGATTCTTCCTTTCCTCACAAAACCATTGCTAAGAAAGAGAATATCATCAATGAAAATAATGTGGGAGATAAATATATTCTTTGCTATCCAATACATTTTACGTTACCTGCGTTTTTTTCATGCTTTAGGTACATAATAAGACTTTAAACCACTAAAATAAAGTGTAAGGGGAATAGAGGGAAGTCCTACCTTAGCCCCCTTTAGGATGACAATGAAACTACTTGTTTCCCATTAATGATGACAATGAAACTAACAAAGGAGAAGAAACTCTCAACTCAAATATTGAAATTACGTTGAAAACATGTATCATTATTAAATTAATGTAGATCTTATTGTCCTTGTCATAGGCCTTGCACTGGTTTACTTTTGCTATGAAAGCTTGATGATTCTTTATCTTTATGGTATGAATTTTTTATGAGCAGAGCCTACAACATCATGTATCTTCCTATCTAGATGGAAACTAAATTTCTCTTCAAATATGGCATTTGGATAGGACCAACTTTAATATCCTGGCGATGACCTTTAAGCTTGTTGATGTTACAAGTATTATCTGTGACATTCTTGGTTGATCGTTGCAATCCTTGCTTTTGTCACTTTCTCACAAATTTTGAATTAGTTTGCATGATTTGACAAAGGTTCTCAAAAGTAAGATGTTCTTGTCTCAGGACATTATTTGACATCAATATATAATTTGTGCATGAATGTTTCCACAATGTTCAATCATTGTGTTCAGTCTTCTAGAGTTTCACTGTGTAGAAATTTAGGAACAATCGACATTTTTCGAGTGGACACTCCACCCATATTTAGCTTCATATAGATCCTGAAGATGGATGCAGTGTCCACTCAAAACTTGTTGATTGTTTTTAAATTTCTACACAATGAAACTCCAGAAGTCTGAACACAATAAATATGTAAATTAGATACATGATCCACAATCTTCCTATGGTACATTTGAATAATTAGCTACAGTCGACATCGAATAGGAGTGATGCCATAGGCAAGAACACAAGGATAATCCTATTGCTTGGCATTTGGAAGTTCCTGTTTACAATACCACG
>LPNX010754050.1:142209-173958 GCA_001517045.1 Pseudotsuga menziesii
GCTAAGCTAAGTTACAAGTGTATTTAGTGATTTGAGGTTAGTGCTACTTTTGGTAAGATTAATGAAATTTGGTGATGTACATTTACAATTTAAGTAAAAGTTCGTAGCAACTTGTGAGTTGACTCTTCGAGTAGGTGTTTATATCTATGAAACTTGCTTATGTAGTTTCATTCCCCTAGGAGTGAGAAATATTGAAATGTTTTCTAGAAGGGGTGGGATTCCACCATCATAATGGGAAAAAAAAGTAAAATGATTTTGAGTTCCTATTGCTAGCTAGCATCAAGTCTGTGATTTGACTTGTTGGGCACTTGTGAGTTGGCAATTGAGTTATCACTAAGCAAACCAAATCTATATTTTGTGTGCCCAATGAGTGAGCAATATTTTAATATTATCCTTATGGGTGGGATTCCGCCACCATCATCATCATCAGAAGAAAAACGTTTTGAGCCACATTTTTCTTGATGTTCCTATTTTTTTAATATGGGTATGCCCACTCAGGAATCCTTAGAACTTCCCTAGCAACTACTACCAAAACTTATTAGATCGAATGGGGTCAGTATACCATTGCTATTAACCTTTAGTAGGAAGAATGAATGAATTTAATTTAGACCTTCTCACTTCTAACTTTAGACATTGTTTGTAGGCGCATGGTCCAAAGATTGGACTGGTCATGTCCTTATCAGCCCTATTTTTCCCTTTCTTTCCATACTGGAAAAGGAGTATCTGACCGAATAGTATTCCCATTTATGCTTGCACGGTATTTTTTTTCACCGTAAGGCATTCTCCCCTATAGTTCTTTGGTAAACCACTGCTCATTCCGTCGTCTATTCAGCCCACCGCGCTTCTCCGCTTGTCTTCTTCGTGACCCACTGGTTTATTAGTTGTGCTGCTTTCCAATGTTGGTTACTGTTCAGGCCTTTACTTTTATCATTCGTTTACATATCTTCTACTTATTGTTGAACAACACTAAGAATTCTGCTCAAATATTCAACTTTCTCAAGTTATAATATCTTCATAATCGTAGTGCAATTGGAGTATGTGATAAATGAACTTAACATAATAAACTTCAACTTTTTAAACATGTTTTTTCCCCATAATTTTTGTCAAAATTAGCTCATACCAAGGCAACTGTCAGATGACTTCAGCTAAATTCTAATCTACAAGTACTGTTATCTCTTACAAACCAAATAATAGGGTAGTGTCTCAAAACTACAAGATGGTTTGTTTTTACATGGAACCACTTTCATAATTCCCAATATTGTTGATTCTTAGAAAACAACTTTTGCAACAATTACCCCCAGCTACTTACCCAAGGGAGGCTTTTACATAGAACCACTCTTTCAAAATTCTCAATGTAGTTGTTTCTTAGAAAACAACTTTTGCCACATTTACCTCAGCTTTTTACCCAATCCCTTGTACCTAGAAGGGCTTGATAAAAGCAAGAATTAAAATCTAGAATATACTTGGTTCTTAAGGTGGAATTTACACTTTAACAGTAAAAATCCAGAATATTGTAGAGATTACAGGCAGCTAAGAAATGGAAAATATAGAATTCTGCAATCAAGAAACATTTGTATTTAAGTAAACCAAAACGGATAAAGGATTAAAATTTGTTTGAAAGAAAGGGGCGAGAAGCAATTTTCTGAAATTAATCCCACCCTGGAAACTTTTTATCTGTAAATGCTTGTAACACAAGTTGTGAATAGTCTTTGTAGATTCCCTGAGGGAACCAGAAGTTTACACACGAGGAGGACACCTTTTTTTTTTTTTCGGGACTTTGGAATCCATTCAGTGCATAGTGCACTCTACAAGTCATTTTCCCATTTTAATTAATGGATTCTTATAGATTTCCTAAGGGAACCAGAATTTTACACACGAGCAGGAACCCTTTTTCAACTTCGGGGCTTTGGAATCCATTGAGTGTAGAGTGCACTCTGCAAGTCATTTACCCTTTTTAATTAATGGATTCTAAAGTCATTCCAGTCGAAAGACCTTACAGTTATGTTATCACTTTCATATGAATCAAATCAATGTCCATGGAGTTCTACCTTGTTGAGAATAAATGATAAATGGGTAAGGCAAGTTGCCTATCCAAGAGGGTGCAAGAATAAGTTTTAAGTAGAAATTCTGCAAAAAATTGATGTTTGGCATAGTTTTATAAGTTAAAGTTTCAAAGATATTTTTCCATGCCCTAGAGGTTTTGAGGGTCTTTCTCTAAAACTTTCAAAAATCCTAAAACAATCTAGAAGAAAAAACTAAAACTGTGTCCCCTTTGGATTTTCTACTTCACCAAACTCCAGTTCAAATGAAATTTTCTAAACTATTTTGGATAAAGCATTAAGTCATAAGTAATGAAATGTAACAGGAGAGATGGATGATTCCACATGCAAAGTAAAGAATAAGTTCAAATATAGACAATTGTACTAAAACTTATAATTGAACATATTTTAGAATTTTCACTTGCATCTTCAATGAAATCAAGGCACAGACTTGAATGCAACACCGTTAGGTGTTCTCCTCTGAGGTTTTGTTCTCAACAACTGTAGATGTCATTGTCCCTCCTGCCAGTGCTACTTTTACGCGTGTCTCCTCTTGCATTGTGCATTTTGCATAGGTTTCCTGTATTGCCAACTAGGACAAAGCAAGACACCAACTGAAAACCTTAATAAACTAACAACTCAGGGATGGGGGTTAAGTCCCAGGTCCAACCATCAATGCTGTCACTTGTGAACGAGCCCGAACTCGGTTCTAACCTTTACCTCCAAAAGATCCGGAAGGCCGGGCTATCAACACCGAAGTTCTTTACTACCCAGTAAGAGTCAATTTGAAGACACACGGAAGACCGGCGTATCACGAAGAAGACATGTGGAGAACCAGCAGATCACGAAGATGACACACAGAGAAGCACGGTTGGTTGAATAGATGACGAATTGAACATTGGTTTCCAAACAATTCTCTTCCTTCTACAGTCCGGTGATTTCTGGAGAGTCATGACTCTTGTCCGACGATTCTGGATTGTCGCGAGGTGATTTCTTGAGAGCCCCTCCTGTTAAAGAGCCCGTATTGTAGCAAGAGCCCGCTTTGCCCTTTCACTCTCTTTATGAGGCACAAGCATTTAGTTTGAATGAATGGTTCTTTTGCTGACATGGATGTGCCTATCAGCCTTCTTGTTATGCTCCTGATTCATATGTTTCTTGGTCTCTCACGAATTATTTCAGATAGATTTTCTGACCTGTTACTAGAGGAATGATGATAAAAGTCTGCCCTTGGCAGACTTTATGCTTTTCTATCCCCATTTTGGTTGGAGGGTTGAAATTCTCTGACTTTTAAGCTATCAGAGAGATCCCCAAATGTATTTGCATTTGTGGAATTCTTCTGCATTCTGGAGGTGGTCTTAGAGAGGAATGTAATGAAAAAATGTGGCACTTCTTTGCAAAGAAGAGCCTTCTCTTCAATAGACATATTTGAAAGTTTTTTGAAGGGTTAATTTGCTAGGGAGTTATTATGCAAATCTGAAGTAGTTATTAAGGATTGTTTTGGCACATTTCACAAAGAAAATAACTTTGCTTATGCATGGAAGTAATAAAATTTATCGTTATTTTATGGAATTAAATAGCTTTTATTATATTATGGTTATAAATAGCCAACAAGCTCTTCACCTAGGATAATAGACGCACCAACACTAGATTAGAGCTTCTAGCTCTTTGGGCACTGCTTTCAGATGCCATTCATTTTGGGATCCATCTCTTATCTGTATTTGGGGATTCATAGCGTTTTTCTCTGAACATGTTCAGAAAAACACCCTGCTTCTGAGTCGTTCATGTGATGACATTCTTTCTCTGCTGCATCATGTGCCTTTACTGACCATCAATCATATCTACCGTGAGCATAACTAGCAGGCTAACAGCCTCTCCAAACAGGCTCTTTCGTTGGCCCTGGGGCATGGGGGATTTTTTGGATCTTTAGATGGTATGATCATTAATCATCGGATATTTCAGTTATTTTGGCTTGTGCCAGGCTTTGCCCTTTCACTCTCTTTATGAGGCACAAGCATTCAGTTTGAATGAATGGTTATTTTGCTGACATGGATGTGCCTATCAACCTTCTTGTTATGCTCCTGATTCATATGTTTTTTGGTCTCTCATGAATTATTTAAGATAGATTTTCTGACCTGTTGCTACAGGAATGATGAGAAAAGTTTGCCCTTCATAGACTTTATGCTTTCCTGTCCCCATTTTGGTTGGATGACTGGGATTCTCTGGCTTTACAGCTATCAGATAGATCCCCCAATGTATTTGCATTTGCGGAATTCTTCTGCATTCTGAAGGTGCTCTTAGACAGGAATGTAACGAAAAAATGTGGCACTTCTTTGTAAAGAAGAGCCTTCTTTTTAATATACATATTTGAAAGTTTGTTAAAGGGTAAATTTTCTATGAAGTTATTATGCAAATTTGAAGTAGTTATCAGGGATTGTTTTGGCACATTCCACTCTTCGCGATCCGGTGGTTCTCCATGTGTCCTCTTCGCAATCCGGTGGTTCTCTGCGTGTCCTCTTCATGATCTGGTGGTCCTGGCACTTAACCCCCATCCCCGCATGTTTGCTTCATGGTCCACTGACCCTCCACGTGTTTTCAAGTTATCAAGGATTGTTTTGGAATTCTTCTGCATTCTGAAGGTGCTCTTAGAGAGGAATGTAACGAAAAAATGTGGCACTTCTTTGCAAAGAAGATCCTTCTCTTCAATAGACATATTTGAAAGTTTGTTGAAGGATAAATTTGCTATGGAGTTATTATGCAAATCTGAAGTAGTTATTGCGGAATGTTTTGGCACATTTCACAAAGAAAATAACTTTGCTTATGCATGGAATTAAAAAAAATTATTGTTATTTTATGGAATTAAATAACTTTTATTATATTATGGTTATAAATAGCCAACAAGCACTTAACCTAGGATAATAGACGCACCAACACCAAATTAGAGATTCTGGATCTTTGGGCACTGCTTTCGGTTGCCATTCATTTGGGGATCCCTCTCTTATCTGTATTTGGGGATTCACAGGTTATCATCTCATGGGTGAACAAAATTGCTTCATTGAACACCCCACTTCCAAGTCATTGGTGTGATGACATTCTTTCTCTACTGCATCATGTGTCTTTAGTGACCATCAATCATATCTATCGCGAGCATAACTAGCAGGCTGGCAGACTCTCCAAACAGGCTCTATCGTTGGCCCCGGGGCATGGGAAATTTTCTGGATCTTTAAATGGTATGATCATTGATCATGGGATATTTCAGTTATTTTGGCTTGTGTCGAGCTTTGCCCTTTCACTCTCTTTATGAGGCACAAGCATTCAGTTTGAATGAATGGTTCTTTTGCTGACATGGATGTGCCTATCATCCTTCTTGTTATGCTCCTGATTCATATGTTTCTTGGTCTCTCATGAATTATTTCAGATAGATTTTCTGACCTGTTGCTACAGGAATGATGATAAAAGTCTTCCCTTGGCAGACTTTATGCTTTTCTATCCCAATTTTGGTTGGATGGCTGGAATTCTCCGGCTTTACAGCTATCAGAGAGATCCGCAAATGTATCTGCATTTGCGGAATTCTTCTGCATTCCGAAGGTGATCTTAGAGAGGAATGTAATGAAAAAAATGTGGCACTTCTTTGCAAAGAAGAGCCTTCTCTTCAATACACATATTTGAAAGTTTGTTGAAGGGTAAATTTGGTATGAAGTTATGTTGCAAATTTGAAGTAGTTATTGAGGATTGTTTTGGTACATTTCACAAATAAAATAACTTTGCTTATGTATGGAATTAAATAATTTTATGCTTATTTTATGGAATTAAAAAACTTTTATTATGTTATGGTTATAAATAGCCAACAAGCTCTTAACCTAGGATAATAGATGCACCTGTGTTTTTTTAGTTCTTTGGCTCTTTGAATCAGAATTCCTGCAACTAGAAACAATGCAACTTCTCTGTGCAAACCCACACAAACTAAATCTGACCAGTAAAAACCATTTAGGCAGCAAGGAGGGGCGGTCGCCATGACAAGATGTTCAACCACCTCCTCCATGAATAACAAACTATATAATAAATTCAGAAGAAATGCCAAACTGAGGAAAAAACACTTCATGTTTCAGACGGGCTCTTTCACAGGACTACCTCTCCAGGAATCGCCCACGGCACTCCATAATTGCCGGACACCTACGGTTCTGACCAGCTCAACAATCACGGCAAAGCCTATGAACAATGCTCAGCAAAGAGGTGGAAAACAAAGAGGTGCAAAACACGCTAACACTGAAACTTGTAGGCAAAATGGGAGGGCAGAGCAAGGTAGCGACCGGAAACCTTCAACTATCAATGTTGTCACTTGCGGAGAAGCCCAGACTGGGTTCTAACCTTTACCTCCAAAACATCCGGAAGGCCCAACTATCAGCACAGAGGTTTTACACAGACTCAACTTGAAAACACGCAGAGGACCAACGGATCACGAAGGAGACATCGAGGGATGGGGGTTGATTCTAGCTCTTTGGGCACTGCTTTCGATTGCCATTCATTTGGGGATCCCTCTCTTATCTGTATTTGGGGATTCACATGTTAGCATCTCTTGCGTGAACAGAACCGCTTCATTGAACACGCCACTTCTGAGTCATTGGTGTGATGACATTCTTTCTCTGCTGCATCATGTCCCTTTAGTGACCATCAATCATATCTATCATGAGCATAACTCGCAGCCTGGCAATCTCTCCAAATAGGCTCTTTCGTTGGCCCCGAGGCATACGGGATTTTTTGGATCTTTAGATGGTATGATCATTGATCATGGGATATTTTAGTTATTTTGGCTTCTGTTGGGCATTTCCCTTTCACTCTCTTTATGAGGCACAAGCATTCAATTTGAATGAATGGTTCTTTTGCTGACATGGATGTGCCTATCAGCCTTCTTGTTATGCTCCTGATTCATATGTTTTTTTGGTCTGTCACAAATTATTTCAGATAGATTCCCTGACCTGTTGCTACAGGAATGATGAGAAAAAGTCTACCCTTAGCAAACTTTATGCTTTTCTTTCCCCATTTTGGTTCGATGACTGGAATTCTCTGACTTTACAGCTATCTGCATTTGCGGAATTCTTGTGCATTCTCAAGGTGCTCTTACAGAGGAATGTAAGGAAAAAATGTGGCTCTTCTTTGCAAAGAAGAGCCTTCTCTTCAATAGACATATTTGAAAGTTTGTTGAAGGGTAAATTTGGTATGAAGTTATGATGGAAATCTGAAGTAGTTATTGAGGATTGTTTTGGCACATTTCACAAAGAAAATAACTTTGCTTATGCATGGAAGTAATAAAATTTATCGTTATTTTATGGAATTAAATAACTTTTACTATATTATGGTTATAAATAGCCAACAAGCTCTTAACCTAGGATAATACACGCACCAACACCAGATTAGAGCTTCTGGCTCTTTGGGCACTACTTTTGGATGCCATTGATTTTGGGATCCCTCTCTTATCTATATTTGGGGATTCACTGGTTATCATCTCATGGGTGAACAAAACTGCTTCATTGAACACCCCACTTCTGAGTCATTGGTGTGATCAATCATATCCACCGCGAGCATAACTAGCAGGCTGGCAGTCTCTCCAAACAGGCTCTTTCGTTGGCCCCAGGGCATGGGGAATTTTCGGGATCTTTAGATGGTATGATCATTGATCATGGGATATTTCAGTTATTTTGGCTTGTGTCGGGATTTTCCCTTTCACTCTCTTTATGAGGCACAAGCATTCAGTTTGAATGAATGGTTCTTTTGCTGATTATGCTCCTGATTCATATGTTTCTTGGTCTCTCACGAATTATTTCAGCTAGATTCGCTGACCTGTTTCTACAGGAATGATGATAAAAGTCTGCCCTTGGAAAACTTTATGCTTTTCTGTCCCCATTTTGGTTGGATGGCTGGAATTCTCCGGCTTTCCAACTATCAGAGAGATCCGCAAATGTATCTGCATTTGCGGAATTCTTCTACATTCTGAAGGTGATCTTAGAGAGGAATGTAACAAAAAAAATGTGGCACTTCTTTGCAAAGAAGAGCCTTCTCTTCAATACACATATTTGAAAGTTTTTTGAAGGGTAAATTTGGTATGAAGTTATGATGCAAATCTGAAGTAGTTATTGAGGATTGTTTTGGTACATTTCACAAATAAAATAACTTTGCTTATGCATGGAATTAAAAAAAATTATGCTTATTTTATGGAATTAAAAAAAAATATTATGTTATGGTTATAAATAGCCAACAAGCTCTTAACCTAGGATAATAGATGCACCAGCACCAAATTAGAGCTTCTGCCTATTTGGTCACTACTTTCGGTTGCCATTCATTTGGGGATCCCTCCATTATCTATATTTGGGGATTCACAGGTTATCATCTCTTGGGTGAAGAGAACTGCTTCATTGAACACCCCACTTCTGAGTCATTGGTGTGATGACATTCTTTCTCTGCTGCATCATGGCCCTTTAGTGACCATCAATCATATCTACCACCAGCATAACTAGCAGGGTGACAATCTCTCCAAACAAGCTCTTTCATTGGCCCCAAGGCATGGGGAATTTTCTGGATCTTTAGATGGTATGATCATTGATCATGGGATATTTCAGTTATTTTGGCTTGTGTCGGGCTTTTCCCTTTCACTCTCTTTATGAGGCACAAGCATTCAGTTTGAATGATTGGTTCTTTTGCTGACATGGATGTGCCTATCAGCATTCTTCTTATGCTCCTGATTCATATGTTTCTTGGTGTCTCATGAATTATTTTAGCTAGAATTTCTGACCTGTTACTACAGGATTGATGATAAAAGTTTGCCCTTGGCATACTTTATGCTTTTCTGTCCCCATTTTGGTTGGATGGCTGGAATTCTCTGGCTTTACAGCTATCAGAGAGATCCCCAAATGTATATGCTTTTAGTATTATTTCAATTTAGTATGCCTCAAGCATTCAGTTTGAATGAATGGTTCTTTTGCTGACATGGGTGTGCCTATCAGCCTTCTTGTTATGCTCCTGATTCATATGTTTCTTGGTCTCTCACGAATTATTTCAGCTAGAATTTCTGACCTGTTGCTACAGGAATGATGATAAAAGTCTTCCCTTGGCATACTTTATGCTTTTCTGTCCCCATTTTGGTTGGATGGCTGGAATTCTTCGGCTTTATAGCTATCAGAGAGATCCCCAAATGTATATGCTTTTAGTATTATTCCAATTTAGTATTATGATTATTGTCTTATATTACAAGTATTAGATCAAGAAGCATATCAAGAGTAGTTTCATATATTTGAACTAATTATATAATTTTTATTCAATTTTTTGAATAACACATGATAGTCAATATTTTGAATAACACATAAATATATAGTGCTGACACACAAGGAAAAAAATACCTGCATTCAGAGAGAGAAGATAGTCAAGCCCTTTGTTGACTTGTGCATCACATCGTTGGTTTGAATCTCCTCCCTATACACTGATGGAAAAGAATGCAAACCTAGATATGGAAGAGTAGAGGACAAATAGACTGCGTTGCATTAGAAAAGTAAAACGAGGGGTGTATTGAAGCAACGAGAATTGGACTCAATAAAACACAGAATGAGGATCGTAATGAGACAGTCAGTTGACCAGAAGGGATATGTCGAGAAAGGCCAAAGTATCCAATAAATTCCTTCCTGGATCGTGCCTCTAATACACTTTAAGCATTTACAACCTAAATTTGCATAGTTCCATTGCATGTTTTTTTCTCACATTATATTAAAAAAAATAGTATATATATGGCACTGTTGTACATTCTACTCTTCTGCCTACTACAGTTTCATTGTATGTATCGCATGGTTGTATGTCACTCGTGCAATAGTATATATATATATATACAAAACAAAATTTTCATATACTTACACGTTTGTTTCCTCTTGCTCTCAATGTTTTCCCCGCATAATGGAGGCACCCTTGACAGAAAATGTGATATCTTCTTTGATGTCTGGTGTTGTACATCTTCAACCACTTCTGCAAGTTTTTTCACTCCACCCATTCGGACCAACAAATGCAACTACTCCACGTTTCTGAATTATTATCTCAGATGGTAACAACATGCACCAGACTTTGCTCCCAACTGCCTTCAACACCCTCATATCAAATCAAGAACTCCAAGAAGGCTCTGTCAACAAGCTCGCCAAGTGCACCTGCACCGTCATCCATAATAACACGTACTTTTCTGCCCATTATTTTAAGCCCTCTCTTAGGTAGCTTAGCTTCTACATTTTTACCTACCACCAACATCATCAATTTTATAATACCTTTACTAATTCTTGCCTTTTTCTCCTACAGGACTATTACAATACTCGATCTTGAACTGGTCCACCACAAGCTTGCCCTTGTTGGGAGCCATGTTCCTCTTTTACTACCGACTAGCTTTGGCATTCCAATTGGTTCATCAACTAGCCAATCCAGCCGCCCCATACAAGAAAGCAATGTTCACTCATCCCAAGCATCAGAAACACCAATACCCATGCCAACAACTGTAATTCCATTCAAAGCACTCAATCCCAACTATAAAAAATGGTGCATCCAAGGTCGTGTTGTCACGTCCCCATGCCTTCAGCCGGCAAAGAGGACGCGATTCCAAGCTTTATCAGACCGGGCTAACCGTCCCATGAACATGCATAGGCTTAATAATTGCATAAAACAGAATGCTGAAAGAGAATTGGAACTCGAATATGCACACATGAATGTTTATGATACACAGATGCATTTTAATCATCATACACAGCGGAAAATAACAGCATTCATACATGCATTCATTCAACATGTTCATTTCATTTTAATTAACAGCAAATATAGAATTGCAGAGGTAAAATGTACAAGACCACTTATCTTAAGATGAATTTGCTCCGTAACCAGCTACGTCGCTGCAACGTTCCACCCAACCATAGGCCAGCGTGCTCCTTAAGCTCTCAGCAACGCTGCCACCCCCGAGCTGGGCATGATTCTCCAAGGAATAAGGGAACTAGCAGGCTTACACATAGCCAAGGATGTACAAAACACACAGCCAAGCCAACAGAGTTGGGTTTATCAGGCCATTAAGGAGTTGGAGAAGGCAGATTGCTAAGCTGGTGAGCTCAT
Source organism: Pseudotsuga menziesii (assembly GCA_001517045.1). Lineage (NCBI taxonomy): Eukaryota > Viridiplantae > Streptophyta > Pinopsida > Pinales > Pinaceae > Pseudotsuga > Pseudotsuga menziesii. The sequence continues at coordinate 153,366 of LPNX010754050.1, forward strand.
TACAGAGCCAAGGACACCTACACCAGAACTAGCCTGACCTCTAAGACACCCATCCACACCCAACACAAGGAATCAGTCCCTTCTCTGCTACACAGTCCCTCAGGCCCTGCATTCCCTTCCAGTGCTATTTAGGGGTGATGGAGAAGAAGGCCAGCCCTCTAGCTCTGTCTGTGTGGTTCCAGCCACCAGGTTTATCAAGCAAAAACTAAGCCCACATTCTTGCTCCCAATACAGTTCGAAGACCAACCATTGCACTCAGGCAATCAATTTAGCTATCACAGCTTAAATCAGGAAAACGAATTCTGAGTCATTCTTGGCCCTATCGTGGCCAAAATGACTCTTCAAACAAATTTACAACAGTCCCCAAAACATAAGAAATGCCACAACTACCATGGCCGAAAATGTGGTAAAACACAGCCCATCCTAGGCAACGAAATCACCCAGAAAAACGTATACAGAACGAACTGGGGAAGAGATTACAGTTCCCCAGCCTGGGCGTGAATGAAAATGACAACACAGGACCCACGAATCAGTTCGTGAGGGAAAAAATACAGCCACAACATCCACGGTTCCGCAGGGGAAAGAACAACGTGGAAAAAAAACCCAGAAGTTCCTGCGCGTGAAGGTAAGAAACGGAAAGGAATACCTCTGCGTGAGAAAGCACAACAATGGAGGCCCTGCGTGAGGAGAAAAAAACTCCGATTTTTCCCGTGGGTGCACACACAACAGGAAGGACGCGATTTTGCAGTTCGTGGGTGTTCAGCAACTCATGGGGCCAAGGAAATGTCTGCGTGAGACCAAAAACGACAAGAACCTGTGCGTGAGGATGAACGGCAATGAGGGGGACACGAATTGCAAGTCCTGGGCGTTTTTACAACTCATGGGGAGGAAGATGAATCTGCGTGAGGAGATGAACAGCCAAAATCGTGGGTAGAGTGTGCGTGGGGGTGAGGACTGACAGTCCTGCCACCCCAGCCCCCAAAATCATTAACTGCTTCAACCACCAGCAGTAATTCTTCAATGAGAGTGGTTGGAAACCAAAAACAAGGGAATAAGACACATGGGTTTTTCTCCTTTTGGCCAAAGTTGGACAAATCCCCCTCCTTACCCCCTTACCCTTGGGAAAATCATGCCCCATTCGATTTAGTTGTCGCGACCTTAGCTGGTTGTGTTCATTTTTATTAATTATGATGCATATTTACATAATGGAAAACATAATATATGCCGCATGCCCCGATATACCATCAGTGGCAATTAAACCCAAAACATAGCATAACTGATCAATGGTGGGGCCTTGGCCTTTAAATCCACACCATGATCATTTACAATTTATACATCATATACATCTAATGCAACGGGGTCAAAACCGGGACATTACACGTGTGCTTGCCAAGACACCCATCCATGAATACACCAACCAACGCGGCCCGAGGAAACTATTTGGCTTTGACCTTATTGATTGTTCTGGAGAAGAGATCCATGTCTCTACCTTTAACAACTTTGTTGACACCTTCTATTCCCTTGTTGAAATCGGGACAATGTACACTATGTCGAATGGCACAATCAAAACAAGAAACCCTTCATATAACCATTTGAACACCCATCTTGAGATTGTCCTTTCATCTACGTCAACCATCCACCCTTGCCTCGATGCATTCCCCTCCATTCCTTTACATTCCTTCCACTTTAAAACAATCAATGACCTCCAAAGTTTACCTTCAAATTCCATGGTTGACATGATTGGCCTTGTTAGCTTTGTCTCGACTGCATCTACAATTCAGAAAAAATATGGTTCTGAAACAAGTAGGAGAACCGTTTGCCTCAAAGACACATCCTGTTTTAGCATTGATGTCACACTTTGGGGTCATCATTGCCACACTGAGGGTTCACATGTTGCTTCACTATACTCCTCTGACCCACCACTTGTCCTTGCAATAAAGGGTGGCCGTCTTACAGATTACAATGGTAAAACAATTGGAAGTGTTCCCAGTAGTACCATCCTTATCAATCCAGATATTGAGGCAACCCATCGCCTTCAAAAATGGTACACTGATCATGGATTTCGCGCTGCGTCGCCATCCTTGAGCCGCAAATACATAGGTTCTATGTCTCGAACACACCCATCTAAAATAATTTCCGACTTGCAAAGCATGCAACCCTATGATAAGAACCTATGCTTCTTTGTGCATGCTTCCATTATTGACATTAACATGGATGACTTCCACTTCCTTGCATGCCCTCTCTTTGTTGATGGTGTTCAATGCATGAAGAAAGTTGCACATAGAGATTTCAACACTTGGCATTGCAGCAAATATGATGGTGAATTCACAGAATGTGACTACAGATACATTTTAAAGCTTTCCTTGCAAGACCACACCGGCCAGATCAATGGGGCCACAACTTTTGATGATGCAGCCAACAAACTACTTGGTGTTTCTGCAAAGGATTTATGCCTGCTCGCCACTGAACCCTCAGCCATAAAGGATCTCTCTCTACACGTAACTTCGCGCTGATACTTGTTCACCTTGTCCATTAAAACGAAGACTTTCAACTCCAGTACACGCTTGAAGACAACCATTGCCAATTCAGAAGAGCTTCCTTATGCTGCTGCATCAACCAAGCTCCTTGAAGAAATAGTTGCACTCACTACTCAAAGCCATTATGTTGCACGCCGTCTCTAACCTCCCCTTCATATACTCCACCCTTGGCTATTCCAACCACCACTTTTACTCACCCTTCCACATCTTACTCTTCCCTCAGTCCTTGCTTCAACACATCGTACCCTACAATACACCATCCCATCTCTCCAAATGCATTCCACCTCATCTCAACCCAATTATGTTTCTTCCACTTCATCATGATCACTATATCCCCCCTCCCGCTTTCCTTCCTTCATTGCTTGTATATATACTTTTCCCTTACTTTCCTGTCTTTTTTCAAATATCTGCAATGTAATTAGCTACTGTAAATTTTGTGCTCACATGGTAGATGTGTTATCGTATACATTACGTGTTTACTTTTTAAAGCACGCCATACATATCTATCCATAAAACATTTCACGTTTTCTTACATGTATACAATGTTTATTATGTCATATATGTGCATTCCTGTTTTCCACTATGCTGCTCCTTGGTTGCTTTTCACATACATAAATGCTCCACATACATCATAAAAACTGTTTTTTACGTTATTTCTTGCAAAAACTTTCGCAATGCGTTATTTTCTATATGTAGACATACCTTCTTATTTGTACTTTGCATATCTTGCTTTTAATGTACATGCCTCGACTTTTTCTTACAATTACACATTTATAACATTTGAAATTTCCATCAATGTCTCCTACAGGTTCAAGGCAAACTCCTCTTCAACAACCCATGTTGCCCAATACTACACGTGACCAAATAAATGCACGTAGAAGGCTTCTTTATAGCCAAACAAAAGACCGCCAAAATGCGCATAAACGTCTTGCTTATCAATCTAGGAGTGGAAACATCAATGCTTCAATCAACCCTACCCCAATGCACACACCCACTACACCCCCGCCTCCAACCACCCCCTTGCCAGATGGTCACGCTTGCTTTCTTAATCGACTTTCTCGCCTCCACCCACTTCATGTTTGCTCCATATGTAAGGAATCATATCCAAAAATGAAAACAACTTTCTCAAGTGGAATCTATACATGCTCTCGATGCAGCAATGAGCGACATGGCCATCGCTTCTCCACAGATAACAACATGGATCCCGGAAACCAACCAATTGAACTTGCATGCCTGACTCAAATAGAAGAAATGCTAATTGCCTGAGTCAATCCAATACTTCAAGTTACGCATGCACGTGGTGGCCAATACAAATACTTTGGCCATACTATTAGCTTCCCACAAGATATCTCCACAATATCCACCTCTCTTCCACGCCTCTTAGCAGACTTAGACATCCTTGTTGTTCGGAAATTCAATGCTGCAAACAAGCCTTATGAATTCATTGTTAGTCGTTCAAATGTTCTAGCTACATTGGAATTCAAAATCTCCAATGACCCATATTACAAGGATGTCCACCTTGACCTCCAAGCATTACATGCTTTGCCACTTGAACCCACAGATGTGTCCTCCCTTCTTCACCATGCCACAACCCCTGGGCCTGACCTCCAACTACCCTCACCCACTACTGATGATGCAACACCTTCAATGCCAATTCCAACAAGCATTGAAACCTCGTCCTTTGTTTTTGCACTCCCAGATTCTCGCACTGAGACTAAAGAAATTAGGCAGTTTGCATCTACAACCCCTACCACCCCTTCAACATCAATTGATTGGCCCCCATTGGTCTTTCTCCAATAAATGAATACAATACGGAAGGGCTCCTCTCAATGGCATTCCCAACGCTATTTTCCACAGGGGTTCCAATGCTAAAACAACCTCGTCTTTACGAAGTCTCCATGCAAGAATATGCTTTGCACCTTATCTGATTCCATGATAATAGGTTTGCCCAACACCCTCGCTTCTGCTACTACTTGTACAACCTTATGATGCACCATCGTAGCTATGCTACCGCAGCTTTTTTTGTTAAACGCAACCTAGCAGACACACTCCCCGCAACTGTCTCGGCTTTGCGCACACAACTCAGCTAGATGCCAGACTCTCGTGTTGCTGATCATGCCATGTAGTTTGGCTCTGCTCTGCGTGGCACCCGCTCTTTCTGGAACAAACGGCGAGGTGAGTTGTGTGATATGATCACCCAACTTAGTAGCCCAACCTTTTTTTTACCCTCAGTGCAGCTGACACCAAATGGCATGATCTTCACATGCTCATGCCTTCGCATCCTCCAACTTCATTGCCTTCACAGTTCCAATGTAGAATTCATAACATTATAATCAATCCACATACTACGTCTCTATATATGCACCATAGATTCACCATCTTCCTTAAAGAGGTCCTACTACACACATTCAAGACAAAAGATTACTGGTGCAGGTTTGTTCCTCTCACTCTTTGCATTTTATTTCGTTTTACTACATCACATTTCGAAATTTTCTCTAACTTTGTGTTTTGTTTTTGATTCCCTTCTTAATATAGGTATGAATGGCAAAACCGAGGTTCTGCTCATATGCATGGATTCCTTTGGTTGGAGGACACACCCAATATGGACAGCCTTGATTGGAATGATCCCCTCGCTGTTGATAATGCAAAAACATACTTTGACAGCTTCTAAACAGCATGGAACCCTCGTCCCGCGCACCTTCGTGTCTCCACCTTCCATCGAGCATCTCACCAAGACCCTTGCACACTTGCAGCATCCTCCATGCATGAAGGAAACCATAATGACGACTATGAAACCCTTATCAATTCTGTGCAATGCCACAAAAAATGCAATGAATTCTCTTATCTTCGCAAAAAAGGCACAACCCTCGTTTGCCGCTATGGTTTCCCCTTTGAACTACAGGAAACATCTTCTATGTTCATTGACAGCTTTGGACAAAAAAAATATACCCCCGCTAAAAATGATGCACTTCTAAATGTACACAACCCTCTTATGCTCTCAGTATGGAGAGCTAATGTTGATTGCCAGCCAGTGCCATCGCGCCATGCTGTCCTCTCATACATTTCAAAGTATGCTTTGAAATTAGAGAACAAATATGAGAGCTACCATGACATTCTAACACGTATTGCACATGTCGCCCCTGCAGAAGAGGGAATCTTATTACCTATCCGGAAACTATTGTTCGAAACCATGGCTGATCGAGACATTGGAGCACAAGAAACCTGCCATATGCTACAAAAACTTCCCTTGACTCTTTCCAGTCGTATATTTATTTCCCTGAACACCTCCTAGACCATTTTCAAACGTGTCTCGCTAGACGTCCCCAACACCGCCCCACCAACCAACTTCATTTCCGCATACATGCAAAGACCCGCTTCGCTTGAACACCTTCCCCTTCTCAAAGCTTCCCGCTCTTGGTCCTTTTCTGCACGTAGGAAAAAATATCAATGGAAGCTGCACAAATAGGCCAAGATCGTGCGTGTCCTTCCTTGTTTCCTTGACATCCCTCCTTCTACCTCTCCTCTTTATGTCGATTTCTGTTGGAGTGAACTCTTACTGTACAAACCTTTCCGCAGGAATCACGTAGAAACAATGCAACTTCTCCTGTGCAAAACCCATGCAAACTAAATTTGACCAGTAAACGCCTTCTCAGACTTGGAAATTGTCTCTGCATGGGAATCCTTTCGTGGGAGCTACAATCCCTGGCATGTTGACCGACAACCTTCACCCCCTCCAACTATTTATGTTGATACACCTCCCCCTCATGAAGATCATCCTACTTGCTCTATTGACCTGTTCGAATGGGAACTCCTCTCTCAACTCCACCCTGGGACCAACCTACAACTTTATGATCTTGACATGCTTGGTCATCGCGACTTTGACACCAATCACAATTGGGGCCACACGCAGATACCTTTACACTTGCAAAACTCAGCCATCTCATTTCTTGACTTGAACCGTTCATCAAACCAAGCAGAACTACAACCTTTTTCAACTCTTGCTTCTCCTAATTGCTTTTCTCCAACACAACGCACAGCCTTTGAAATTATTATGTCCCACTACACACAACACACTACCACAAAACCATTACGTATGATCATCCAAGGAACTGCAGGCACAGAAAAATCTTACTTAATTGGATGCTTACAAGCTGCCTTCTCTTCATCATCTCCAAATAACTCATCCCCTCTTCTCCTGCTTGCTCCAACTGGTGTCGCGGCATTTAACATAAATGCCCTTACAATACATTATGCCCTTCGGATACCAATAAATACTATGCTTCCTCTTGAGGGCCAAGCCCTTGCAAACCTTCAAGAACGACTCCTCCATATACGTTATGTGCTAATTGATGAGATGAGTTTCATTGGACCAAAGCTCTTATCCAACATTGACTCTCGTCTTCGGGAAGCTTTCCCTTCCCATCGAACTTCCCCTTTTGGAGGCCGCTCTATCATCCTCGTAGGTGACCTTGGTCAACTTCCACCTATTAAAGATATCCCCATGTATGTAGGAGCATCACGTGGAAACAAAACTTTGGCGTACCTTTGACACATTCATAACCCTCTCAACGATTTTCTGTCAACAAGGAGATGACCCTTCTCAGATTCAATTCTGCTAACTTCTCCTCAATCTTAGGAACGCAACACCAACTATTGTCGATCGGACCCTTCTTATGTCAAGGACATCCTCTTCCCTCTCTCAAACCGAGAACCACGTATTTGATCAATCCACCCATTTGTTCTCAACTAACAATTATGTTGCCTTACACAACAAACAAATGCTTAAACAACTAAATGTACCGATTGCATTATGTTCTGCAGAAGTTAGGAAACAAACACTCTGCTTGCACCAGAAGATGAACAATTAGATATGGTCGTACTCCTTACCATTGGTCAACGAGTTATGCTTATGTCAAACCTTTGGGTTGAGGCAGGTCTTGTTAATGGTGCTCTTGGTAAAGTTGTTTCAATCTTCTACAACACCGCCACGACTCCACCTATGCTTTATTTGTTTGTTGTTGTTGACTTTGTCAACTACAAAGGCCCGCCATGGGATGCTTCTAACCCTACCTACATCCCAATCCTCCCTTTAACAAGAAGTTCTCGTAGACAACTTCCTCTTCATATGGCCTGGGGTTTAAAAATCCACAAATCACAAGGAATGACCTTACAGAAGGCAACAATCGACATAGGAAACATTGATCGACAAGGGCCAACATTTACTGCAGTTTCAAGAGTTAGACAACTCACTGACCTACGCATAATGCCATCTTTTTCTTTTGCTCGCTATTCACGTATGAAGGATAGCCCTTCTGTTCAACGGAGAAAACAAGAAGAAACTTTTATTGCCTCTAGATCAATTGCACCACACGTTGCTTAACATAGTTGCTCACATATGCTTACACCCTTGCATTACTTTCCACAGCTCTTCTCGATACCATAACATTACACTTACAACATTTTTTTCTCTCTACAATAGAACAAACAAAAAAAAGAACAACAAAATGTCCATTACACAAGTTTTCAACTTTTTTTCCTTTCATCTATGATGTGAATATCTTCTTGCTTTTCTTATTCGGTACTATGAAAAAAAAATGTTAGTCTACCAATTCAATTACAAAAAAAGATGTGCCTTGCTTTACTCTATATTATTTGAACATGTTAAGCTTTTAATCGCTCTGTTTTCTCTCTTCCTAGCTCTTCAACAAGAGACATGGACATGCAATACCTGAACACCCTTGCTGAATTTTGCAAGCAAATCAAGGAACAACAAGCATCGCTGCAACAAATTGAAGCACGCTTCCAATCGACTTCAAACATCCCACTAAATCCGATTCACCCTACTATTAAGCTTCTCTCAGAAATAACAGCCTTCCTTCAACGCATGATCCGCAAAGACTTAGTATCCCGCCACCCTTGTCTTGCTCAATACATAAACGTTACATGGTGTTATCGTTGCCATAGTCCCTCTTGCATTTATGACTAAAACATCTTCATTGCTTACAATTCTCTTTTCCCTCTCCTTACAACCTAGCAACCCTACTTCTTTGATTCTCACACGTTCTTCAGTTGCCATTACTACCCTTTAGTTGTACGTACCACCTTGTCCATAACCTATGTTTTTCTTGAATAGATGTATTAGTCTTTTCCACACATGGAATGCACAAACATTGTACATATTACATGCTTCCACTACTACCATAGTACATGTACATTTATTATATTTCCCTTCTACTTGTACACGTTACTTAACATAGTTGCTCACATATACTTACATCCATGCATTACTTCCCACACCTCTTCTCGGTTACACCGAAAATAATAAACAAACAACACCATAAAAACCAAATACTATCACTTTTCACTTACTAAATACCAAAACAAAACAACCTCACCTTCTTCCCTCCCCCCATCCACCCAAAAAAAAAACACTCTTCCACTCATGCGTATATTTCTATTCATTTGCTTTCAACATCTTAACTTCGTTTTGTTTCATCTACTTGAATCTACCATAACATTAGACTTACAACATTATTTTCTCTCTACAATAGAACAAACAAACAAAAAGAACAACAAAATATCCATTACACAAGTTTTCAACCTTTTTTTCTTATCATCTATGATGTGAATATCTTCTTACTTTTCTTATTCGGTACTATGAAAAAAAATATTAGTATAACAATTCAATTACAAAAAAGATGTGCATTGCTTTACTCTATATTATTTGAACATGTTAAGCTTTTAATCGCTCTGTTTTCTCTCTTCCTAGCTGTTCAACAATAGCCATGGACATGCAATACCTGAACACCCTTGCTGACTTTTGCAAGCAAATCAAGGAACAACAAGCATCGCTGCAACAAATTGAAGCACGCTTCCAATCGACTTCAAACATCTCACTGAATCCGATTCACCCTACTATTAAGCTTCTCTCAGAAATAAGAGCATTCCTTCAACGCATGATCCATATGCATGAAGGGAACACCATGTGCAAGATCCGCAAAGACTTAGTATTCCGTCACCATTGTCTTGCTCAATACATAAACATTACCTGGTGTCGTCGTTGCCATAGTCCCTCTTGCATTTATAACTAAAGCTTCCTCCTTGCTTGTAATTCCCTTTTCCCTCTCCTTACAACCCAGCAACCCTTCTTCTTTGATTCCCACACGTTCTTCAATTTTCATTACTACCATTCACTTGTACATACTACCTTGTCCATAACCTATGCTTTTATTGAATAAATGTATTAGCTTTTTCCACACATGGAATGCACAAATATTGTACATATTACATGTTTCAACTACTACCACAATACATGTACATTTATTATATTTCCCTTCTACTTGCATGTAATGCATCTCTCTAAACTATATACTCTATCAAACAAACACTTCTTTTACAAATACAATGCAACAAACTCTATGTAAATAGAAACAGTTCACATTATACTCAGTTCTTAATTTCTATTGTACATTTAATCCATGTATATATTTACCTTCTACTTCTTGTCATTACACATATGTATATTCTTTTTCCCATGGACTCCCTATACTTGGTTTCAAAGTAAATATGTTGTCCATTTGTTACTTCTACTCAATTTAGATTGTTTAGACATCAAATTGGTTTCAAATATTCGCAATCCTCATTTTGTTTCAAATACTCTCTTATGATCAGAGAAACAGTTCACACTATACTGTATGTACATAGAAACAATTCACAAAATAGAACTTGGAATGCTTCACATTTGAAATTGCTGCAATTTCCTCAATTTTATTTTCTAACTTGGTCAATCGGTGAAATTCGTATGTGTTTGCCAATGATGTTTTTTTTTCTTATTAATAGGTTATGCTGGTTAGGCAATGATAGATACTGGACTACCTGTTCTCACTTACCCGCTAACAATTACCTTAACGAGGTATTATTGCACCTTCCTTGGGGCAATTGCTAGTTGTAAATATCATAAAGTGTTCAGTGTGAGTGATTATGATGTTTGGATGTGTGGAGATAGATGATTTATAAGTCGACAACAATAGGCTTAGTAAGAGAACAATCTCACAAAGTGGAATGTGAATAAGAGTGGTGATGCTAAAAGAAGTTTTTTTGCAACCACTTCATATATAATGAATTCATTGTATAATTTTATATGCACGTCGTAATTTACTTTCAAAATACAGATCAAGATATTGGTAATTAAATAAATATATATAATACCATTTGTTTGTGTGACTTTAAAGTTACATTAATAAATGACAAGTAAAAAAAATCATTTTGATATGTGAAAGGTGTTTCCTCTTCCCATATGTATGTTTTTCAAACATTTTGTTTCTATTGCATATTTTAATATACAATTCAAAATTTTGGTTGCGATGTTTTTTATAATATAACATATACAATTCAAAATACAGAAAATTTGTTTGCAATGTTTTTGATAATATAACAGTTCTAAAGAAAACTTATTTTAATGAAGCATATTGCTTAATCAAATCTAGCACAAAGCATAAGTTGAAATTATGTAAATACATTTAAATACTAAGAAACTACAAATTTAATGTCCATGAAGTTTTTAAATATGAAGTGGTGCATGTGATTAGGATGCTTGAACGTGTGCAAATAGATTATTTATAACTGATAAATTGTTTTAGTACAAACAAACATGAAACACAACAAAGGGGAATTTGAATACAAATGAGGAAGGTAAAAAAATTCACAACCTCTTCAAGTACACTCGATTGATTGCATATATTTTATATGCACACAATAATAGTCTATATTCTATATATATATAACCAACAAATACATTTTCATAATAATTATAGTTCTTTTTACTTTAAAGCTACAAAAATGAGTAACAAAGGTAAGAAATCATTTTTATATGTAAAAGATGTTTCCTCTCATGTGTATGTTATATGTGAAAGGTGTTTCTTCCCATATCTCATATCTTATTATCATATTTAAATAGTCTATAAAAAAATATTAATATAAATTAAAACTGAAATTTATGTATGTTATATGTGAAAGGTGTGTTCTCCCATATCTTATTACCAGGTTGGTATAAAGATACTAGGGTCTGGTTAAACCATTGGGAGATTGAAAAAAATGTTGCATTACCAAATATTAATAACATTACAAATATTGTTACTTCTAAGTTTAAAGAGAAAATGTAGTGTGAGAAAGATTTAAAGGTTAAAAGAAAAATTTAGATATTATAAAGATGTCATCAACCATACTTTAGAAGATCAAAAGTATCTCTCTGTTTTAACTAGTTCAAAGAAAAAAATTAATATAGCCAAGATAAGAACGAACTCTTATGAGCCTTCATAGTGAAACAAGTCGTTGGGAAGTTCCTAAAACACCATGGGTGGAAAGGATCTGACATCTCTGTGAGAATATAAACATTGAGGATGAAAATCACTTCCTCTTAGAGTGCCCTGTGTGCACCCTTATTAGAACTCTGTTTCATAATCTTTGTTGCAATACCGACTTTCCTCGCCTTTTCAAAATTATAGTGAGCTCGGGACGCTTCTCTCCAAGCTCTTTGAGCATATGAATACAATTTTCAAACAAACTAAATAATTATGTTTCTTTAGGTTCAATAAACCAAATTCTGGTCTTAAGAGACGTTAGCCATCATCATCATCACCAATGTTTATAAAAAAAATATAAATATAAATTAAAACTGAAATTAATTGTTTATAATGTCTTTGATATTTCTTTGAAAATAGATTTTTTTTATAAAAACTTATTTTGATGAGGCTTAACAATCAATCAAATCTATAACAAAATGTAAGTTAAGACTATGTAGAGACACTTAAATATTAACAAACCGCGAATTTAATGCCTAGTTTTACTATACGTTCGTTTCTAAGCAAGGAATTTATTGGGAAAAGAAAACTCAATATGCACAAAGTAAATAGGAAGCATTTTTTTATAAGCACTCTAAAAGTTAAGCCTTAGGATCAACAAATGCAAAAGCATGATGGAAAATATAACAGATGCAAAATGGTACATAATAATGTTGGTGGTAGTATGTATTCTTAGGTACAAAGGGTTCGTATGATTAAATGAAACAATACGGTGATCCTTTTTAACTTGAAGTTATTCTTGTAAATATGGTAATAGTAAATATTGTAATTTGGCCTTTCAATTATGATTATGAATTCACCGAAGTCGATTAGTGAAGATGTGAATAGATTTGTTATAATGAGAGATGTTGGAACTATGTTCTAAAAGGGTTAACGACATTTTCAATAGACCAAAAAAACTAAACTGACTTATGTGCAAATGCATTCTACAAATGTCACTTGTGTTTTAGCCACTAAGATACCTACTTCAAGTGTGGATAATTGGTTCAATTTCAAATACTCAAGAGTTGGTGGCTCGATGTAGAGAACAAAAATAACTTGACCTTTGCTTTAACATCTTGGGCATTGTTCCCTCTTATCTTTGGTGGAAGGGCTCGTTGGATGCGGAATTAAATCCCACATCCAACGAGTACCCACACTGCATACTTTTAGCGGACCCGGCTACCCCCAAAATAAGAAATACCTTAAAAAACATGATGATGATCTTGTTTTGGGGGTAGTGGGGTCTGTTAAAAGTATGCAGTGCGGGTACTCGTTGGATGCATAATTTAATTCCGCATCCAACGAGCCTTCCGCTTGAAATTTGAGAAAAAACCCTGGGAGATATTTTGAAAATATGAACAAAAAAGTAGTTTTTTTCTTTCTTACTCCAAAATTAATAAATAATGTTTTATTATTTTAGCTATTATTTTATTATTTTCCTTATGAGGCCCATTTTAGACCTCAAATTTCCTTTAATGAACCTTTTTTCAAAAAGAGTGATTATGTGAGCACAACTTTTTGATTTAGGGTTTTGATTACAATTGTATCGGTCGAGATTTCAAAAAAGTTGTAATTTTAGTTCTAAAAAAAGAGAGCGCTATCGGTAGCACCACTTTCCAAATCAATGGTTGTTTTTGTTGTTTTTAATGCAAACATATGGGTTTGTATGGCTAGAGTTCTTGTTTTCAGTATAAATTTCTCATCAAGCTGTATAAGTTGTTAAGGAAGGGTGTAGTGAAGCATGATTCTTCAACATAATCTTATTGTAATGGGTGCCCCCCTCCTTGGTCCGTCGCACCTCCTTTTAAGTTGATGGAGATAGTTGTAGATGGTTTCCATGTAATTCAGAGAGTTACAACCGAACCAAAACTGTTTGAAAACTTCCATAACTTCTCAAATTCTGTATTTTGATTATTTTTCATGAATTTTGGAGGCACTTGTGCCCTAATCAAGGGAAACACGTGAATGGTTCACTTCTTGTTAGTGTCAATGGGAAATTTCGGTTGCAACTTAATGGATTTAAGGGAAAAGGAGCTACAATATTGCTTTTAATTATTACAACCATCATTATGAGTCAAATCATAGGCGCTTCCCCCTTTTAGTGCCATTTTTTGTAAATAATTACTAACACTCAATTGTCGTCTTTTAGATCGTTGCCACAAAGAGAGAAGTGTCAATTTGAGCTATAACGATCATGCGCTCCAATTATGTGTTTATATGTATAAATTGTGCCTCTAAGAAGTTGATGTATCAATTAGACTCTCGTGACCCACATTGCTTTTTCCACTTCATATCCTAGAGTTAGGGTTTCAAATATTTAGGGTTTTGCCTCTTAGTGTTTCACACTTTATATTAAAAAGGAAATCTTGGCATCTTGTAATATGATCTTGAAAATGAGCGTATCCAACGTATTACTCACCAAAGATAAACTACCAACATTCGAGCTAGTTTGTATTGCTTTACATATTATAATTCTTTTCCATTCCATTCGCTAATAGAATTTGGGTTTTAATTTATTATTGTGCTCTCTACAAAATATTTGTGTGTATCTTTTCTTTCTATATTATAACCTTCATTTCATTCTCTAAATAATCCATATTAGTGGCATCAGAGCAATATGATCTTGGTGTTTCTCATTGCATGTCTCCAACAATATTCATGTATTGAAATTTGGGTCTCAAACTAATTGAGCTTGGGGATAACCACTTTCATCAGCCAAAGAAGCCTCACATGGCGAAAGAAAATAGAGACAACGAAGTAGGAGATCTTATTAAACTATTGCTCTATGAAACCCTCCCTTGACAAAGGAACGAGATGATGGATCATTTTTTCCCAGATCCTTCGATTACTACCAACGACAATGGAGACATCTTCAACTAGTAATCATTTTTTCAAAGGTGTGACACCCTTTAAGGTACAAGTTATTAACTTTGACACTTTGGAACTTTATTCGAAGGCCATATATCATATGGTTTAGATAAATGGTTAAATATTTTGAAGGGTTATCACTCTGTTAAATGGTTATTACTTTATTAAAAAAAATTCTAACAACGAAAAATATCACCTTGCACTCCTTAAGCCCCTCCGCCATGTTAAATATTGGTGGGATGATTATTGGGAGAGGCATGCTAAATATGAGTCTACAACATACAAGACAAAACCCACCGATTCCCTCAATGAAGAGTTCTATCCTATCGAAAAAATACGATGACTAGCACATAAGATGGACAACTTTGTGCTAGGAGAGACATTAGATGGTGTTGGAGTTCACCAATATATTCCATACCTTGTGCTCAAAGCTAGGTATCAAAGACTTCAAATGACACTTGGTCCTGAAGTATCATAGTAACCTACATAGGTACATCTAAACAAACATGGATTTCCTAGACATCTCCTCATTGGGAGGAACTTATCAATATGTTATTAAATTTGACCAAAAATTCATGAAGGATAATAAGAGGGAGTTTGAGTTTGCAAATCAACTGCAACAGAAGCCTAGTAAAGGTGTGCCTAACTCACAAAACAAAGAACAAAGCAAGAATATCCAGACTCGCAAAATCCTGTCTAATCCATAGGTAAAAAAATGGTAATGGGAAGTCAAAGAAGGACAATAGAAAGCAGCGTGAGTTCGACAAAATCCATCGAACAACACTGATGAATGTCGCTTGAAACAATCACTGTTCATTGAGACGAAAGATTTAGATCTAAACTCCAAATCATACTTTCATTTGGAGGAAGATGAAGGAACTCATATCAGTGATGCGAAACGCATTGCCACCGTCGCAATCACAAATATACAACCAGAATATCAGGAGGAGCTAGAGGAAGGGAGTGCATCCACTAGTAGAAAAAGAGAAACTTATGACTAAAAAACTACTAAAATTTACATATAAAAGATCAATTTTCGTGACACAACTAATAATAGTTTATTTCTAGTCACTTATAACACGACTAGTAGTAGTTTATTGCCAGTCGCCAATAACACGACTAATAGTAGTTTATTTCTAGTCACTTATAACATGACTAAATTTATGATTAAAATTTTTTAGTCATTTATTTGTTGTTTTAATTTTTCAACCTATAGTATATTTAGTCATTTAACCGGTAGTTTATTTAGTTGTTGTAGACATTGAATGTGGGCAATTGGTATTATATTTAGTCACTTTTATTCATTGATTTCCATCAATTGACAGTATATTTAGTCATTGATTGTTGTCAAATGGTAGTATATTTAGTCATTGAAATGGTGATATATTTAGTCATTGATTGTCATCCAATGGTAGAATATTTAGTCATTGATTTCCATTAATTGGTAGTATATTTTGTCATCAATCATTAATTGTCGTCAATTGGTAGTATATTGATATATTATCTATTAGTTGCATAATCATTAATGTAGTGCAATTACTACACATTGTTATTTGATGAACCAATATTATTAATGTTCATCCAATATCAATGAAACATAGTTACCAATTTTTTTTGAAATTTAACTATATATAATAATAATAATAATAATAGATTTAAAACATATAATCAAATAAAAACATATACAATACACAATTTAACTCAAATATTACATAAAAACTTGCACCAATTTATCATTGGCATTGTTGTTCCATAAATGAAGAACTTAACATAGAAATTATACAAGTGTGGGTNAAGACATATACAATACACAATTTAACTCAAATATTACATAAAAACTTGCACCAATTTATCATTGGCATTGTTGTTCCATAAATGAAGAACTTAACATATAAATTATACAAGTGTGGGTGCCCATTTAACATCAACATTTCATAGGAAATAATTTATTATTAGAATTGTAGTCTCATATATGTATAATTCAAATCATAAAATACAAAAGTGTGTGCAACAAGCTACATCGTGGTAATGTCTCTACGTTGAATGTCTTACATAGACTGAACTAGTTAACATCATGATGATGGAATTGAGATTTAATTGAGCCACTCAATAGAATTGTTTTAGGTATATTAGCAACTATAGTAACCTTTAGGTATAGTCACCACATATCAATGCCCATAAAAGATGACTCAAACTTTCATGCAAACAACTAATTAACAATATTTACAAATAGATGTTCAAAGGATCACATAAGTTAGAAAACTAACTTAGTCAGATCCAAACGACTTATGAAGAATCCCCCTGGGCGTTCACTGCTACAATCTTCTTTTTGAATCTCCAATGGAAACCTGAAAATAAACAAAGATTCAACATAAAGATTACTATTGTAAATATTTAAAATATAATTTAAATTGTTGAAAGACACATCTAAACTTCATTAATTAAATAGTGATCATTCAAAACATGAAATAGACAGAAAAGATAGATATTTTATATAAAATAACGCCATAGTACAAAATGTGAAGTATACATCCCAATACTTTCCAAGGAATGATTCTGAAAGTGAAGCTTGGGTTCCTCCACCCAAGTCTTCACACACTCAACATCCAATCTAGTTTTCTTCCTTGTGAAGTATGATCAAGAAAATCACAAACATTCTCTAGCATAATAACGGCTCTCAAGAAGGACTGAAAAACAAAGTTCCAGATATGGGAAATGGAGTTTTGCAGACTGAGATAACAAGGGTTCTTGATCAAATTTCAAATGAACAACATGAGGGTATTATCTCCAATACTTGTTTTTTTCTTCTCCTATGCCTCTTTTGTATTGATGGGGAGGAAGTTAGGGCAACCGAAGACAATTACTTACAGAATTGCGATAAGTGGGAATGGTCATAACCACAACTTTTCATGTAAAGTAGCTTATTTTTATTTTTTCCTTCAAACAAACATGTTCGTGGGGTTGACAAGGGAAACCCACATATGCATAGTTTCTTAGTATAAAATTCATGCACATATTAAAAAACCTAGTTTTTTTAAGCTTTTCAAGTGAGGTGCAGTTGTAGAAATATTGGCTTCATAAAAATCAAAACAACAACATTAATAACAACAACAAAAGTAGTGTCACCTATTACTAGGATTGATCGAATTTTCCTACTACTACTTTCAAATCAGTAATCAACTGCTACGATGCTAACATGCAAACAAGAAAAGAAACACACATAGGTCTTAACGGACTTATTTTCCCATGGAAAATATGCTTTGTACTATTGTAAAAAACATTGATCTTGAATGATATCAAAATCCAAATGTGTCTACAAGGATTTCCACAGTTTAGTGACTACTACATTGTAATCAAACTTATATGCTCTTATGTTATGATAAAATTTTATTATCAAAGTTGTGCTCAGTTTATCTTGATTTATTGCAAATTTCGAAGTTGGTACAAGTTTCAGTTTTGCTTTAAAAAATTGGTCATTTTTCTATTTTACTAATAATTGTACTGTGTTGTCAAAATATGCTCAGTTTACTTGTGCTCATTGCAAACCAGGGGTTTTATACAAGTTCCTCCCTTCCTTTGACATAATGATTATTTTCTTGAAATCTAGGTTTAAGGGAATACTATACAAGAGTACAAGGTGTCAATTTTTCCGTGACTTTTCTCAAAAATAGTTTTTTTTTAATATAGAGTTAGTGCTACAAGCTGACAACATTTTCCAAATTGTTTATAAAATAGCAATGTGCATTTTTCTTGTGTCAATAAGATGAAATTACACTTACCTCTTCATGTCAAACAAGTTTTTATGAGAATTAGAAACAACATGCACCCACAGAAAACTAGAATTATTCCTAGATTAGTATCTATATTTTTCTATGTTCTCCATAGACTACGTGAGAATAAGACAAAAATATAAAAAAAACAATAGGTGACATCCACTGCATATATGCATTCATAGAAGTCAATAGAAGTCAACTTTTGGCCTAAGTTCACTAGCCATAAGTTAGAAAACTATTTTGTTTAGTAATCGAATTTAGTATTTTCATAAGACTATATATATATAAAACATTTGACATTTACTACATATACGCATTCATAGAAGTCCATAGAAGTCAACTTTTGGCCTAAGTTCACTAGCCATAAGTTAGAAAACTATGTTGTTTAGTAATTGAATTTAGTATTTTATGAAAAGAAAAAATAGGCAACTTGTGTAAGGGAGAATTCAACACTTGTAGATTGAGATAAAACTCGATTGTAAGGGAGAATTACACTTGTAGTTGCTTATACAGTTGACCTTGTAAGGTAGATTGTAATTGGAAGTCAAGCTATATACTTAAACTTAAATCCTTAATGAATTATGCAAACCCTTCCTTTCATGTTTGACACACTTGTCTTTAAAGCAAGTTAAAGCCACTGTCAAGATCATTGTCTCTGAATAAATCTACTTCTGATATACACTCATACAATCTAGAAATCAACGACATCCTCATGCTTGCATCTACAATGGTCACACTTAGCTTCAAAAACATAACCCCAATTGGTTTTTCCCATTGCATGCATCCTAGGATCTTTGTTGAAAGACTATATATATATATATATATATATATATGATACAAATTAGACTAAATGTCTTTGTACAAATATATCTTTTCCTACATCTTTCTTAAAGGCCTCCTATAAAACAATTATACTGATTTAGGTTCTCAGTTGCTAATTCATTGTCAGGATAGCTATCATTGGTGTTATATTTATCACCTCAGCGCTTCTTGTGGTCATAATGCTTGTGATATAAAAAACATATGTAGTAATTTTGGCCATACTATTTGTTTTCGTCATTGGATCAATTGAGTTGATATACCACTTTACATGTGTTTAAAAGTTCACGCAAGCAAGATCCCTCCCATTAGCTTTTGCAGTAACTTTGTTATTTGTAATGTATATCTGCCATTGCATTTGCATAAGTAGATATGCTTATGACGTGAACAATTAGTAGTTGAGCAACATTTTCCATAAATGAAAAGACTATCATAGTAAATGTGTTGATAGCTATAGTTGGCGAAACTTTACAGAAATATTTTTGATTTTAAGTTCCTCATTTGTAATTTATTTATTTATTTTAATTTCCTCAATTTATAAATGAGGCATTTTAAACATGGATGGTTGATGGTGGTTCTTTTGTTAGCTTTTTACATTGCTAAAAACAATCTCTAATAAATTATTTAAATGTATAAAAATTTAATATATAAATATAGTTGAGATCATGGACTTAAATTTATATTATTTTTAGATTACAATCACCATATTCAACTTATATATAGTTGAGATCATGGACTTAAATTTAGATTATTATTATACCTGCCTTAGGCAGGTATATTGTAATCGATCACAAGTCAAACTTTTTTGACTTGGTGTTTTTTGAGGCAGTTTTAAAAAATCAAAACCTATTTTGCAAAGTATGACTTAGGGGTTTGTAAAATATTTTTTTTAATTTTGTAAAAAACTATTTTTGTAAACAGCTGATTGGTGGCACTACTACATTTCGATCCAAAATCCGACGGAAAAATCCGAAGGCGCGTGGATTTCTTTTTTAAACCTACCAAAAATCACAAAAATATTCTTTTTTTTTGAAAAAGTGGCCACAAGCGTCGGTTAAGCGACGGCACGTTGGAAAGTGTCTCCTAAGCAACGGAGTAAGCGACGACAACTTTCCAAAATAGTCATTTTTTATCACATACATTTTAGTCGTCGGTTAAGCGACGGCAACTACCCAAAATAGCCTTTTTAATTTTATTATATATTCATTTTAGTACCCAAATAGGGAGGGAATTTATGTGTCGGCCCTGGTTTTTA
>LPNX010754066.1:0-15369 GCA_001517045.1 Pseudotsuga menziesii
CCCTGCTTTTCATATCCAGCTTGAATTCCCTAAAGGGAGATGACAAGTGGATAGAGGATACACAGGATGGGTGAGTTGTATGATTACTTCCCTTTTTAAACAATAAATGAAAGAACTGAACTTGAAAGACTGTAACTTAACTAGAACAATGCCTAACCTCACAACAATCTCTGTTACAGAGATGGTGGTCTGTAACAGAGATAGGTAGGTGAATAAATAAAACAGTAACAGGAATAAACAATGGACTAACCTCACTTCAATCTTTGTGACAGAGATGGTGGTCTGTCACAAAGATAGGTGGGTAAAAAGAAATAAAACTATTACAGAATACAAATGCTTTACAAAGCTTTAGGATACCCCAAGAGAGCTTCTCATTTGGGGTTTACAATATCAGAAAGAGAAGGGAAAGAGTTGGGATTTTGAACCCCCTTTGAACCGGTTGAGGGTTGAGATGTTTCTGTGCCCTTTTGGGCAGCAACTCTCCCTTGAACCTGCACTACCTGTCAAAACCAGCGAACTATTCTTCGCTGCAAATCATATGAAATAAATAAAAAATCTACTGTTACAATGTTAGTACAAAATTTACAATTTTTTACATAAAAATCTGAGTGAAAGTATGACAGAAAAATGAATGATATTTATCAAAGAGGTATGCAATAAGTTAATCCCAAAGGAACTTGCGTTCGGCTCGAGAGATTGGATAAACCAATTCAGACCGACCTCATTCACCGCAGATGCAGATCAATTGATACCACAAGTATTTGAGACAGAGCTATTTTTGCATAGAGCTCACAGACTGACTGTAAACTGAGTTTCCAGCCACCTAAATAATACTAAAACAGTAAATTTAAAGCCCTTAACTAATATATAACATATGGGGGCCCTAAAACAAGGGTTATATTCACTATACAGTGAATAAAACCCAGTTTCAGAACACAAAAACAGATATGGCCGAATTGAAATTCTGAAAAAACAGAGATGTTTAGAGGGCTGAAAACTGAGTTTTCAGCCACCTAAATAATGTTAGAACAGCAGAAAAATAAGTCTATATTAATATACTAAGGATTGGGGATTTGAAACCAAGGTTTTTATCACTATACAGTGATAAAAACTGAGTTTTAAAACCCTTTTTCCAGAATGTGCGAAAATAAAAATCTGGGTTTTTTAAACAANGCCCTTTTTCCAGAATGTGCGAAAATAAAAATCTGGGTTTTTAAACAAATGAAAGGGTGTTCCTTTGCTCTGGATCCCTGCAAATAAACCTGTAATAGCTGCACAATGTAAGCCGAGAGGTGAGCACAAAAATAGATCCTACAAAATACTTTGTAAGATCCTATCAAGCTACTCACAAATGAAAGCAGAAAAACTTCTACTTGCAAATCTCTCCACAAAATACTTTGTGGAGAGCTATCTAAGCTAATACAAATGCAACCAAAACAAATACAAAACAGGTTACCTCACAAAAAAAATGGAATGTAGACAAGACACCAAAGCTTCCTCCAAAGATTTGCTTGTATTATGGCCCAACTAGGGCAAGAACATTACAATGGCAAGGAGAAAATGAGAGAAGAGTGAGTAGATATTCCGGCAGCATAACAATAGCATCCGAGAGCCTCTCAAATGAGGGAGTGAGGCCCTCATTTTATAGTTGAGGAAGACCCCCAACCCCTTGAAGATCAATGGCCAAGATTAGATCTAGATCTAGATTAGATTTCCACCACTAGATCTAGGTTTTTGACTTTTATTTCTCTCAACCATTCTCCACCCTTAGATTATTTTTTAATCAATGGCTAAGGAGCTTGATCCATGCCTTAGCCATTCCTCACCTTTAGATCTAGGGTTTTTGACTCAAGTGGGGGCCCCTTTGACTTAAATTTTAATTTTTTTTATTTTTTGTTTTTTATCTTTTTATTCTTTTATTTTAATTTTAACTTTTAATCTTTTACTTTTTCGTTTTTATCTTTTTTAATTTTTAATTTTATCTTTCATTTTTAATCTTTCATATAATCTTTAATCTTTTATCTTTTTTAATCTTTAATCTTTTATTTTCAAGTTTTTATCTTTTTATTTTTAATTTTTAATTTTTAATCTTTTGATTTTTCTATTTAATATTTTATTTTTAAATTTTTTAAATTTTTGATCTTTTATTTTAAAAAATCTATCTTATTATTCTTTTATTTTTTAATTACTATCTTTTATTTTTAAGTTTTAATCTTATATTTTTATTTTTATTTTTTTTATTTTTAATGTTTTATTTTTTAATTTTTAACTTTCGGTCTTGTAATTTTGTAATCTTAGTAAAAGATCCCTTTAACTAATAGTTAATAAATCTGGAACTTATTTTCCTGTAGGGACTACCCCCCTTGGCTCTGTTGGGATCTAACCTAAACGGAGGAGTTGTGGACTGTGGTGACAGTGGTCCCCAGCTCTAACTTGCCCCCAAGGACACACAAAGCGGGTTGGAAACTTTCCCGTGTCATAAAGTGTGTATTAGGCGGCAACAGGACACACCAGGAACACAGAGAGGGGGGGTGAATCTGTGTGTGTAGTCTTTATTACTTTTTCAACTTTTATAATCAACAACTTATTCAATATTATGCATTATCACATTATCATTATATCATCATCAGTATTGTTATCATCATCATATCATCAATATCACATAGAAAGCATAGCAACACAGTACACAAGATTTTTACGTGGAAACCCAAGTCCTGGGGGGAAAACCACGGAAGCCTTTTTAAAATAGTTTTCCAGAAATAACTGGAAGGAGGCAACAAACCCCTTATTACAAAGACTTCAATTTTCCAACTTCAACTGGAAGGAGGCTACGACTTGAAGGAAGTTGCCACTCCCTAGTTTTCCGGATTCAACCAGAAGGAGACTACGACCTCCTTTCCTTGCCCCGTCCTGCCACCCTGATATGAAGATAGAAACTGTTGAACCACAACCGCACTGATCCTGCGGACCTGTTAATCAACACTTGTGCTACACTGCACAATCGGTACCACATTGCACAACCATTGCCACTACTAACCACTGCTCATTATCTGATCACTACTCATAAACCGATCACTGTCCACTGTATCACAATACTCATTAACATGTACAATCAACCTGTACCAATCAATCTGTTTCTCACATCAACCAACTCAGTCAATCCGAGTCTGCACACCAAACTCAGTCCACCTGGGTCAAACCAACTGCTCATACAACTCATCCAATCTGAGTCAGACCAACTGCACATAAGGCAACTTGTGCCAATCTTTCTCAATTGTACCAAGATGCTTGTGTACCTGTGCCAAATCAATCATATATTTGTGTTAACCTAATCAAGTGATCTGACAGTCAACCAGCCCTTCTCACTTGGCCAAGTTCATCAAGTAAAAGACACATTTGAGCAACCAACAGACTTCACATACTGTCAACCAAACTTATTCCAAACACACTCAACTTAATGACACCACAACCAACCTCAATCATAGTCAAGGAATACTTGACAGTTAAACATGATATACTTCAACCAAATAACCTCAACCATAAGATAAAAGACTTAACCAACTATGTTAAACTCAATCAATATCATTAACTCTTAGACACAAAAAGATTTTTCACTCTACTCAAATCAAGTCAACAAATTAAACAAATATCAAGAAAATAATGACTTACAACACTGTCAAAGGTTGTCATTAACAATCCAACTCCACTTAGGTCAAAGACACAATGATCAACACTTGTAAAACTAGTTTTCAAAGAAAACATTTAGGTTGATCAAATAAATAACTCACAATATCTAATACTTACATGTCAACTTCTCATTCAATACTACACTTATACAACAATCAAGATAAACACCAAGCTCTATGCCAACAACATCCAAGATAATCATCAAGATCTATATCAATATCACATCAAGATATATGGCAAGAAAACCATCACCATAGCCTCCATAACATATTGAATGAATTTAAAGAGATATACCAATATATAGCCTCACATACTAAGATCAAAGATGAACTCTATCCATGAGAGACATGTGCCATTACAAGAGAAACCATGAAGCATGAACCATACCTTATTGAAGATCACAAGATGAAGAAAAAGTAGAAAACCCAAAAGAAACTCTATATCCTGTCATCACACAGCCCTCGTAACAAGCTTTCCAACGGGCCAAAAATTTTGTAATTCCAATTCCGTATGAAAAAGTTATGCCAATTTTTGTGAAGATGCCCAGAAAATTTTCTGTCACAAAATTTCGCACTTTTCTCCAAAATGTGCAAAATTCCTAAGAGAATTGATGATGGAAAAATCAAATGTTTGATATTCTATTTATATAAGTTGTGGATAAAAATTATTACCTTGGGCTGACATGCAATTCAAAATTACAAATAATTAAAATCTCTTTTGTTTAGTCAGCTCACCCAAAAAGGTGGGGTAGCCTAACTTCAAAAATTCATATCTCTTCAACCGTAAGGAGTTAGCAGATGATCCACATATCAATGGAAATGGATTGACGAGGACTATCTCCCTATGATGGGTTTATTTGCAAATTCTTGGTCTAATACCCTTAAATTCTTTAATATGTCCAGGACATCAAAGACCCCACACATGAGGGTGCCAAAGACCATACCACTAACTACAAGAGTTTCAAAGTCTTTTTCAAAGTATTCTTCAACATATCAAGGAACATATGTGGGCTCTACCTCCATCTACATCTCAATAGCCATATAACCACAAATAGGACCATACATCATCATGGTTCAAGGTCTCCATATCATTAAAAACATATCCAATGGTTCCACTATATATCTTCATCACTATAAGAGTACCAACACCCCAAAAGAGGGGTACAAAGACCTCACCACTAGTTTGCAACACCTTATGGGCTTCATATACATGATCATAAGGCTACTACATGGAAATGACCATATAGCGTCCAAGGGACATCAAAACATTTATGTGGGTTCAAGACTTAAAATTTCAAGGACACCAAGGACCCCATAAGAATGGCTTCCAATATACCACCATCAATGTGGGTTCCAACACCTAAGTCTCCACATGTAAGAGGATCAAGATCTAAGATTGTGGACTCAAGGACCCCACAAGAACTTAACAACCTCAAGACCATCCAATGCAAGCAATGGGATTCACCATCAACACATCAAAGACTTTACACACATGAGCCACATCATCCATCCAACAACCAATCAAGAAACTAAAACAAGTACAAGCATAACAAGCAGCACAAATACTAGTAACCA
The DNA here is from genome assembly GCA_001517045.1 of Pseudotsuga menziesii. Classification (NCBI taxonomy): domain Eukaryota; kingdom Viridiplantae; phylum Streptophyta; class Pinopsida; order Pinales; family Pinaceae; genus Pseudotsuga; species Pseudotsuga menziesii. The sequence goes on from LPNX010754066.1 coordinate 5,262, forward strand.
AATATCAACCATGAGTAAGGAACTCGACAATGGACTCAAATGGGACCAAGATACAACTTAGGGGCACTTGAGCAAGTCAATGGGTAACCAGGGATTTTGTCATTGTTCCAAGGCCTCCAAGGGCTTCAAGCTTGGGCTTGGACAAGGTGAAAAGGGCTCCTCTTGCACAAACAACCACAAACTAAACACTAACCCTCAGGGGCTCCACAAGGGGCACCAAGGACTCAATAGTTGTCATCAATGACCATACACTGTTGCCATCAATGACAAATTAATCAACATTAGTGTTGGCCTCTATCTCCTTACTTACGCGACCCAAGGTTCAACAACAACACAATACCAATTGGCTACAAGACACCAAAAGACATCGGCCCAACAGAGCAAGCTCAGTCGGCAACACTCGCAAGGTAGGCGCAGTCTCACCCGAGATATCTAATGTGTAACTGCCAGAACCATGTTTCCGTAGTTGGCGAGGGATTATAGTCCCTTGGCGCGCAGCCAAGGCGCTCGACAGAGATAGGAGGATGGAGTCTATTACTACGCGACAAACATGCAACTACGTGCCACAATCTACATGCAACACAACCTTGTCCTTAACCACTTGACAACTGGCGCAACTGTGCTGTGCGGCTGATTCCTCGAAAATAACGAGTAGTGTGCGACTTATATTATAACTTAGCATATTTGACCAAGAAATTATACACAACATGTCAACAGTGCTTATCATAGATTCATTCCTTAACTGATCAGTAATATTGCGACATACATTCAACAATAACTTGTAACAATACAAAGTAAGCAAACATTCACATAACATCCAATATCCACAGCATTCATTCATTCAACACAAGAAATAACGTGGAAACCCATCTGGGAAAAACCACCAAGGTGCTCTTCATCTGGAATGAGAAATGTTTTAAAGCACATTGCAGTCTGCGGCTTGCAGAATGTTCTTAAGATACGTCTATCTGACTCAATCTTCCTGCTCTCATGCTCTTTGGTTTATTGCTTCTATCTACTCCTACTGATCCGCACACAGCCTGGATCGACTCTTCTACTTTACTATCTATGCACTCAGCTGTAGATTACTTCTACTACTAGCGGTCTGCGCACTCAGCTGCAAGATCCGCCGCTCAACAGCCTTCTACTAGACTCCTCTTCTGAGTCAACAATAAACTACTAAAACTGAATCTAACTTACTGAACAAAACTGAAGCTAATCCACCGAACCCTTATACAGAGCGGGTTCCTCCTACTTATACTGTTTTCAAGACCGCGCAGGGCCGACTGAGTACTACTCAGTTATTACAGACTCAAGTGGCTTACAAAATATCCGCAATTACATTAATGATAGACCAAACTAGTCGCAAAAGTCCTGTATGACATTAACCAAATCCTTTACTAGCCGCGGAAACGTCTTTCAACCTTCTGTACTAATCATAACTAGCTGCAAAATTGTCCTTGGTCTTCTGCCGGTTCGTCCATCTGCAGTCTTCCGTTGGTTTGTACCTGTTCTGCTTTAACTCTTCTAACTGCCTCTTCCATCGATTCGCATTTGCCTTTCTCGTCGCAACTTTCCTCTGCTTGCTTTTCCTTCATTGCGTGCCCACTTTTCCTCCTGCGCTTGCGTGACGGATTCTTCCTTGTGCACTTTTCTTGGCCCAACACTTAGCAGGGGTCGAGACGTCCCAAAGCCCAACGAGGTGAGCCTCTATCCCAGGGGTCGCCTACCCTTCAAGCCTTATCACAACAGGCCAATGAGCAACCCTACCCCCTGCTGGTTTTGAAAAGAGCCTCAGAGAACTTGAGTGAGCATAGCCTCAGAGAAGGGCCCTAGGTCATTTACCAAGTGATTTTGGGATCCCTTGGCATACATGTTGGAACCTTTTATAGAGTCGATTTCTCCACTATTGGACAGTGAGAATGGATCCTGACTTACAATGCTTCACATATGTGCCTATGGTGTATCCTTCATTTGCAGTTAGGTGCCAGATATTGTGTCTAGAGGATTGTTATGGATGATTATGTGTGGTATTGGTAGACTGACTAATAATAGGAATTATCTTATGACTTGTCATTATTTGATAAGAATGATGAGTAGGACAATGGCATGGCATTAAATTTAGTTTTAGTTTGTGGTTTATATACATGTTCTCTAGCAAGTCTCCACAATGTTGCTTTGATCATCACCTGACCCTTTGGATCTGTATTTTGGCTTTACCCATCTTCAACCTATTCACCTTGCCTGATACAAATCTTGGTTGTTCCAGATACGACTAAGTGACTCAAGGACACTCCCCCTCTCTGACCTCTTTATTAGGATGGCCTCCATGTCTTCCTTGGTGTCTCAGCTCTGATGTGTGTGACAAAGACTTCTGACCCCGTTGATCTCATTCTGCTTGTAGACCCTTGTGGATTGAGTGTGAGCCAAGGTTGGCCTAATCACTAGAAGTGTTCCCTTAAGTCTTGAAACAAGTCTTCCCTTCCTTGAAATTGGTTAGTAGTTGGAAGGGTAGGTGCCCCTTGAATTAAGAGGTTAAGCCTAGTTGCTCTAAAAAGGCATTATTGTTGCAATTTCTCCGCAACTATGGATGGTGGTTGGTAGCGGAGCTAAGGCCAAGTCATAATTGGTGCCCAGAAGGCAATCCAAAGCCAATACCTTTCAATCATTATCCAACTAAAGGATTGCAAATGAATAAAGAGCTTCAAAGAAATATCCAAAGAAAAGTAATGATTCAAATGAGAAAGTCAAATGTGAAATGCAAAATGTCAAATAAAAAAAGAGGGGGCTTGCTAAAGTCAAAGGGGTACCTTTTGTTGATTTTTGTAACATCGGACAGGTACTTCTGCATAGGCCAAGTGTTTGGCATCTCAGCTTTGATGTGTGTGATGAAGACTTCTGACCCCGTTGATCTCATTCTGCTTGTAGACCCTTGTGGATTGAGTGCGAGCCAAGGTTGGCCTAATCACTAGAAGTGTTCCCTTAAGTCTTGAAACAAGTCTTCCCTTCCTTGAAATTGGTTAGTAGTTGGGAGGGTAGGTGCCCCTTGAAATAAGAGGTTAAGCCGACTTGCTCTAAAAAGGCATTATTGTTGCAACTTCGCCACAACTATGGATGGTGGTTGGTAGCAGAGCTAAGACCAAGTCATAACTGGTGCCCAGAAGGCAATCCAAGGTCAGTACCTTTCAATCATTATCCAACTAAAGGATTGCAAATGAATAAAGAGCTTCAAAGAAATATCCAAAGAAAAGTAATGATTCAAATGAGAAAGTCAAATGTGAAATTCAAAAATGTCAAATAAAAAAAGAGGAGGCTTGCTAAAGTCAAAGGGGTACCTTTTGTTGATTTTTGTAACATCGGACAGGTACTTTTGCATAGGCCAAGTGTTTGGTACGCAGGAGTCGTCTAGATTTCCTCTCTGGGAGCTTGCTTGAGAAAGAAAGAGACTATTGTATCTCTTACCTAAGTCTAACTTAGGAAAAGCACATTATTAACTTAATGTTGCCTAATGACAAAAGTGAACTTAAAATTAAGTCACAACCATTGATGTTAAGTGAGGCTTAAGATCTAATCTCAGCCATCGATCACTTTGGAGATCAAGGGTTGACGCTTTGGTCATTGAGAAGATATAAGAGGAAACCTAAGGAGACGATAGACAATACAATAACTTTGGCTTTTGTTATCACAAATCTTGTAGTTACCCTGATTGAATTATACTGTAAAGGATGGCAGAGGGGACATGCAACCAAAGCTGTGACCTACGGAAATTCTAACACCCATTACCATTAAGTGTTTATAAAAACTCCTAAACAACACCCATCCGCATCATACACTTAAAAACACCTTTAAAAACTTGAGCCTCAGAAACTCTTTGTAGGGACTAACCCCCTTCGCTTCATTAGGAGTTTGCCTAAACGGAGGAGTTGGGATCAGGTGACAGCACCTGACTCTTTGCTTGGGCCCAAGGGCCACACCTCTCCCTTCTTCCGAAAGACAGTCGTTCGAAAGATTCTCAGTTGACGATGTGCACATTCGGTGAGCAACATTTTTGGCACCGTTGCCGGGGACAAATCTTTTGTTCCTGGATGACATTTTCCTTAGTTTTTTCTTAGTATTTTACCTTGTCTTTTTTTATAGAATTTTAGTTCAAACAATTTTGATTTTAGACTTAAATCTATCTGGTGATTCCACTGTCAATAATCACACCAATGTATTCAACAAGAATAAACTCTGTAGGCCTACATAATTTCACTCCTAAACCTGAACAGGTTTATAGGAGGAGACTAAATAGGTTAGCTTCTCGTAGAATCCTTGAGAATCTTCGATCTAAGTCTATTTCGAACATTCATAGTCTCTTCATTGAAAATAATGATTGTTTGTCTGATATAATGGGTGAATATTTCAATCCCCTTGACATCTCTCAGATAGCAGGTCAACCTCACAATCTGCCAGACAAAGCTGTAGACAAACTGCCCATTTTCACTAGCAGTGATGCCAACAATGCAAGTCTTCATCTTAGAAACTTCTCCAGATGTATCAGCACCTTTATCAGTGATCCCGCACATAGACACAAAGATGTGTATATGAAACTCTTTGCTCTTTCCTTGGACGGAGATGCTGGTGATTGGTTCAACAACTTTCCAGATAACTCCTTTGCAATTCTTGCAACTTTTAAAACTTCTTTCACCAACAAAGTTTGGTGAAAAGATAGAGCCTCAACATCCGTTAGCTGCTTTAACCACCATAGAAAGAAGTGAGAATGAAACAATGGATGAATTCAACAAGAAATTCACAAATCTGATGAATGCCATCCATACTGACTACAAGCCTACTGTTCAGTCCATTTTACTCTACTATATTGAAGCTCTTAGTGGAGAAATGCAATATCAAATCAGAGATAAAGACCCTACCACTCTTTAGATAGCCCAGGAAATGGCCGTTAAAATTGACCGAAATATGCAATCTTCTGGTAAATCAAACATTCCTAGATACACAAGGGCCCTTATCCCTCCTAAGCAACAAGAGATTAGAGCTAAGAATTCCACGAACCACATGCAGGAGGCTTATGACAAGAAAATGAAGGAGATGAATTATAGGATGGAGGACTTACAAGCCAATTATGCAAATCGACTAAAAGATATGCAAAATCGAGTAATAAACATGGAAAGAGCTCGAACTAGTCAGAACAATTTTCCTCCTAAGGGAAATTGGGTTCAGAAGAAAGCCTTGCAAGATAAAAGGCCCCCTAATCAACTAGATCCCATCAACATGGTTGAGGAAGTAATTCCCTACTGCAGACCCTGTGAGGCCCTTCATGAAGAGTCCGCCTGTTACATAGTCCGTCAAATCTTAGAGCATGGTCTTCCAAAATCAAGTGATTGTGAAGAATATTCAAGAGAGCCTAAGTACATCAACACAGTAGGACAACTCCATCTTGTCACCATAGAAACATGGAGCCAAGTGAGAGAGTACAATCAAGAGCATGATACAAGTGATGAAGAGTCCCTTACACCTGACATGGATGAAGACTACGAGACTTTAATTGAAAATCCAATCTTAGAAGTTTTGTGTGATGAGAATTCTCCATGCTCTCCACCTGATGACAAATATTTGGAAAGTTGGGTATCCTGTCATATCTTTGAAACCCAGCTTTTTGAAGAAGATTGTTTTGAGCAGAATGAGGAAGGTAGCCAGGGGCTTGATACCAGTGATGAGGCGTGTCTCATATCTGACATAGACGATGATGATGACTATTGGACTTTTATTGAAAATCAAACCTATGATACTTTTGAAAATATTTTTGAGAATCCCATCTATGATGTGTCCAGTGAGGGGAGTGTTTATTCTGAGACTTATCAAAGTTGTAAAAAACAGTCAGAGTTTTCATATGATCAGTCAGAGTTGTATTTGAGTATTTGTAATGAGGACTTGGACAAGCAATGCAGTGAAGAGTCAGATTGGGTGCAACTAGTTGAATTTTTTTCTTAGCCATCATCTTCACATATAAAGGTTCATTATGATTTGGATCAGCTGAGCGCTTATATAATGAGTTATCATTCGGTAAGCCTTGATAATCAGTATGATGGTGTAGTCGACCTGCCTCATCATGTTGATTTGTATATCAGTCCTATCCAGTCATGGATAGAAGTAGCCTACGTGAGCACCTACCAATTTGGGAAGTGTTGCCACCTAATTCACACTTTAAGACACAAGAAAGTCACAACCTGCTATGTGTGTCCTTGGGGGCAAGTGAGAGCTGGGGACCACTGTCACCACAGTCCACAACTCCTCCGTTTAGGCAAGATCCCAACAGAGCCAAGGGGGGTAGTCCCTACAGGAAAACTAGGTTCCAGATTTATTAATTAATTGCAAATTAATTAAAGGGATCTTTTATTAAGATTATGAGGCTAAGCCTTTGTATTATCTAAGGAATGACAAGCAGCATGCAAATGCAAAGACTTCCTTTTAATGACAAGCAGACCTTGAGATAAATAAAGACCAGTGCCTAAAGAATGGAGTCAGAGAATGCAACTTTTAATGAATGCAAATCTAAGTTGATTATCCACACATTAAGTTGTCTAACAATGAGATGAATAAACAGACCAATGGTACAATTATAAACAGTAATGAACCAAGATATTTAAGTAATGTACAGCTGATCTAAACTTATCAGTATAAACAAAAGATAGCAGAAGAAAATGCTTTAATGTGAAACTTATTGAACCAACAGGAAATAAAAGAAAGAAAGACTTTAAGTGTGATTTACTTGAAGCAGTTTAAACAAATGTTAAGCATTCACCACATGAACAATTGCAGAACTGAAAATAAATGAAACTGAAAGTAAATGAGACTGAAAGTAAAGTGTTGGAGTGCTTGCAGGATGTTTTGCAATGTCTCTTGGTAAATTTTAATAAATTTTATTAGAGTTTTTCTTCTTGAAGTTAGTTTTAGAATTGGTGGTGTGACTACCCCAATCTAGTACTTCTCAAGCCAAAGAGGGAATGTTGTTGCGCTCAACAAAGTGGGAGCAAAGCCCACCCGTAGCTCACAGGTCAAACCCCAATGCCCTGGTGCTCAACAAGGGGGACGTCAAAGCGCCTAGAGACCCCCCACGGTCTACTACCCCAAGTCGCCTCCGAGGGCACTGTTTTTAATCGACAAGAAAAACAGCTAGATGGATGCCTATTAAACTAAAACTCCACTATCTCCTGTCGTATCTCGCGAGTACCCCGGAGGGTGATAACCGAGTAGAGGAACAGGGGGTATTGAAGTGGCTGTTGGTTAATTTTAAGAGTAAACTTTATCTGGGTGATTAGCATGCAATGTTTATTTTAAAACTATCAACAAGATCACCAAGCGATATCCCTTATGGGAGGTGCTGGTATTCGATCTTGGACTGAAAATTTAAATGTGAAGATTGTAGCAGGAAAATAAAAGTGTTGCTTTAATTACCTAAGCCCCCACTTCTCCTGCTTTTCATATCCAACTTGAAGTCCCTAAAGGGAGATGACAAGTGGATAGAGGATACACAGGATGGGTGAGTTGTATGATTACTTCTTTTAACAGAAAAATAAAAATACTGAACTTGAAAGAAACTGTAACTAGCTAGAGCAATGCTTAACCGCACAGCAATCTCTGTGACAGAGATGGTGGTCTGTCACAGAGATAGGTGGGTAAAAAGGAAATTGATTATACTAACCTCACAGCAATCTTTGTGACAGAGATGGTGGTCTGTCACAAAGATAGGTGGGTGAACAGAAAAATAAAACTGAATACTTAAGCTAACCTCACAACAATCTCTGTTACAGAGATGGCAGTCTGTAACAGAGATAGGTGGGTGAATGAAATAAACTAGAAAAGAAAATACAACTGAATAAAACAGTAAACTAACCTCACTTCAATCTTTGTGACAGAGATGGTGGTCTGTCACAAAGATAGGTGGGTAAATGGAAATAAAACTAGTTATCTACTTTACTTCCTAATCTGTTTACATATATGTTACAAGTGCTTATAAATTTTGCAGAATACCCCAAGAGAACTTCTCAGTGGGGTTTACAATAATCAGAAAATGAGAGAGAAAGGTGAGGGTTTGAACCCCTTTTGGAACCGGTTGAAGGTTGAGGTATTTCTGGGCCTATTTGGGCAGCACCTCCCCTTCACCTGTGCAAAACCTGTCACAAACCAGCAAGCTTTACTTGCTGGAAATCACAGAAAACTCAAAGATTTTGTTAGAAAAAGTTAGTCCAAAAAAATCACTAATTTACAGTAAAAAATCTGAGCGAAAATATGACAGAAATATGAAGTTTAGAGGGCTGAAAACTGAGTTTCCAGCCACCTAAATGATGTTTAAACAGCAGAAATAAAAGCCTATACTAATATACTAAGGGTTGGGGCTTTAAAACCAAGGTTTTTATTACTATACAGTGATAAAAACTGAGTCTTAAAACCCTCTTAAGCAAAAGTGCGAAAATGAAAACAGAGTTTTTAAACCAATGGAAAAGGTACTCCTTTGCTTTAGATCCCTGCAATAAACTTATAAGAGCTGCAAAATATAAGCAAAGAGGTGAGCACATAAATAAACCCTACAAAATACTTTGTAGAGTCTTACTAATCTACTCACAAATGCAGGTTACCTCACAAGAAGCACAAAATGTAGACAAGAGCCACCAAAATTCCTCCAAAGCATTTACTTGTATTAAGCCCAACTAGGGCAAGAAAATTACAACAACAAAAGAATGTGAGAGAAGAGTGGGGATATATTCCGGCAGCATAACAATAGCATGAGAGATCATGTCAAATGAGGGAGTGAGACCCTCATTATATAGTTGAGGAAGACCCCAACCCCTTGAAGATCAATGGCTGAGATTAGATCTATATCTAGGTTAAATCTCCACCACTAGATCTAGGTATTTGACTTTACATTCTTCTCAATCAATCTACACCCTTAGATTAATTTTCAATCAATGGCTTAGAAGCTTGATCCATGTCTCAGCAATCTCCACCCTTAGATCTAGGGTATTGACCAAAAACTCACCTTAGATCTGCTTTTGGGTTTTTGGGTGGGCCCAAGGTAGGCGCCCCCTCCAAATTTGGCTTGTCCTCCACATGTGGCGCCCTCCTCTTATGGCTAGCGCTCCTCCAAATGCATAGCGCCCCACTAAAATGGCTAGTGCCCTCTATATGTGGGCGTCTTCTCTTAATATGGGGGCGTCCTCCAAACTTGGTAGCGCCCACCTCTAAAATAGCGCCCCCATTATATATAGCGCCCTCCTATTTAAATGGCAATGCCTCCACATTTAGGGTCCTTTTAACCTTGATGCCCCATCAAATTTGGGGGTTTTAGTTGGACGCCATATTTAGAGGAGGGTTTAAACACCACGTTTTGACCTTCAAATGAAAGCGCCTCCCCTTTGTGTGTGGTTTTTTATGATGACGCCCCACTTTAGAGGAGCCTCTAACATGACCGCCCCACTAAACTTAGGGCTTTTCCCTTGGACATGACTCTAACTTGGCTTTGACCTTGCCATTTGCTCCAAAAAAGGCATTTAACCTTTAGACTTAGGCTAAATAGATATTTCACCTTAGATTTAATTTTTCAAATTAATATTTTTAAATTTTTCCAAATTTGACTTAGGAAAAATTAAAAATAAACTTGGAAAAATTATATCTTGGCCATGGGGGGGTGAAAAAATTTGGAATAAATTTTCCTAGGCTTAGGAACCCCCAAACAAAATTACCATGGCATTATTTGATTTTTTCCTTCAAAATCAAATAATATGAATTTTTGACTTAGGGAAATTAATTAATTCCCTAGGAAAAATAGACCTTGCTTAGCCAAAAATGGTCTATCTCCTCAACCACTTATCAGAATGACATGGGACTCGAAGCAGTGGCTTAGGGAGTTTCATAGCAATTTTATTTTGCATTCATAGCCCCTATTACAAAATGCCATGCTTGAGCAATTACATTATTACATCAAAATGAGTTAATTAACCACCAAGGGGTGAAGTTAATTAACTAGAAAAAATAAATAAAATACAACAACATAACGAAACTCCGCAAGACTCTATACAAATGTCTAGCATGGTCATGAATAACATTTTGAAAC
>LPNX010754066.1:15531-39328 GCA_001517045.1 Pseudotsuga menziesii
ATCGTTTATACAACAAGATCAACTGGAAAGGGAAAAAACACTCGATGAGGGGACTTCCCTAACAACCAATTCCATGGTGTGGCATCCATATCATATGACCCACACTAGTACATAAAATTACATTAATTTTCCCACGCAGGGTAGCGGGCATTTTTTTTTTTACAAAGGGGCAATTGCCCTGCAGAAGTGAAAAAAATCCTCAGATTTTTCCAAGGTACTTGTACAATTATGTACATCTTCATGTACATGGAGTTGCCACCTAGTCGAAATAGGTGGGCAACAGGAAGAAGTTTGACGACATTATTCATGCCTATGATTTCCCATCTAGCCCGCCCATTCTGGATCATAACGCAGGTTTGCATTTTCTGAATAAAATTTTCTTGTTTTGGTTGGTAACCAAAGACAAGAAAAAACATTTTTACATTAATAAAATGCTTAGGTGACTGCATTGGATTTTTTATTACACCTAACCTTTTTATATCATGCTTAGAGTAGGGAAATAGGCTGCTCAAAGTAAGCATTTATTTTTAGCATTTTCTTTATGTACTTAGGAATAAATAAATTTTTAATTAAGTTTTGTCATTCCTTTGAATAAAGCAATTTTTGGATCATTGACTCTTTTTCTTAAAACTTCTGCTACTGAGGTTTTCTTGTCAAGTTGCGATGTTTTTACATGATATAGAAACTGGAGATTCTGGTGTTCTCGTATGCTCTCCTTACATAAGAGATTAGATCGAGCACACATCCCGCAGTTGGAGCCAGATGTTATCCACTAATTCTGCACTTAGTGGATTTCCAGTGAGCTGCCAGCCATTGAACATGATGCATGTTCATTGCCAGAGTTTAGAAGTTTAGTGTGTTCCAAAGTTAGCCAGTTTTGGCTTGCCTTTTTTATTTTTTTTGTTGAAATGACCATGCCCCATGGGGTTGTAATAAAGTGTGCTAGTAAGGCGGTCTTGAGTGGCTTGGTTCCCTTAGACTTAACAATCAAATAGGGTATTCCAAGGATTTTTTTTCCCTTGTCGATTATTTCTTTGCCTTTAGCCGAGTTATAATCGATGAGTTTTTCTCCTACTACCTCGAAAGCTGGAATGCCCAAATTTGGCGGTTAGGCCTGTTATCACATATATAGTAGCCAGGCTACCATATTCTATTTTTCAGACACAGTACTTTTTTCAGCCAGATCTCTTACATATGAGATGCTGAGATGAGCAGTTTTGATGGATCATTATTATATTAATGGACTATTGTACTCTCCCATGTTAGGACTGAGTCTCAGAACACTCAGATTTGAGGACCGATGTAGCCATTTATGTCATTACAAAGCAGTCATTGATGCCCAGTTTTATATCAGTTCTTTCTCATTGGACAGATAGTGTCTTAGATGGATTATATTGCATGATTATGACTCACCTTTTTATATTGTGTTCTGGTTATTATTACTCTTATACTAATTTTTGTGACATGTATTAACTTGTGGTATCATGATCTGGCGATCATAATTATATGGACTTGAATGTATTTTGTACTATGTATTGATGTCCCTACTTAGACTTGGAAGTTCTTGATCTATACTCATTGGTTTTACCCTCCTAAGGGAGAATAGAGGTAGTCATTCCCACCATTGTTTTGGCTTGCTAGTGTTGGCTCCATCATTCATTGTCTCCACCCATCCATTACTTTCCAGTTTAGTTTTCAACCCGACTGACTTCTTGACTTATGGCATGGAGGACATTTTTTCCCGCTAGAACTTTTGTTGGACAAGCCTCCCTGTTTATATTGTGTCTCGGCTCTGAGTTGGTGACAAAACTTGCCTTTGGTAAGTTGGATTGTATGCCTAAATCATTATGGTCGGTTGTCCCAATGTTTGGCATTGTGCAGAACTCCCCTTGGTCACTCGAGATTTTGTTGGCTAAAACTAAAAGCTCATGTACTACCTGCATTGAAAATATTGAATATGCGCCCATGGAAAATAAAAATTATAAAACTATGTTTCTTAACATATGTAAAGAGGGCAAGAGCAATGAAATGCTAAAATACTCCTTGAAGAGTATAAGAAAAGGTCTAAAAAAAAGGCAATGGTTAAAAATATGCTATATCCAAATATTGATGACCTTATAAAAATAACTATGTCCTGGATGAAAGCTGCAATTAGATGTGCTTTTAAGCACTGGTGAAGTCCCAAAGGGTCATATAGGCCAAAAAGGCCATGGAATAAAATGATGATCCTAATGAACTTGGATCAAGCTTGATATAGTCATGATGCCTAAGTTGAATAAGCACTCTCTAAACAACTCACCTATTTGTGAGGCACTGCCATTCCTTGTGTTGTTGTTTGTCCGACATTGGTTATAGTGAGTATTCCCTTTCCATTATCCAAAGTGTTGTGATGTTGAGCACGAAGTCATCCTTTGCTTTAGCCTTGTAAATTTCATCCTTCACCCTTCACTAGCAAATTGACTACAGCTATGAAGTGAGTATAATCCTGAAAGTATAAGTTTGAGTAATAATAAATAAAGCCTGATATATGTATTGGTTGATGTACCGCCAGTGAAATGAATGCTACTTGTTGTGATTGTTGCTTGAATGAGTTGTAGAGCATGTCTTAGCCTTTACCACTTGCAACAGATGGATGATAGTCTCAGCTATTATTGGTGTCTGATCATTTACAGATGGTTATATTGTTTATTGGATATGATTGATGATTAGATAGACACCTGTGAGGGGTATGAATATACACCTTAGATGGATTTGGACTCTCTGAGTCTAATGAGACAGTTTATTTCTAGTTCTGGGCATTGACAGATATGATCAGGCTCATTTTGCCTTTCTGATGCAGTTTTTCTTCACAGGTTGATATGTCTGAGCAGGGAGATGTTTTAGTTGGATCTCCTAGGGCGTTGTATGGGCATAGGGGGTGCAGTCACTTGTTTGTACCATAGTACCCCAATCCCAAAGAGCCTGGTGGGCTCAGTTTGACAATGCAGGCACCCTAGGAGGCTGTTTTGGCAGGATCACGTTTCTCAAGGCAGATTAAAAAATGATTAAATGGCTATTGAAGAAATCGATTTGGGCTACTGAGGCAAGGAAATGACATGGGATGAGTCACAATGATGAGAGGATGAGTCACAATGATGAGAGTGATGTCCTCCACACCTTCTCCAGTAGTTGCAGCACCTGATTGGACCCACACCTATTTTTGCGCATTTTGATATTATTTTTTGGAGCTTTTGGGAGGCTCATGATTTCCTCAAGGAGGCATAAAGTCAAAGAATTAAATTATTATATTATTTTACTGTGCCATGGGGACACTCAGAGGGAGTTAGTCAAACATTGCTTGGACCCACCATGTGCTTCATTTATTTCTTGTTGAGTGGGTTACTCTCTTTATGGATGATTTAGTCTACTTTGGTACTTTATGGTTATATTGATCCATGTATTGTATGTTGAGCTCATCTCAACCATTGATTAGAACATTTTATCTTTTAATCTTAGCCACTCGTTTTGAAAGTGGTTAGGATTCGGTTATGTGTGGTTCTTTCATTTCTATTTAAAGGAGAGAGCTTCTCATTTATAAAGGGTCTTTGGCTCTTGGATTTGAATAATAGAAAGACTTTTTATGGATATTTTCTGGATCTGCTTTGCATCTGATGTTTTCAAATGGTGATTGGATAATCTTCAGTTTCCTAGCATTGTGGAAATTCTTGTGACATGTATATTTTTTTGCTATCATTGTTTTGCCTACAGGAGGGCGTTTTGGTTGGAGCGTTTTTGCAGGGGGACCTCAACTCGCTTGGTTTTCTTCGTCTTGGATCAAGGGGTTTTCATTAGTTTCATTGTGATCTATGATTACTTCGTTTTACTTTCTTGTAGCATTTAGTTTCTTTATCTCGTATTGGCAAATCTGATATTGTTGACGTTTGCTCATGTAGGATAGGGGGCGCATTGATGGCTTGTGGCTTACATCATTCATAGAAATCATTGAGATCTTCCAGAATTGATCGAGATAGCAAAGATCATCACTGTTAAAGACTTCTACAAGCATTTTCAAGTAAGATCTAACAAGTGAGTCTCTTCTCTTCAGATCTTATTCCATTGTACCTTTCTTTACTTCAAATTTTCTGAAAAAACTCCTAAATACTAAAAACCCTAAAAAGCACTAAATTTGGTGATGAAAATCTGACTAAAACATCAACATCTCATTGTGACATTTCGTCAAACACTTTGCATGCAAACTAGATTTAATGCCCATCAGAGTTATGATTTACTAAATTTCTGAATAGCAAATCTACTGATAACTTGAACATAAATACACATGCATGCATCCAAAAGAATCTAGCTGAAGATAAAATACACATGAGAACACAGAGAATTTTAGGGCCAAGCCCAGGGCAAAACCCTCACCTCTGTGAGGTAAAACCCAAGAGAAATTTATTGGAGAGAGAAGATACATTTTACAGAAGAGATTTCATGCTAGAAAATACTGAGAAAAATCACTGAGAAAAGTGCAACAAACAAGAGGAAAAGTACCAGCAATAAATGCTGCTGTACGGCCTCTTCCTTCAGCAAAACATTCTTGAAACTCGTGCCCAGCTGTCCCTCAATTTCTGTGCACTGTACGGCCACAAAGCAACAAGTACAAATCTTGGAAATCGTGCCAAAAGATGAATTTCAGACTTAAATGCTGTAGTACGGCCTATACTAGACAGTACAGCCTGCTGTACGATCTGTACAGTACGGCCCTGTTCTTGAAAAATGTGCTGCAACTCTGCTACCTCGTTTTCTGTGCACTAGCAAGATGAATCTGATCTCTCCTTCGCTGAAAAATGATCTCTCTCTCTCTCCCACGTGTGGATGTTCTCTTCTCTCCCACGTGCCCACTGAAACTTCTCTTCCTTCGATGTCTAGATGTCCTTCTCTAAATGATGTTCTCTTTTCCCAAAGCTTCATTAAATAAGTGAAAACTCACTTAGAAACCCTAACTAACTGAAACCCTAACCCTAACTTACTTTTCAAGGGTCAAGATTAAATTAGATCTAAGGGCCCTCATTAAATGCTCATTAAATGTCATTTTAATCATTTAATGACATTTATTACATTCACATTAATTAATAAATTCACTTTCACTTTATAACATAAAGTCACTTTTATTTTATAAAGTGAACTTAGGAAAATAATTACAAAACTGTGTCCTCACCAGACACTACCAAAACGGTGAAGGACCTACTGAGTTACAATAAAAATTAACACTCCCTCTTAACGAGGAAGGTCCTTTAAAAAAAAACAAGATCTATGTCACTTTCCTCTTTCATCTGCTGGAACTCCCTCTTGCTCCTGAATCTGGATCTGTGACCTGTAGACCACTCTAAATGCTTCGTAAGAATCTGCATCTTCTTCAGCATCCCCCTGCTCAAATCCCTCATACTGGTTGAGTCTTCTACCAATACTCACAAGAGAACTACTGTTCTCAGGAAACTGAATAATAGGCGCCACTGCAGTTTCCCCATCTGTTCCGGACCCTGAAAGCCATCCAGAACACGGATATACATTAACTCCTTTTAATGTATATAAACTCTCTTTCTGGCTACCAAGCAGAATGGTGCCATCCACATCTCCAACTGGAATTAGGAATACGTGCTCCCTCTTGAACAGTACTCCAAAACCTTCACTCTCCAGAGCTGAGACTGAGATCAAACTTGTTCTCAGTTCTGGTACAAACAAAACCCCATGCAAGTCTAGGGTTTCACCAAAGAATAACCTGAGTCGGACTGAATCGATTCCCCTTACTGCTCGAGCTGTGTCTCCTTGCTGAACAAAGTGACCCGGACCTATTTCTGTGACACTCATGAACTTGCTCAGAGTGTCAGTCATGTGCTTGGTCGCACCACTGTCAATGAGCCATTCATGATCAAG
Organism: Pseudotsuga menziesii; assembly: GCA_001517045.1. Classification (NCBI taxonomy): domain Eukaryota; kingdom Viridiplantae; phylum Streptophyta; class Pinopsida; order Pinales; family Pinaceae; genus Pseudotsuga; species Pseudotsuga menziesii. The sequence goes on from LPNX010754066.1 coordinate 21,445, forward strand.
AATCTTTCTGCAGCTGCCAATACTGGATGCTATAGACACAAGGGCAAAACCTTCCTCAAAAGTCTTTGCAAAATCTGCTACAACAGCCTGAGCTGAAGATTCTGACACTAAACCTCTGCTCTTCCTCTTCTCAGTGTTTGGACACTGAGATACATAGTGACCAAAAGTGTTACAAGCAAAACATCGAACCTTACTAAGGTCCTTCTTCTTCTTCCCTTTCCCAGCAACAACAAGAGCTGCATTCTCTTCTCCACTCGGAGGGCTCTGAAGAATCCCCTCTCTTGATTCTTCTTGGACAAAGTCATCCCACAACCTTGTCCAGTCTGGTAGCTTATCTCTAGCCACCATCCCTTTTACAAAGGTATGCCATTTAGTGGAGAACATGTTAAGAGCATGTCTCAAAAGCTCTTCATCCTCTACTTTCTCACCGGCTGCACCCAATTCGTCTCTAACTTGAGTAATCTTGGTGAGATAAGTAGTCACTGTATCAGTCTCCATCATCTTGGTATTTCTCAGCTTCTCTCTAAGAACCATCTTCCGGTTCTAGTTCTTGCTCTGATATAAGGTACACAAGGAAGCCCACATGTTAAACACATATGTCTTTCCAGAAATAAAAGGAATCACATGATCCTTGATAGAATTAAAGAGAATCTTCTGAGCTTTGATGTCTCTTTTCTCAAACTCAACCTTCTGTACAGCATCTGTGGGAACTACAACAGTAGCTGAAGCTCCCACAATATCCCATAATGCCTGCTCTTTGAACAATATCGTGATTCTTTCTTTCCATGGACTGAAATTACTGGATGCATCCAGTCTGTCCTCGTACCTCAATCCTGCTGCTGCCATGATGCTTGGACTAAATGTTCCACCTGCAAGACCCTCTCTTCTATGTTCTACACAACATATACAATATCTTCAGCAACCTCTATGCTCTGATACCATGATGAAAATCTGACTAAAACATCAACATCTCATTGTGACATTTCGTCAAACACTTTGCATGCAAACTAGATTTAATGCCCATCAGAGTTATGATTTACTAGATTTTTGAATAGCAAATCTACTGATAACTTGAACATAAATACACATGCATGCATCCAAAAGAATCTAGCTGAAGATAAAATACACATGAGAACACAGAGAATTTTAGGGCCAAGCCCAGGGCAAAACCCTCACCTCTGTGAGGTAAAACCCAAGAGAAATTTATTGGAGAGAGAAGATACATTTTACAGAAGAGATTTCATGCTAGAAAATACTGAGAAAAATCACTGAGAAAAGTGCAGCAAACAAGAGGAAAAGTACCAGCAATAAATGCTGCTGTACGGCCTCTTCCTTCAGCAAAACATTCTTGAAACTCGTGCCCAGCTGTCCCCCAATTTCTGTGCACTGTACGCCACAAAGCAGCAAGTACAAATCTTGGAAATCGTGCCAAAAGATGAATTTCAGACTTAAATGCTGTAGTACGGCCTGCTGTACGATCTGTACAGTACAACCCTATTCTTGAAAAACATGCTGCAACTCTGCTACCTCATTTTCTGTGCACTAGCAAGATGAATCTGATCTCTCCTTCTCTGAAAAATGATCTCTCTCTCTCTCCCACGTGTGGATGTTCTCTTCTCTCCCATGTGCCCACTGAAACTTCTCTTCCTTTGATGTCTAGATGTCCTTCTCTAGATGATGTTCTCTTTTCCCAAAGCTTCATTAAATAAGTGAAAACTCACTTAAAAACCCTAACTAACTGAAACCCTAACCCTAACCCTAACTTACTTTTCAAGGGTCAAGATTAAATTAGATCTAAGGGCCCTCATTAAATGCTCATTAAATGTCCTTTTAATCATTTAATGACATTTATTACATTCACATTAATTAATAAATTCACTTTCACTTTATAACATAAAGTCACTTTTATTTTATAAAGTGAACTTAGGAAAATAATTACAAAACTGTGTCCTCACCAGACACTACCAAAATGGTGAAGGACCTACTGAGTTACAATAAAAATTAACATCTGGGAATAGTTCGATCTTTGGACAAACCATTTCTGGGTTTCATAGATCGGGCCTCCCCTTCATTAAATCTGCTACAACGCTGGTCAAACTCCTACTGGTTTGACCTAGATCTGATTTTTAGCCAGAAAACTGCAAAATCCCCCACTGAAAATTTGACCTGCTAGGGTTTTGATTTTTTATGAATTCTGACTTCACAGACAGATAGATCGGGTCCCACACAGTCCAAATCAACCCCAACGCTGTCCAAATTCTTGGCAGTTTGACCTAGATCTAAGTTTTTGACTGAAAAAGCCCTAGCGCACTCATTGAAAACTGGACTTTTTCGAATTTAACTTTTTTTGAAATCTGACAAGATAGGCTGATAGATTAGGGCTTAAGCACTCCAGAACACCCCCAACGCTGAGCTAGTTCTTTCTGGTTTGACCTAGATCTGAAAAATTGGTTTTCAACCCCCCTAGCCCCCTCATCAGATTTTGACTTTTCCAGATCTGATTTTTCTGCTAATTTTCTGATTTGGGTTTGTAGATCAGGTTACCCTGACCTCATTTCTCCTTCAACGCTGAGTTGTTAGCCTCCAAGTGACCCTAGAACTGCAGATCTACTTCTCCAAGCCCTAGCGCTAGCCCTCCATTGAACTGGTTTTCCTGTAACTTGACTTTTCCGAGCTAACTCCTTTCTGGGTTCATAGATCAAGGTATATCCTAGGTGGATTCGTTGAAACATTGGGTTTATGCTGACTCCATTGCCCAATGCACATAAGGCACTGATCTCCTAGCTAGCGCTAGCCCTAACTTGACCTCACTCCCATTCCCTTTGCCAACACTCATTGATAACTCAAGTCACCTACCTATCACTGAATCTGTCTCCTTGGTACTAGACAGTCCCAACTCTATCCTTGCTTACCCTGTCACAATTACGTTTCCCAAGATAGTGGTCATCTTCACTAGTTGCTAGTACCTAAACCCTAGAGTTAGGGTTTCCATTTACCTTACACCTTACATACCTCAAAGCCACATTTGATGTGTTCTGGTGTCTAGGTCTGATCTCTCTTGTCGGAAGCAGATCCGGGTCTCCCCCGTTGTTGTCTTGGACTTAGGTAACATAAAGTGAAGGCTGCCTTGATTGACATGACAACCATCCATTTGGGAGTCTAGGAAGTCGTGGTTCCACCCCTTAGTTGCTCGCCCCTCTACCATCCATCCTGGATCCACCTCACACAGGAAACTACAAGGTTGGTGATAACATTTTGGCGCCGTTGTCGGGGAGGTAGAGGCCTACCTTGGTTCAACATACCTCACCTTTCCCTACGACATATCTTTTTTTGGTGAATTACTTGTGTGGTTCACCTGGCGACTCCACCCCGCGACTCCATTGAGGATCATACCCAACATATTAATCTTAAGTTCTTAGAGCATACCATAAATCATAATGAATTTAGATGTATTTCTAAGGCACATGAAGGAAGTAACCAAAAACATGATTGAAAATACAAGACAAATAAATGAAAGGGATAGATAGAGGTCAAACTACGGATATGAGGATGATCTCGAGCATGACTATGGGTATGAATCTAGTTATCACAATCTTTATGATACCCACCAACTTCCTCACCCGTGCAACAAATATTTCCCAAAGATCCCGAGTGGACCTGTAAGTCGACATGAACCTAGAAGTCAGTCCCAGTCAAATCCTTACAGCCATGTAACCTAAGCTGTGAAAAAACAAGACAGACAGTCTCCTTTTGACTTTTTTGAAATATCGGGGGCACCTCATCCTGTGCCAAACAATTACACTAGGAGGATGCCCCGGTTCAATGGAAATAAGGATATATCTATTGAAAGTTATCTAGATATTCTGTGGGATTACATGGAATCTATAGGTGCAAACAATGAATATGTTTATATGCAAGCCTTAGGAGAATCCTTGCAAGGGGATGTTCAACTATGGTTTGATCATTTAGCACCAAGATCTATCACTAGGTATGACATGTTCACAGATTTGTTAATTTATAGTTGGAGTAGGAACACTGATAAAATTTTAGAGTGTCAGTCTAGCAATGATTATGCCATTGATAATCAATATATTGACGAAGTGCTTTCTCAATTGGACCATTCCTCTCCTGATATGTTCCAAATTATGAGCGTGCCTGCAATCCATAAGAATGCTACAAAGTACTTTGAGAATAATGTTTCAAAACCTCATGATGAAACTAAGAGAGATATCAATCAAATCATACGAGATACTCTATTATTATTACCTGAAGCAGTCAAAGAGCAAATCCTGGATTTGATCCGTGGAAGGGAACCTAACATGCACCATCAAGAAACATCTATAGTTGAGCCTTCCATTGGTGAGGTCATTAAAAAGCCTTTAAAAGAGCAACTCCATAGTCATTGCCTAATTGATGATAATTTGAGTCAGTATCCAACCTATCCAAATCTGGATTCAGACCTTGATCATATCACTGCAGAAGAAGAAAAGGTTGAAATTAATAAAACTTCCGTTGAAGAGCAATCATGTGGTCATATTGTAGTTGAAGACAAAGTTTGTGAGGATAGAAATGAACATAGTGATGTTTTTTCTTATCAAATGAATGATGATCATTTATCCTCAGTTGAATGTAATGAACAATCTCAAGAAGAACAACCACATGATGATGATATGCTAGTGAGCGAGCTTGACCTAGAACCTTCTTTGTCACATCTGTCGAACTGGAATCTGTGTCCAAATAATCATCAAGAGCCTCCAAGGAATGATTCTTGTAATGCTGCTACTATTCCCCGTCATATTTTTGATCAAGGTGATTTGGTAGAGGAGATTAATCATAGTGAGTCTAATTCTTGGGAGGTTAGTTTCAATCTTGCCAATTTCTCTAGAAAATGTCCCATATCACATGCAAGATTGGTGTTAACACCTTTAGGTGATACAAATCAAGTTTTAATTTGTCAATCCACCCTCCCATCCCAACTCTTGATGTCCTTCTCTATGGTATCATACAGTACAGATTCTAGAAAGTGCCAACTGGTCAATGGTAAAGCATTTTATCTCCTTTCATCCTTGGTGCATAATGTTTTCAACTTTGCTAATTTCTTTGATTGGGTGAATGAAAAGCTCTATAAAGACCAATTCCATATTTTCTCATTTTATAAAGAACAAATGGGGTTAATCTCAATTTTTGGTTTAAAGATTTCTAATTTGTCCCTATTTTGTTTCATCATTGATCATAATGTGAGAATGATTGAGTATGCTGACCAAAAAGATGAGGGAAAAAATGATGGCCTCGGAGGGATGAATTATGTATCGTATTCTTTTCTTTCATCAAATTTAAACTTGCATAAATTTTATGATCCTATCGATCTATGGATGGAAGAAGTCTACAACAATCAATCTCATCCCTGGCATGATTTTATTTCTCTTTATCCATATCTTTTTTTTATTTTTAAACAACAAGTTACAATAGCTTCAATTTTCATTCACATTACTTACAACCTATCTTTGACTTGTTGTATCATTAACTGTAAAAAAAGCTCAATAGATTTGTTCAGCAAGTGGTTGCATTGGATTTATGATTTTACCTAACACTTGTCTAAATTGGTTAGAGTAGGGTAGGTAGGACATGAATAAGCCTTTCCCGGCAGTAGTGTAGAACCTTGCATCTTTGCCTGAAGCTCGTCTTTGAAGCTCTTAGTGTAATTTTGCTATCCTGCAAAATAAAAAAATCAAACTTTTATTTAAAGTTATGGTTATAGATTATATTTATTTTCTGTTTTTCAGTATTTTATATATTATCCACATATTGTTCTGACGACTGGTTTGTGAGTTTGGTATAGCTTTGGACATGCTACAGGTAGTTAGGGACATTCTTCGTAGCAGTTGTAGAGCTGGATGGATTGATCGAGGATGCAAGAAGCAAAGTGCGAGGACCAGAGATTCTGAGGTTCTCAAGCGCTCTTTTCAGCAGAGCACTTGTCCCAGCTGGAGCCAGATGTTATCACATATATAGTAGCCAGGCTACCATATTCTATTTTTCAGACACAATACTTTTTTCAGCCAAATCTCTTACATATGAGATGCTGAGATGAGCAGTTTTGATGGATCATTATTATATTAGTGGACTATTGTACTCTCCCATGTCAAAACTAAGTCTCAGGACACTCAGATTTGAGGACCGATGTAGCCATTTATGTCATTACAGAGCAGTCATTGATGCTCAGTTTTATATCAGTTCTTTCTCATTGGACAGATGGTGTCTCAGATGGATTATATTGCATGATTATGACTCGGCTTTTTATATTGTGTTCTGGTTATTATTACTCTTATACTGATTTTTGTGACATGTATTAACTTGTGGTATCATGATTTGGCGGTCATAATTATATGGACTTGAATGTATTTTGTACTATGTATTGATGTTCCTACTTAGACTTGGAAGTTCCTGATCTATACTCATTGGTTTTACCCTCCTTAGGGAGAATAAAGGTAGTCATTTCTACCATTGTTTTGGCTTGCTAGTGTTGGCTCCATCATTCATTGTCTCCACCCATCGATTACCTTCCAATTTAATTTTCAACCCAACTGAATTCTTGACTTATGGCATGGAGGACCTTTTTCCCCGCTAGAACTTTTGTTGGACAAGCCTCCCTGTTTATATTATGTCTCGGCTCTGAGTTGGTGACCAAACTTGCCTTTGGTAAGTTGGATTGTATGCCTAAATCATTCTGGTCGGTTGTCCCGATGTTTGGCACTGTGCAAAACTCCCCTTGGTCACTCGAGATGTTGTTGGCTATAACATCTCGAGTACAAGGTTGGTGATAACAAAGCCTTGGGGGGTTATTAGAGTCCAACATTAAAATATGAACCTACTAGACATTCTTGGTATGTTCTATGGTCATTTCCTAGGTCTCAGGATGCATCAAAACATTGTCCAAAAAAACTTTTTTCGGAAGTCCCTAGATTTTTTATTTTTTATTTTTTGACCATAGAAAGAATAATTACAGGAGGCATGAATATCGAGGGAGCTGAGTTATACAGGCTGCACGATTTTCGAGGAGTTTTTTTGGTTGGTGGGCACAGAAAACGAGGATAGTAAGGGCACATTTACCGAGGAGGTTGACTCATTTATTGCATCCGTACTTTGCACAGTTTTCAAGGCCATACACAGGTCGTACGCCACGTTTTTCAAGGTCTATACAAACTGTACTTTTCTGCACAAAAATCGAGACTAATTTGCTACACGGATTTCAAGGTTGCTGGGCATAGATTTTGAGGACTGTTTTGGCACGATTTTCGAGGTACAGTTCAGCACAAAATTCGAGAAGGCAGTTTGGCACAGAAATCAAAAAACTGTTTGGGTGCATTTAATGCATCAGATAAGTTGTACTTCTGTTGTACTTGTTGTTCCATTTACTAAAATAAATAAAATACTCTCTCTCTCTCTAACTAGTTTTCCCATTGTGGGTTTTTCAAGGGCTAGTTGCCAAAAATTTACTATGTCTGAAAATTTCATGGAGTGCATTTATTTATTTTCTTTCATGAAAAATTAAGTTACAGCAGTATTTATTTCAATCTGAAAATTTATGTTATTTCCAGACTTATGAATTTTCTGGGTTGGGCATTAAACTGAGTTTTTTTTTTACACTTAAACCGGAGGCTGAAACTGAGTAAAAACTTACACTAACAACCATCTCATCCATAACTTAATAAAATCTAAAGTCTTAGCAACTCTTTAATAGGGACTATCCCCCTTGGCTTCGTTAAGAGTGGCCGAAACGGAGGAGTCAAGGTCAAGTAGCAACACCTGGCTCAAGACTTGCCCCTAAGGACGCACTTAGCAGCTTGAAGATTTCTGTTGTGCTAATTCCCCCCAGGTGCATGAAAGACGGCAACAACAGCCATCATCCAAAACACTAACTCCCTCCTAGGCGTCACCCTTGGACTCCATTTTCCATTTCTTTTATGGCAATGATCCCCTAGGAAAATCACCCCCATTGTCTTGCTATCAATTTTCTGAGTTTTATGTGTTTCTGGTTTTATTTGGATCTCATACACTGTCATACCTGTCATCCAAGCAATAAATCAAGTGTGTTAGAAGCCCTAATTCATTATCAAACCTAGCCTAGGGTATTTCCCTAATTTTACATTCAAATTCCCCTAGGGTTTCAAGTTTGATCATTTGAATTAACACACAAATTCTAGATCTGGTAATTAAATCCATAAGTCACTAAGTGAATCAACTTGAGTAGCATTTCCGACATATGTAACTACCCTCTACTCAAGTATTCCTAAAATTGTGGTTTTATCCTTAGATCTAGGGTTTATAGCTTTCACCTTACGTATTCTATGCTTTTAGTTTGATATAGTTGTTGCCGCCTAATACACACTTTATGAGACGGGAAAGTCTCCAACCCGCTTTGTGTGTCCTTGGGGGCAAGTTAGAGCTGGGGACCACTGTCACCACAGTCCACAACTCCTCCGTTTAGGCTAGATCCCAACAGAGCCAAGGGGGGTAGTCCCTATAGGAAAATAAGTTCCAGTTTTATTAACTAATTACAAATTAATTAAAGGGATCTTTTTTAAGGTTACAAAATTACAAGACTAGTGCCTAGATTAAATGGAGTCTAAAGGTGGATTACAACTTTATAAACTTACAAATGAATTTGAGATTTAAGTTATAATTAAACTACAGCTTAGGTGTTGTACAACGAGATGAATGAATGATACAATTATAAACAATAAAGAACCAAGATTTTAAGCAATATACAGATGATTTATCAATATAAACAAATGAACAAGATTTACAAGATAGCAGAAAGTGCTTTAAGTGAAAATTATTAAACCAGCTGTAAATTAAAAAGGAAAGACTTTTAAGTTAAATTGCTTGAAGCAGTTAATGAATTTTAAGCACTCACCACTTGAACAATTGCAAAGCTGAAAGTAAATACTTGAAATTGAAAAGTGAAAAGCTTGCAAATAAAATAAGAGTGAAAGTGCTTGTAGTAAAACCTTGAAAAACAAGGCAAAGATAAAAATGGACCAATGTTTGTAGGACGTTTTGCAATGCTTTTTGGTTCGTTTTAGTAAATTTTATTAGAGTTTTTCCTCTTGAAATTTAGTTTTAGAATTGGTGGTGTGACTACCCCAATCTAGTACTTCTGAAGCCAAAGAGGGAATGCTGTTGCGCTCAACAAAGTGGGAGCAAAGCCCACCCGTAGCTCACAGGTCAAACCCCAATGCCCCGGTGCTCAACAAGGAGAACGTCAAAGCCCCTAGAGACCCCCCACGGTCTACTACCCCTTCTAGCTTCCTGAGGTCACTGTTTTTAGTTGACAGGAAAAATGGCTAGATGGATGCCTATTAAACTACGACTCCTTTATCCCCTGTCGTATCTCGCGAGTACCCTGAAGGGTGATAACCGAGTAGAGGAGCAGGAAATAGAGAAGCTTTGTTGGTTAATTTTATGGGTTAATTTTAAGTCTTGGGTGATTAAGATGCAATGTAAATTTTAAGTTATCAACAAGATCACCAAGCGATATCCCTTATGGGAGGTGCTGGTATTCGATCTTGAACTGAAAATTTAAATGTGAAGATTGTAGCAGGAAAATAAAAGTGTTGCTTTAATTACCTAAGCCCCCACTTCTCCTGCTTTTCATATCCAACTTGAAGTCCCTAAAGGGAGATGACAAGTGGATAGAGGATACGCAGGATATATGGGTTGTATGGTTACTTCCTTTAACAGAAAATTAAAGATTACTGAACTTGAAAGAAAATTGTAAAAGTAAAGCCTAACCGCACAGCAATCTCTGTGACAGAGATGGTGGTGCGTCACAGAGATAGGTGGGTAACAGGAAAAATAAATCTGACTACGCTAACCTCACAACAATCTCTGTTACAGAGATGGTGGTCTGTAACAGAGATAGGTGGGCGAATGAAATAAACTTGAAAGGGAAATAGAACTTAAAACAGTAAACTAACCTCACTTCAATCTTTGTGACAGAGATGATGGTCTGTCACAAAGAGAGGTGGCTGAATAGAAAATAAAGCTAGTTTCTACTTCCTAATCTATTTACATGTATATTACAAATGCTTTATAAATTTTGCAGAATACCCCAAGAGGACTCCTCGTTGGGGTTTACAACTAACAACAAAATGAAGAGATAGAGGTGAGGGTTTGAACCCCTTTTTTGAACCGGTTGAAAGTTGAGGTAATTCTGGGCCTATTCGGGCAGCACCTCCCCTTCACCTGTGCAAAACCTGTCACAAACCAGCAAGCTTTACTTGCTGGAAATCACAGAAAACTCAAAGAATTTGTTAGAAAAAGTTAGTACCCAAAATCACAATATTACAGTAAAAAATCTGAGTGAACATATAACAGAAATATGAAGTTTAGAGGGCTGAAAACAAAGTTTCTAGCCACCTAAATGATGCTCAAATTGCAGAAATAAAAGCCTATACTAATGTACTAAGGGTTGGGGCTTTAAAACCAAGGTTTTTATCACTATACAGTGATAAAAACTGAGTTTTAAAACCCTTTTAACAGAAAGTGCGAAAATGAAAACAGAAATATAAATGGCTGGAAATGACTGTTTTTTAAGGTGAAAACAATATATAAATAGCAGAAATTTAAAGCCTATACTGATATACTAAGGGTTAGGGCCTTAAAACCAAGGTTTTTATCACTATACAGTGATAAAAACTGAGTTTTAAAACCCTTTTTTCCGTAAGTGCGAAAATGAAATCTGAGTTTTTAAACCAATGGAAAAGGCTCATTTGCTTTAGTTCCCTGCAAATAAACTTATAAGAGCTGCACAATGTAAACCAAGAGGTGAGCACAATAATAAATTCTACAAAATACTTTGTAAAATTTTACTAATCTACTCACAAATGCAGATAGAAATACTTCTATCTACAAGTCTCTCCACAAAATACTTTGTGGAGAGCTATCTAAGTAAATATAAGTACAAATCAAATAAATAAACCACAGGTTACCTCACAAAGAAACATGGAATGTAGAAGAGACACCAAGACTTCCTCCAAAGATTACTTGATTAAAATGGCCCAACTAGGGCAAGAAGATTACAATGGCACAAGAGCTTGAGAGAATAGTGGAGAAATATTCCGGCAGCATAACAATAGCATGAGAGATCCTGTGAAATGAGGGAGTGAGACCCTCATTATATAGTTGAGGAAGACCCCAACCCCTTGAAGATCAATGGCCAAGATTAGATCTAGATGTAGATTACATCTCCACCATTAGATCTAGGTATTTGACTTTTTTACCACTCTCAACCAATCTACACCCTTAGATTGCTTTTTAATCCATGGCTTGAGTGCTTGATCCATGTCTTAATCATTCTCCACCCTTAGATCTAGGGTTTTTGACCAAGTGGGGGCCCCCTTTGACTCAAATTTTAATTTTTATTATTTTAATTTTTATCTTTAATTTTATCTTTAATTTTTAATCTTTTATATAATCTTCAATCTTTAATCTTTTATTTTTAATTTTTAATCTTTAATCTTTTATTTTATCTTTTACTTTTTTATTTTTATCTTTTTATTTTTTAATCTTTTAATCTTTTATTTTCAAGTTTTAATCTTATATTTTTATTTTTATCTTTTTATTTTTTAATCTTTTAATCTTTTATTTTCAAGTTTTAATCTTATATTTATCTTTAATATTTTATTTTTTGATTTTATATTAATATTTAATTTTTTAATTTTTTGATCTTTTATTTTTTATATTTTATTTTAAAATTTCTATCTTTTTATTCTTTTATTTTTAAGTTTTAATCTTATATTTTTATTTTTATCTTTTTATTTTTAATGTTTTATTTTTTAATTTTTAACTTTTGATCTTTAATTTTTTAATCTTTTTATTTTATTAAGACAAGAGGGACGCCCCACTTAGGAGATCTTCAGACATTTATTTTGACCATGGAGGGTTTATTTAAATCAAATTTTGGCTATGCTTAGCCATCCCCCAAACTTAATTACCATGGCCTTATTTGATTTTTTCCTTCAAAATCAAATAATTTAAATTTTTGACTTAGGGAAATTAATTAAAATTTCCCTAGGGGAGATAGACCCCTCCTGATCAAAATTGGTCTATCTCTTCAACCACTTATCAGAAAGACATGGGACTCGAAGCAGTGGCTTAGGGGGTTTCATAGCAATTTTACTTTGCATTCATAGCACCTATTACAAAATGCCATGCTTGAGCCATTACATTATTACATCAAAACTGAGTTAAATAACCACCAAGGGGTGAAGTTAATTAACTGGAAAAAATTAATAAGATACAACAACATAACGAAACTCCGCAAGACTCTATACAAATGTCTAGCATGGTCATGAATAACATTTGAAGCCTTAGCCACCTCATGGACTCGACTGGTAGAACGCCCGTCACCACTTTGGAGGATTTTGAGTGAAAAACCAAACCAATTAAACTCGTTTACACAACAAGATCAATTGGAAAGGGAAAAAACACTCGATGAGGGGACTTCCCTAACAACCAGTTCCATGGTGTGGCATCCATATCATATGACCCATACTAGCACATATAATTACATTAATTTTCCCACGCAAGGGAGCGGACATTTCGTTTTACAAAGGGGCAATTGCCCTGCAGAAGTGAAAAAAATCCTCAGATTTTTCCAAGGTATGACTTGTACAACTATGTACATCTTCATGTACATGGAGTTGCCACCTAGTCGAAATAGGTGGGCAACAATAGTGATTTAGCTTTAGGTCTTTCCTTCTAGGATAGATCTAGGTCTCCCCCTTTGTCACTTGGACTTTAGTGGCATAAAGCGAAGGATATCTCAACCGGCGTGACAACCTTTCCATTATCTGAGGGTTGGGGTATCTGTAGGTCATGACTTTAGTTGCCTTTCCCCTCTGCCATCCTAAATAGGATCACTCCAAGGGGAAACTACAAGATTCGTGATAACAAGAAGGATCATCCTCTAGTAAGAAACTGTTGTTGATGATGATGATTGGCCAATCCAATGTAATAGTGAATCCAAGTTGTGAAATCATGAAGAAACCAGAAATTGAAGATGCCTAGGACTCTCCCACTGACCCCCATGTGGAAATGCAAATTTCCACAGCTAATTAGATATTTAAACAAGAAATGCCCCTCGTTTTGGGATTTTGGTTTGGTTCCATACTCACAATTACAGAGACCTAGGTTTTATTGTTTTTATTTCTGATCTTGGCAGTTTTGCCTAGGACTCTGTTTTTACAGTTGCTTTTTGTTGCCAAAGATTGGTATACTTATTGTTGTAATTCTTTTCAATTATAATAGAAAAAAAATGTTTGCATTCACTTGGGCACCATTACTAATAAAAATTTATGGAATCAGCAAACTTTAGCAAATTGTGACCCAAGCCAAACAGGATATTTGGGTATCACAATCATTTTTGGCCCAGGCAAAAATCGCCAGAAGGCATCTCAAACTAATGTACTATAGCTAAACATCAATACAACTTTAGCAGCTCAACATTTCCTGATAGATTCCTAGCTATTATCATTTGGCAATTCACAAATCTACAAGCATTGCAGTTTTAGGTGTAATGACTTTTTAATCTATTCTTTCTAGTCTTTGCTTTACCGATTGGCATTCATGATTTTAATGTTTTCCTATGACATTTCTGTGTTCCATTAAAAGATGAATAATTTCATGAAGAGATAATATTCAGTGCATCTCTACCTCATTTTTATACATGAATACAACTGAGCTATAGTTCAAGGTCTACAAGCCACCATGAGCTTTTTTCATGTATATTTCACAATAAATTTATTACAGCTAAAGAGATAGCTTACCTTTAATTGGGAATGGCCATAAGCAGATTTTATGTCTTCAATTGTTCTAATTCTACTTAGATCTTCTTTGTCATTTCCCTCGATTGGTGTGTTGGTGGACTGGATATCTTTTGATCTTTTTATGCCTGCATTTTGGGATAACAGGAGTTAAGTTTTTCACCTTTGATAAATCCATTGCTTTCTACAAGGTTTGGTGCTAGTCTGTTTAACTAATCAATTTTTCAAAAGAAATCTTATCCATATATAATATTTGAGAAAATATGTATCCAAGACTTCCAGAGATGACTTGATTAATGTGTAAATAGGTAGATCCATGCTCGTTTGTATATAAACATTGTTTGTTAAGATGAGCAACATTTTCAAAAAAAAATTGAAAAACTGAAGTCAAAACGATAACATATTTTCTTAGATGAAAAACAAGGATTTTTTCACATTTCTCACCAATACTATGAAGCACATTTACAGTAACCAGTTACCCACCCATTTCATGAGTTGGATTGATAGTTGTGCTCCTACCAAAAAGTAATCAACTTGTGGAACTGACCAATGTACACCAGTGGGGAGGAAGATGTACTTGCACAGGAGTTGCATTATTGGCTAAGTTTCATCCATATGGTCTTGGAGGGGTTCTTGAATCACCATATTGAGTTCAATGGGGGTGCTAGAAATAGATTATGGCACCCAGTTTTGAATAAGGAAATCAAGGTTTGTAGATGATGTCAACATCAGGTCAAGGAATGGAGGATGATGTCAACATCTTGTCAAAATGAGAGAATTGTGGACACACATGGTGTATATATGTGTGACAGTGATTGCACTGAGAAAAGAGAGGTGATTTATAACCCAAGTGGGAGAGATGCTTGTTCAACATTTGTGGAAACTAATAAAAAAATAAAAAATTGATGTTCAATTTTTAATGTTTAGAAAAAAGAATTGACAAAAAATATGTAGTTTAGCTAACTGTCAAGTCCTTGGACAAACATTGCATTGTGCCCAATTTTGATATTTTTGGTTTTCCTCATCAGATTTCAAATTCAGTCCACGCTGATAAATATGAGAAATAATAATACAATCTTAACATCTTCAAAGATTTCTAGCCTATTTGTCAAGAAATAGGATAAATCATAGCAATATATAAAGACCTTTTAATTTTCTCCGAAATTTGCTGACCAAGCTGCGGTTGTTAGAGGCCCCACTATGGTGGTAATTGGTATTTTCATCATGATCTTCTATATCAAGGTCATCTATAACAAAACACAAATACAATATATGAGTCAAGGCAAGTTTAGTGTCTTGATGATCCAAATTCAATTTAATTAATATAAAGACAATCATTATACCAATATCTAGCTCTTTGTCATCTATATCAGAGGTTTCCTTTTCGTCCAAACTTGCAGCTGATGTTGGGAAATTGCGGACTGAAAATATACTAGACAGTTCTGATGCTCTAAGAGGTGTTGCAGATTGTTTGTCTTCATCCTCTGATGAATTCTTTGACTTACTGACCTTAACCTTGATTAGAGCTTTAACAAGGCTCTAGAGACAGTTTACAAAGAGTTCAGGCCACAAGCTTAAATGCTGTTCTATAAGAAAGCAATTCCAGAAGTTATCAGTACTGAACATAACTAGTTTCAACCTTTTTCTTGGTTGTATGTGGAAGATGAACAACTGGGTGATCAGGAGAAATTTGAATCTCTTTATTATACACTTGGATCTTGGATCCAGATAACCTGCATTTCAAGAACAATATATTTTGCATTATTTCACTAAAGTTATTAAGTTGTTGATTTCTTTTGCTTTGCTTTAAAGTGGTGCCGATAAATGCAGCTAAATTTTCATATAGACATTAGAATGAACATTTTTTCTTGTGCTCACATAAATAAAAATGTTTCCATAAATTCTCATATATTTACATACGTCCAATCGTCTCCCATTGGCACTAATGAAGTATCTTTCACAAGAAGAATCAAGTGAAAATATTGTAAATCGAATCAAGTTGCTATACACCAGATCATAATGATTGTATTCAAAAGGTGCATTCTGCAATTTCAAATTTTGGATAAAATTTATAAACACTACTGATGCTAGTGGAAAACTTCCATGCAACCTAAACACAAATCCAAAATACCATTGTCCTAGTTAACTAATTCATAAATTCACTGTAAGCACACTCATACTGAAATAGTTTCAATTAGTTTACGTGGAAAAATGAAGAACTTCTGGAATCTGGTGTACCTGAAATCATTGTCCTCTTTGAGAAGGGAAACAAAAAACAGCTCTTGATCTCCATCAATCTAAATTTGAGAGTTCAGTCAGTCTATTAAATCACAATAAAGACATCAGAGTACAAGGTGTGGAAATGGATAAATATAAAGAAAAAATGAATATGGAATAAAATTTAAATATATTGCTTCCACATTGGAATTTACCATAACCAGTCGACCATCCGAAGCACACGAAAGTGAGTTGATAAGACCCGTGCTTGGTTTCAAATCACATAATGAACATCTGCTTAGTGTAGTTTCTTTCAAAACAGACAGGTCGGGCAAGGATCTGAAAGTCATAAGAGAAGAAACGTTTGTAAGATTTGTTCAGACCACAGTAGCAGCGTCTAGAAAAATTGTGAAAAAAAAAATTACAAACATAAACATCAGTTACACAATGAAAGTTGATTATAGAAAATATACATGTCCATATCCTGTTTGAAACATACAAATTCTTTTAAAAGATTCCTCTATGATGATCTATTTATTTTATTTTGTTGATCATATTTCCCTCTCATCTTCCTTATTTGTTCCCATTCTCCGTTTTTATCAGTTTTCTTCTTGTCAAGTACATGTTAAGATGAGGGGTTTATGCATATTACAAGCTTTTGTCTGTGTCTATTTTCCATCAGAGACATACAATTGCAATCATTAAGACAATATTATAGGAAATATCTTAGTGGTCCTTATCAGTAATGATATCCTAAAGGACATTGTATGACTCTAGAGCTCTGATCGAAACACTTGTCTGATCAACTCCCTTGCTTTGTTCTTTGACCGCCAGGCCATGAATCCAGCCTCAGGAGGGCCCCCAATAGGCAAACACAGTATGCACTCCAAAGGAATGTGGAGGTCTGGAGACAAAAGATCCACAAATGATGAATCAAGGAATAGGGACAAAATTCCTATGGTGCCTAATATATGATGGGGACTTGTAGAAATCTCTCCTACACAAAAAATACCTCCAATCAACCCAGTTTCAATGTCTTGACCAAGGCTGCTGTGAGCAGGGAACCGAAGAGGGAAGTGCAATTTTCAATCAATCAATCCTAACCCCCCCATCCTTGGGGATAGTGCAGACATATCAAGCAACTAGGGCTATTAATTTTGATCCAAATTTCAATCTCTGATTATTATTTTACAATAATACTTCAATCATTTATTTCATCCCACAATTTCACTGCATATCAATATTTACTCGCAGCGGAAAATAAAACAAGGAGTACTGAAAGATAAGCATGCACAAGAGACACAAAAAATTTACCCTAGGAAACCCAAATGGGAGAAAACCCCGCAAACTTTTCTCAGAATAAATCAATCCAAATTTCAAGTATAATACCAATCATGACGATTAAGCCCTAGAACAAGAGTGTTCGCTTCTTCCACAAGAAACCCTAGTGAACCTCGAAAGAGATAGAGATAATAAGATAACCCCCAAAATTGCTTCTAGTGGTCTTCACTTGTCCTACTCGAGAAGTGCACTCCAATTGAGAGAGATGGCCTTGCTTGAATGTGTAAAATGAAGTGTGAGAACACTTCTATGTATGTTCTTCAGTTGACTTGATTTTCACTCTTGAGGCCTGTTGCCGCCTAATTCACACTTTAAGACGCAGGAAAGTCACAACCTGCTATGTGTGTCCTTGGGGGCAAGCGAGAGCTGGGGACCACTGTCACCACAGTCTACAGCACCTCCGTTTAGGCAAGATCCCAACAGAGCCAAGGGGGGTAGTCCCTATGGGAAAACTAAGTTCCAGATTTATTAATTAATTTACAGATTAATTAAAGGGA
>LPNX010754066.1:42214-69760 GCA_001517045.1 Pseudotsuga menziesii
GCCGACTTGCAGTTCTCTTCTTGGTCCAAGTTCCCCTTTTTACTGGGGTATTTTGCCCTTTCTTGTCTTCCACTTTCTTTGCGACTTCTTCAATGGATTGTCTTGACTTCTTTGGATATTTCTTCATCATAGAAAATTTCTCCTCGTTGATATCTCCTCGCATGTGGTCACGTTCTTCACTAGAGCTCTAATGTTGATTTGACCATACTATAAGAAGTCTTGGTCACTTCTTAGAGCCAATTGTCAAGCTCAACATTAGATTAGACTTTGTCTAATACACAAGGAGATAAGATCTCCATGTAACATAAACAAGTCATCTCACTCTATAAGAATAGATCACTCTTGCTACGGAAAACTCCCACACAAAGAGTACGCAATGTGACCTCTAGCCTACTACCACTCTAGTCAACACATGATTGGACGAGGTAAAGCATCCGAGCCCTCTATACATATAGTCAACACATGACTAATTAGGGCTACGGTGGGGCCATTCTCTCCATAGGCCGTGAACCCATTTGAGAGAATGATCTGCAAAATGTTTACTTGATGTTGGAACCATGGAGAACATCAACACTCCGTCTCACAAGGGTAACATTCTCCGTCACACCAAGCTGCTAACTTGGTGAGAATGTCCTTCAGTACTGCATCAACATCTATACTGCATTTGTACTGGAATTGAACTATATATGTACTATAATGTATGTATCTAGGCCATTCACCTCTTCTGAATGTCTTCCACTAATCTTTCAAATCATCACGATGTCTGGGGCACTCATCTCATATGAATGTCAGCTTGCTTATCTATAAGACCATATAAACCATTCATCTCATATGAATGTCTTCCTGCTCATTTGGTCTGGTCCATTCATCTCTCATGAATGTCTTCCTACTTATCTGGTGTCTGGGTCATTCATCTCTCATATTGGAATTTGTGCAACTTTAGAAGTTATTCTTATTGTACTTGTATTGTATTTCCTTGTACCTCCTACAGGAGATTATACAGATGTATTTACTCATGTAAACCCTAGAAAGAACCAATGTAAACCCTGGGGAAAGAATTCACAAGAAAATAATAAAATAAAATTATTTTTGTATTTCCCCAAAGTAGGTCGGCCCCAATCAAAATGTCAAGCCAACCCCAGTAAATTTTCACTTGGAAAATCAGTATAAATAGGAGGCACCCCTCATTATTTCATCCACTCACAACAAGTTGCTCCAACAGAAAGGTGCGCTACTGCAGTCAAGGAGAGTGTTTTTTGGGTTGTATCTTGAGAGATATTCTCTCTCTCTTTCTTCTTCTCTCTGCTATCAGTTGTTATTATCTCTATACGAAGGTTTCTTGGGTTTTTCCCGATTAGGTTTCCCAGGATAAATTCTTATGTTCTTTGTTTTAGTGCTTTGTCTTTCTTCTAGAGATCCCAATGTTTGCAATTAAGTTATATCGCTATAATCTTGTAAAAACTAACATGGTATCAAAGCAGTACTAGAAGAGGCCATTGTCGGAAGCTAGAGTTTGACCTTCCAAGGCCTTCCCTTATCGCTTCAGCAAAAAAAGAGTTGTAGAAACTTCGCTCTAGGGGAGGCACATCTTTTATTGAAGGAAAAACCAAATTCCAAGAAGTTTAAATTTTTTACTGTGAGATACTGCTAGAAGAAACTAGGGAAACAAGTTTTGGAGGTTTCCCAGCATTGTTTTGGCTTGACCTCACCTTCCCTCAACTCCCCTTGCTAGGGCGCATCTATCTGTAAGGTCAGTTTCACTAAATTCCAAAATTTATATTTTGACCTAACTCCTACTAGGGTTTATGGTTCAGACCTACAAACAAGATCATTGGAATGAGGGTTTAAGATCGTCTTGATGGGGCTACAAACTTCATATCCTAAAATCCTAGGGTTCTTCTCATCCTAGAAGAAAATGATCTCTTGAATTTTATCAATGAGAAAGTTCCAGAACGAGGAGCGGAAGGAGACAAGTCCCAGTGGAAGAAGTGTGACGTGAAAGCAAGAAGAATTTTGGTGGACTTAGTCAAAGATCACTTGGTTCTGCAAATCTCAAAAAAGAAGACAACTAGGAAGATGTTCAAGACCTTGAAGAAGTTATTTGAACACAGTAGCATCAATGTGACTCTCACATTGAGGAACAAACTGTCAAATATGAAGATCATTAAGTCTAAATCTATTGCCTCATGTTTCATGAAGATCACCGAACTTCGAGACAAGCTAACGTCCAATGGAGACAACATTGAAGAAAAGGAGCTTGTCATGACCACTCTAAATGGTCTTCCACCATCTTCTAAGTCCTTTATCCAAACCATAAGTGGTTGAACCAAGTTGCCCAAATTTGACAAGTTATGAGCAAACTGCACTCGAAAAGAGACCAAGATTGCAGCAAGGCAAAGACTCCATGGTACTCAAGTCAAGGAGAATCAAACCTTCATCACTCATGCCAAGAAAGGCAAGGGAAAAGGAAGAAAGTTTCACAAACATAAGCACCAAGCTAGGAGACCAAGTTCTTCTCCAGATCAGAGGGAAAAGAAGAAGGATTTATCACACACTCAATGCTACAAGTGTAAGAAATATGGTCACTATGCAAGCCTGTGTTTTAGTTCAAACAAGAGGAAGCATGAAGCTTCAACAGCTGATGTGGAAGACGTTCATCATCACAAGAAATAAAGAAATAAAGATCGTACAAAATTCTTCTTCATATCGACATTGTCAAGTACAGTTCCCACCTCTAGTGATACATGGCTTATAGATAGTGGTGCTTCTAAGCATATGATTGGTTATAAAGAGAACCTTTCAGAAGTTGTTGAGAAAGAATCCCATCTTCGTGTCGTACTTGGAGATGATGCCAACTACACTATGAAAGGGTTTGGATCTACATCTCTTCAGTTGTAATCCAACAACTTACTACACTTGAATGATGTGTTGTATGTACCTGGTATGAAAAGAAACCTTGTCTCCATCTCTGCCTTCGAAGACAAGGGATATAGCGTTACAATTGCAGATGAAAATGTGCTTGCATGGTAGAAGAATTCTAGCATGAACACAACAAAAGTGATTGGTGTAAGGGAGGAAATCTTGTATCGTCTGAGCACTCTACCAGCTCAAGCTTTAGTCCATGATTTCACTAACATCAATGACCTATGGCAAAGAAGACTAGCTCATCTAAACTATCAAGCTCTCCCCGCATTAAGAAACATGGTGACAAGTCTACCAATGCTTTATGTAGACCATGATGGTGTATGTAGAGGATGTGCACTTGGTAAGAATACCAAGGGTTCCTTTTTGAAAAGTGAAAGCAGATCCAAGGGAATATTGGATCTAATCCACTCTGACTTGTGCAGACCCATGAAGGTTACTTCATTGGGTGGTTACAACTACTATGTAAAATGCATTGACGACCACTCACGAAAGACGTGAATATACTTCCTCAAGACCAAGGAATCCAAGGAAGTACTTAGCAAATTCAAGGAATTCAAAGCACAAATCGAGAATCTGTCAAGAAGAAGAATTAAGTTCCTGAGATCAAACAATGGTGGAGAATACACCTTTACAAAATTCAATGATTTCTGTAAAGAAGCAGGAATCAAGAGAGAGCTCACAGTTTCTTACAACCCTCAACAAAATAGGGTTGCGGAAAGGAAGAATTGAACAATTGTGGAGGCAGCCAAAGCCATGATACATGACCGGAGTCTATCGATGTTCTTATGGGAAGAAGCATCCAAAACAGTTGTTTATGTACAAAACAGATGCCTCATAAAATTTTGAAGGAAATGACTCAGGAAGAAGACTTCACAGGAGTGAAGCCAGAAATCGGCCACCTTCGTATCTTTGGTTTCCCAGTCTACACATTCTGGTGCCCAAGGATAAAAGGACGAAACTAGAACCTTCAATCAAGAAGGGAACATTTGTTGGATATAGTGAGTCTTCAAAGGCTTACAAAATATACATCCCAGGATCAAGGCAGATTGAAGTCAATAGGGATTTAACCTTTGAATAAGAAATGGCTATACGAAAAGGAAAAGGGTCTGGTGCAGAGATCAATGATGATGAAGAGATGAGATCATCTCCCCCTCTAGAAGTTAAGAGGGAGTTTGAAGAAAAGAATGAACTGGTAGATCCCATTGATCCAGTTGAGCCAGTTGATGCTCCCACAGATATGGGAGTAAGTAAAAAAAAACCTAGATGGGCACAACAGACATTGGAGGATGCTGAGGGACACGAAGCTCCACCCATAATCCATCAAGAAAGCAAAAGACCTCAGAGGTTCTCGAGTTATGTAGCATTGATGAGTCACATCATTGACTCATAGCCTACCACATACGAAGAAGCATCTAGACACCAAGTTTGGAAGGATGCCATGATAGAGGAATTCCAATCTATCATGAAGAATGGCTTATGGGAAGTTGTACCCAGACCTAAGGAGAAGTTAGTAGTGACCTCAAAATGGCTTTTCAAGATTAAACATGGAGCAGATAGTAGCGTGGAAAAACACAAAGCCATATTTGTTGCCAGAGGATTCTCTTAGAAAGAGGGAATTGACTATGATGAAACATTTGCTCCTATGGCTAGATATACTTCCATCAGAACCATCATTTCTATTACTTCAGCTATGGGATGGAAGCTGCATCAGATGGATGTAAAGACCGCCTTCCTCAACCACATTATCGAGGAAGAAGTTTACATTGAACAACTAGAAGGGTTTATTGTCCATGAGAAAGATTCTCACGTATGCAAACTCAAAAAGGCATTATATGGACTCTAGCAAGCACCTCATGCTTGGTATGGACGAATAGACGGATACCTGGTATACTTGGGATTCACTAAGAGTGATGCAGATCCTATGTAGATCCTAATCTTTACTACAAGATTATGGATGATGAGCCACTGATTTTGGTCATGTATGTGGACGACTTGTTTCTCACAGGTAATGAGAAACTAATTGGATGGTGTAAGAAGAAGCTTGCCTCTAAGTTTGAAATGAAGGACCTCGAATTGATGCATTACTTCTTGGGATTAGAAGTATGGAAGAGGCAGAAGGAAATTTTCCTAAGCCAAGGAAAATACACCATTGATATTTTGAAGAGATTCGGGATGTTGGACTACGAGTCCATGACTACCCTAATAGATGCAAATTTCAAGAAACTAAAGGAGTCTACTTCAAATTTAGATATTATTGATCCCACCATGTATCACCAGTTGATTGGCTTTTTGATGTATCTGAGAAACACCAAACCAGATATATGTTTTGCTATGAATACTCTTAGCCAGTTTATGAGTGATCCGAGGCAAATTCACTGGGTTTCTGCAAAACATGTTCTCAGATACTTACATGGCACTGTGGGATATGGTCTAAGATATGATTCAGGATGTGATATGATATTGCAAGGATTTTCTGACTCGGATTGGGTCAGTTGTGTTGCAAATAGGAAGAGTATGAAGCGAATATTTATTCACTTCACACAATCAATATTACCGGAACAGCTCAAAAATTCGATAAGCCATTAATAGGACAAATATATATTGATAATTGGATAGATAAAAAGATATGTTTTACAAGAATTAATGTCGGGTATTTTATACCCTAAGTGGTAAGGGGGTGACTTTGCAAGTCACCTCTTGAGTAATTAATTAATTACCCTAATTAACTTACTTAGTATTAAATGTTAATATTTATAACATTTATATTTGTTACATTGCCTTTCCCTTAAGGGAAGCTTTGTCTTCAAAGCTTGTATCGACAACAATGTCTGAATTCCCTTGAACTGTCGTCTCGGGATCCTTTCCTTTTTGTAATTGCGACACTTGATGAAATGAGACAATACGAGTTATGGATTCCCAAGGAGAATTGTTGCATCGTATCTGTTGTGGTCCATCCCAGATCTACTTTTATCAAAGCTCTGAGATCACAATCTAGCTCTGATACCAAATGAAGCGAATATTTATTCACTTCACACAATCAATATTACCAAAACACCTGGAATATTCGATAAGCCATTAATAGGACAAATATNGTTTTACAAGAATTAATGTCGGGTATTTTATACCCTAAGTGGTAAGGGGGGTGACTTTTCAAGTCACCTTTTGAGTAATTAATTAATTACCCTAATTAACCTACTTAGTATCAAATGCTAATATTTATAACATTTATATTTGTTACAAAGTACTTCCAGATGTTGCTTCAGTTTGGGCTCTGCAGTGATTTCCTAGTGTAGCAGGAAGCAGACATCAGTAGCACTTAGCACCGCAGAGGCCGAGTATATGGTCTCCAATGCAGCAAATCGAGAAGCAGTATGGCTTCGAAAACTCCTTATAATTTTGTTTGGTCAGAATCCAGGACCAACTGTGATTCACCGTGATAATCAAAGTTGTATACAGATGCCAATGAGTCTCGTATTTCACGATAAGACGAAGCTATAGAGATTCGATATCACGACATTCGTGATATGGTGCAGAAAGGTGCGTTCGAGCTTGTTATCACATATATAGTAGCTGGGCTACCATATTCTATTTTTCAGATTCTAGTACACTTTTTCAGCCAGTTCCCTTACATATGAGATGCTGAGATGAGCATCCATGATGTATCATTTTTGATGATGGACTATAGTACTCTCCCATGCCATGATTGAGTCTCAGAACACTCAGATTTGAGGATTGATGTAGTCATTTAGCCATTTGCAGAGCAGCCAGTAGTGCCCAGGGTTGCATCAGTAGCTTATCATTGGACAAATGTTGGTTCAGATTGATTATTTACATGTTTATGACTTGGCATATATTATCTTGTGTTATGGTTATTATTGCTTTTATACTCATTCTTGTGACATGTCTTAGCATCTAGTGTCATGATCTGGCAGTCATATAAATATGTGGACTTGGATGAATTGATATTATGTATGTATGTCCCTACTTAGACCTGGAAGTTCTTGACCCATACTCATTGGTTTTACCCTCCTTAAGGAGAATAGAGGTGATCATTCCCACCATAGTTTGGCTTGCTAGTGTTGGTTTCATTGTTCACTATCTCCACCCATCCATTACCTTCCAGTTATGCTTCTAACCCGACCTACTACTTGACTTGTGGCATGGAGGACCTTTCCCCGCTAGAGCCTCTTTGTTGGACAAGCTTCCCTGTTTATTTGTGTCTCGGCTCTGAGTTGCCTAGGTTGTGTTAGCTAAACCTTAAACAAGTAGCACTGCCATCAATGGAAATGAATGAATATCTTATGAAAAAGACCATTCATGAAAAGTAGTGTTTTTAAACATACATGAATGCAAGTCAAGCCTAATGAAATTGGATTTGAATTACATTGAAATGAATATCTTAAAACATTCATGAAAAGTAGTGTTTTTAAACATACATGAATGCATGAAGCCTCAATAATAAAATTCGTGTAATAAATACATGGACCAAGGCTATGGAAAATCAAAGGCCCAAAAAGCAGTGGTTCCTAAAAGTTATATCTAAAGATTGTTGGCCTTACTTGTATTGATTTGGATTCTGAGCATTTGTCAAGGTGAATAAGCACCTCTGAACATAACTTATCCATTTGTGAGACACTACTATCCCCTGTGTTGTTGCTTGTCCTACATATGCTAGAGTGAGTATCCCCTTTCCATACCCAAAGTGTCACAATGTTGAGTTGGTAGTCACCCTTCAGCCTAGCCTTTTGATTTTAGCCTTCACCCTTTAGTAGCAAATTGATTACAACTATGAAGTGAGTATGGTCTTGAAAGTCTGGTCTAAGTTATAGTTAATTAATGAAACTCTATATTTGGTTGATAGATCGCTAGTGAAATGATTGCTAATTGTTATAATTGTTATTTGAATGATTTGTAGAGCATGTCTTAACCTCTAAACACTTGCAGCAGATGGATGTTATCTTGGGTTATATTATTGATCATTTACAGATTATTATTTTTATCTGTCTGGGCATATTGGATATTATTCTTGATCATGCAGAGAGTTGTAGGGTGTATGAGTATGGACCTTAGATGGATTTGGACTCCCTGAGTCCAATGAGACAGCTTGCTTTCAATGCCGGGCAATTACAGGGGTGATTTGGCTCAGTATACCATTCTAGAGCAGTTTTGCCATGCTAAATGGCCTATCAGGATAAAGAGATCATCTAATGGTTTCACCTAGGGCGCTGTATGAGGAGGGGGTGGTTCAGCCACTTGTTTTTACCATATTACCTTGCTCCCAGCGAGCCTGGTGGGCTCAGTTGGATAATGCTAGCACCCTAAGAGGCATTTTTTGGCATATCACGTTTCCCGAGGAAGAATTAAAGTAATAAGAATGGCTACTGAAGAATTCGATTTGGGTTACTGAGGCAAGAAAATGACATGGGATGAGTTTTGATGATGAGTGTGATGTCTTCCACTCCTCCAACAGTTTCAGCACTTGGATGGACCCACATCCATCTCTCAGGCATATTTTATTATTTTCTGGAGCTTTTGGAAGCTCACGATTTCCTCAGAAGCACTAGTTTACACTTAAAAAATTATATTATTTGTATTGTGCCATGGGGACACACTAGGAGAGTTAGTTAACACTCCCTGGACCCACCATGAGCTTTATTTATTTTTTATTGAGTGGGATCCCCTCTCCTAGGGTGATTTGGTCCATTTATATATTATATTATTGTATTAATCCATGTACTCTATGTTGAGCTCATCTCAATCGTTGATTATAACATTTTGATCTTTTGATCTTAGCCACCCATTTGAAAAGTGGTTATGATTTTGGTTCTCTATCCTATTTAAAGGAGGAAGCTTCTCATTGTAAAGGGGTCTTTGGATCTTGGATCTGGATAATAGAAAACTATTTTTGTGGAAATTCTTGGATCTCCTTTGCATCTAGTGTTCTTAGATGGTGATTGGAAAATCTATTGCTTCCTAACATTTGGGTATTTGTTGTGAGATCTATATTTTTTTGTAACATTGTCTTGTCTACAAGAGGGCAACTTCAACTTGAGCGTTTTTGCAAGGGTTCCTCAACTTGCTTGGCTTGGCTTCGCTTGTATCAAGAGGTTTTCATTAGTATCATTGCGATCTATGATTTCATCTTGTTATTTTTCTGTAGCGTTTGTTCTTTTCTCGTGACGCATCAAATCTGATATGGTCGACGTTCGTTGTGCAAGAGAGAGGTCGCATTGGCTTCCTTGGGCAAATCGTTTCACATAGAGGCTTCCTTCAAATCTTCCCAAATTGATCGAGACGGCATAGATCATCATTATCAAGGCGTCTACAAGGTTTTCTAGGTAAGATCTACAGGTTAGTTCTTCATTTCTAGATCTCAATCCATTGGCATCTTCATTTTCATGTTAAAACCCTAAATATAAAAATAAAAAAATATTATGGATCAAACCGCTTGATCTCTCGGCAATCCATTTATGGGTTTTGTAGATCGGGTCAAACCCTAAGTGGGTCTTCAAAAACGTTTTGCTAAAGTGACTCCATTTGGCCCAAATCCCAGGGCACTGTTCTCCAAACCCTAGTGCTACCCTTCATGTTGCCTCTTGCGATTTGATCTTTTCCCTGTGGCTCGGGTGCTTTGATACTGTAATACCTTCTTTCGAGTCTACCCCTTGGTACTAGGTAGCCCCAATCCTGTTCTTACCCTCCCTGCATTGGTCACGTTTCCCAAGGCAGTGGATATTGTCATCTTTTGCTAGTACCTTAATCTCGGATCTAGTAATAAGCTTATAGGTCACTTGTATTTTAAACTTGGATCAAATTTCATATCTCATAAACCCCTGATCCAAGCCCTAATTCACCTTGTGACTTCATCCATAGATCTAGGGTTTACTCCACCTTACGCCTTACGTACTTCAACTCCATTTGATTTGATCTAGTGTTTTGGTTTGATCTCTCCTGTCGGGAGTAGATTTGAGTCTCCCCCATTGTTGTCTTGGGCTAAGACAACATCAAGTGAAGATTGCCTCAATTGGCGTGACAACCATCCATTTGGGAGTCGAGGCTATCTTGGTTCCACCTCTTTAGTTGCTTATCCCTCTACCGTCCATCCTGGATCCACCTCATAGAGGAAACTACAAGTTTGGTGACAATAGAGCTACAATATGTTCTGACAGATGACCAGAGTGCAAATATTCTTACCAAGCCTCTTCTCTAGACAAAGTTTGAATACTTTCGCAAAAGACTTGGAGTAGAAGAAAATGCATCCCTCGTGGAGAGGGAAAGTCGAGACTGATATCTATGATGCTTTCACACTAGTGCCTCTACTTGTTTTGAATCTCATCCAGGTATGGAAGAAATCCCATCAGCATTGTGAGACGAGAAGGTAGTAGATGGCTGTGTACACTGATGACCACTATATATTTGGATTCTCAACCTGGTATTCTTTGGAGTATTCCCACCAGCTCTTGAGCTGAACTGGTAGTAGATGGTCTTGTACACAGGTGGCCTCTATTCGTGGTTCTCAGCCAGGTATGGGAGAAATCCCATCGGCATCTTGAGACGGGTAGGGCATAGATGGTCGTCTGAATTGGTGACCACTATACATTTAGATTCTCAATTTGGTGTTCTTTGGAGTATTCCTACCAGCTCTTGAGATGAACAGATAGTAGATGCCTGTGTAAACTGGTGACCTCTATTGGTCCTGGTTCTTAACCTGGTGTTTTGGAGAATTCCCACCAACGCTGGTTCTCAACTTAGTGTAGGAGAATTCCCACCATCACTTGAGATAAACTAATAGTAGATGGTCGTGTGAAGCATGTCCAGTTTCTCAGGTAGAGACAGATTCATAGCAAATGAGATGTTGATCGATGTACTCTTCAACGAATGTGTTGAGTTGCAGAGATGATAGATCTACCAACTGACTGTGTGGATCAAATTTTTTTTGACAATCGACCTTCAGTATGTATAGAGATGATCGAGACAAATGAGATGTACCGAAGAGACCCAGATGTTGATGATGATCATATCTGAAGAATACCTTCCTAGTTGAGAGGGAGTGTTGGAATTTGTGCAACTTCAGAAGTTATTCTTATTGTAATTGTATTATATTTCCTTGTACCTCCTATGGGAGATCATACGGATGTATTTACTCATGTAAACCTTAGAAAGAATCAATGTAAACCCTGGGGAAAGAATCCAAAAAAAAGAATAAAATAAAATTATTTTTGTATTTCCCCAAGGTAGGTCAGCCCCAGTCAAAATGTCAAGTCGGCCCCAGTAAATTTTCACTTGCAAAATAAGTATAAATAGGAGGTGCCCCTCCTCATTATTTCATCCACTCACAGCAAGTTGTTCCAGCAGAAACATGCGCTACTGCAATCAAGGAGAGTGTTTTCTGGGGTTGTATCCTGAGATTTATTCTCGCTATCTTTCTTTTTCTCTCTGCTCTCAGTTGTTATTATCTCTATACGAAGGTTTGCTGGTTTTTTCCCGATTAGGTTTCCCAAGATAAACTCTTGTGTTCTTTGTTTCTTTGTTGTCTTTCTTCTAGAGATCCTATTATTTGCAATTAAGTTATACTGCTATAATCTTGTAAATACTAACAATTTAGGCCCTTCATCTCATATGAATGTCTGCCTGCTCATCTGGTCTGGTCCATTCATCTCTCATGAATGTATTCCCACTCATCTAGAGTCTGGGTCATTCATCTCTTACGAATGTCTTCCTACTTATCACCACGATGTCACATATCCATCAATGATCCCTCTCACTCAGAGAAGCCTTTCATGCACCTGGGGGTTGGTCGTGGCAGAAATCCTCAAGCCACTAAATGCGTCCTTGGGGGAAGTCTCGAGTAAAGTACTGTCACTTGATCTTAACTCCTCCGTTTAGGCAAACTCCTAACGAAGCCAAGGGGGGTAGACCCTAATTGTTTGCTAAGGTTGATTAAGCTTTACTGGTGGTTTATTGATGAATGAGTTCTTTTAGGAGTTTTTAACAACAATAATAAAATAAGAGATTTGTAAGATGAACAAATTACAAGAACATAAATAGCACAAGATCTTTTATGAAATCATTCAACACATAAATTATCCAAGCAAAGCTTATACAAATAGAAAATAACGACCGGTGTTGAATTAAATGGAGTCACAAAATTGTATGTGCTAAAATGCTGGAGTGGATATTTTGCAATTGTCTCTTGGTAAATTTTAAATTATTGTGGATTAACGAGTGGATTAAACAGGGAGGAAGGGGACTCCAGATATACCTGACGATACGAGGAGTATGTCCAAAATCCTTATCCGATGAGTTCCACGCAAAGAATATGTGGACTAGATCAGATTCTCTAGGATGTGTCCAACACTAAACCAACGAGGGTGTAGCCTGACGGTATCTCGAGGTCTCTATCCAGTGGTTCCCGCTTCCTCTGTGAACTTTCCCCACAATGGGTTAAATCGAGAGGTTATATTTTCACCTGGGGAGGTTAATTTGGAAGTGAAACTAATTTAAACTAGTCACCTACGTTGCTTTTGATGCAACCAACTGGTTGGTCGAACTGCAGCGGTGCAGAGTATACACAATGAAAGCCTTGTTAATTTTAAAGATTTTTTTAACAAAGTTTACTTGTTTATTAAATCCCAAGAGTCTCTTTCAGGTTATAAACCCTAATCGGGAAAGCAAGGGAGTAAATTACTGGAAAAGTAAAAGCGGTACAAAATAAACAAGCCAAATGTTTTCTAATTAATCCTACCACCAATCTATTTCCCCTTTCAGGTAACTCAGGAAGTCTGTTATCACATATATAGTAGTCGGGCTACCATATTCTATTTTTCAAATTCCAGTACATTTTTCAGCCAACTCCCTTACATATGAGATGTTGAGATGAGCATTTATGATGGATCATTAATTGATTGATGGACTATAGTACTCTCCCATGCCATGACTGAGTCTCAGGACACTCAGATTTGAGGACTAATGTAGCCATTTAGCCAATTGCAGAGCAGTTAGTAGTGCCCAGAGTTGCATCAGTGCTTTCTAATTGGATAGATGATTGGTTCAGATGGATTATTTACATGTTATGACTCAGCTTACATTATCTTGTGTTATGGTTATCATTGCTCTTATACTCATGCTTGTGACATGTATTAGCATTTAGTGTCATGATCTAGCGGCCATATAAATATGTGGACTTGGATGTATTGATATTATGTATTGATGTCCCTACTCAGACCTGGAAGTTCTTGATCTATACTCATTGGTTTTACCCTCCTTAGGGAGAATAGAGGTAGTCATTCCCACCATACTTTGGCTTGCTAGTGTTGGTTTCATTATTCACTGTCTTCACCCATCCATTACGCTCCGGCTATTGTTTCCAACCCGACCTACTACTTGACTTGTGGCATGGAGGACCTTCCCCCCACTAGAAACTTTTTGTTGGACAAGCTTCCATGTTTATTTGTGTCTCGGCTCTGAGTTGCCTAAGTTGTGTTGCCTAAACCTGAAACAAGTAGTGCTGCCATCAATACAATGTATTTGGAAATGAATGAATATCTTATGAAAAAGCCCATTCATGAAAAGTAGTGTTTTTCAACATACATGAATGAAAGGCAAGCCTAATGAAATTGACTTTGAAGTATAATGAAATGAATATCTTAAAACATTCATGAAAAGTAGTGTTTTTAAACATACATGAATGCATGAAGCCTCAATAATAAAAATCCGTGTAATAAATACATGGACCAAGGCTATGGAAAATCAAAGGCCCAAAAAGCAATGGTTCTTAAAAGTTATATCCAAAGATTGTTGGCCTTACGTGTATTGATTTGGATTGTAAGCATTTGTCAAGGTGAATAAGAACCTCTGAAGTAGCTTATCCATTTGAGACACTGCCATCCTCTGTGTTATTGTTTGTCCTGCATATGCTACAGTGAGTATCCCATTCCCACATCCGAAGTGTCACAGTGTCAAAGTTGGTAGTCATCCTTTGATCTAGCCTCTGAATTTTAACCTTCACCCTGCACTAACAAATTGATTACAACTATGAAATGAGTATGGTCTTGAAAGTCTGGACTAAGTTATAGTTAATAAATGAAAACCCTATATATTTGGTTGATAGATTGCCAGTGAAATGATTGCTACTTGTTATGATTATTACTTGAATGACTTGTAGAGCATGTTTTAACCTTTGAACACTTGCAACGGATGGATGACAGTCTGGGTTATATTATATGGTCATTTAAAGATTATTATTTTATCTATCTGGGTATATTGGATATTGTAGATGAACATGCAAAGACCTATAGGGTGTATAAATATGCACCTAGGACAGATTTGGACTCCCCGTGTCCAATGAGGCAACTTTCTTTTAGTTCCGAGCAGTTGCAGAGATGATTTGGCTCAGTGTACCTTTCTAGTGCAGTTTTGCTATATTGGATGACCTGTCTGAGCAGGGACATGATTTTGTTGGATCTCCTAGGGCGTTGTATGAGGAAGGTGGGGTCCAGCCACTTGTTTGTACCATATCACCCCTCTCCATAGAGCCTGGTGGGCTCAGTTGGATAACGCAGACACCCTAGGAGGCAGTTTTGGGCATATCACATTTCCCGAGGCAGATAAAAAATAATTAAAATGGCTACTGAAGAATTCGATTTGGGCTTCTGAAGCAAGGAAATGGCATGGGATGAGTTTTAATGATGAGTGTGATGTCTTCCACTTCTTCTCCAGCAATTGCAGCACTTGGATGGGCCCACATCCATTTTTAGGGCATATTTTATCAGTTTCTGGAGCTTTTGGAGGCTCACAATTCCCTCGGAGAAGCACTATTTGGCAGTTAAAAATTATATTATTTTTATTGTGCCATGGGGACACCCTAGGGGAGTTAGTTAACACTCCCTGGACCCACCATGAGCTTCATTTATTTTTATTTAGTGGGATCCCCTCTCCTAGGGTGATTTGATCCATTTTTAGATTATATTATCGTATTGATCCATGTACTCTATGTTGAGCTCATCTCAACCATTGATTAGAACATTTTTATCTTTTAATCTTAGCCACCCATTTGAAAAGTGGTTAGGATTTTGGTTCTCTAATTTCTATTTAAAGAAGAGAGCTTGTCATTTGTAAGGGGTCTTTGGCTCTTGAATCTAGATAATAGAAAACTATTCTTGTGAAATTTTCTGGATCTCTTTTGCATCTGGTGCTTTTAGATGGTAATTGGAAAATCTATTTCTTCCTAGCATTTGATTATTTGTTGTAAGATCTATATATTTTCGGGAAACATTGTCTTGTCTACAGGAGGGTGACTTCAACTTGGGCATTTTTGCAAGGGCTCCTCAACTCGCTTAGCTTGGATGCGTCTTGTATCAAGGGGTTTTTCATTAGTATCAATGCAATCTATGATTTTATCTTGCTATTTTTTTGTAGAATTTGTTCTTTTCTCATGATGCAGCAAATCTGATATGGTTGACATTTGTTATGCAAGAGAGAGGGCGCAATGGCTTCTTTAGGCAAAACGTTGGATGTAGAAACTTCATCAAATCTTCTCAAATTGATCAAGACAATATAGATCATCACTATCAAGGCATCTACAAGGTTTTCCAAGTAAGATCTGCAGGTTAGTCTCTCTTTCCGAGATCTCAATCCATTGGCATCTCCATTTTTATCTTAAAACCCTAAATATAAAAAAACAAAATATATTATAGATCAAACCGCTTGATCTCAGGGAAAACCATTTCTGGGTTTTGTAGATCAGGCCAAACCCTAAGTGGATCTTCCTCAATGCTGGGCTAAAAGTGACTCCATTGGCCCAAATCCCAAGGTACTGGTTCTCCAAACCCTAGCGCTACCCTTCTTTTTGCCTCTTTCTCCTGCGATTTGACTTTTTCCTTGTGGCTCAGGTGCTTTGACATTGTCATACCTTCTTTCGAGTTTATCCATCGATACTAGATAGCCCCAAATCCTGTTCTTCCCCTCCCTACATTGGTCACGTTTCCCAAGGCAGTGGATATCTCAATATTTTGCTAGTACCTTGATCCCGGATCTAGTATTGAGCTTATAGGTCACTTGTGTCTTGGACTTGGATCAAATCTCACATCTCATAAACCCTGATCCAAGCCCTAGTTCACCTAGTGACATCATCCATAGATATAGGGTTCCCTCAACCTTACACCTTACGTACTTCAACT
Organism: Pseudotsuga menziesii; assembly: GCA_001517045.1. Taxonomy (NCBI): domain Eukaryota; kingdom Viridiplantae; phylum Streptophyta; class Pinopsida; order Pinales; family Pinaceae; genus Pseudotsuga; species Pseudotsuga menziesii. Next base: position 58,318 of record LPNX010754066.1, read on the forward strand.
CCATTTGATTTGATTTGGTATTTAGGTCTGATCTCTCCTGTCGGGAGTAGATCTGGGTCTCCCCCATTGTTGTCTTGCGCTAAGATAACATAAAATGAAGATTTTCTCAATTGGCGTGACAACCATCCATTTGGGAGTCGAAGCTATCTTGGTTTTGCCTCCTTAGTTACCCGTCCCTCTACCATCCATCCTAGATCCACCTCACAGAGGCAACTACAAGATTGGTGATAACAAAGTCATTCGTTAGTACTTTTATTACTTTGAAAAATGAATGATGTAGCAAATAGAAACTTATCAACGTATACAAATATGGAAAAAGAAACTAAACTAACAAAACATAAGCAAAGTCACGAACATGACACCGACGCAAATTCACCCAGGAGGGATGGGGAGTGGGCTCTAAAGAGCCTACTCGAAAAACCTTTTATTAGCTTGTTACAAAATGCTAAAAAAACATGAACTTTGGCCCTTTATTATATGGGATCCAAAGGCTTACAAAATTGTGTAAGAATGACTAAAAAGTGAAATGGGAAGCTGGGGAGGCCCTGAATGGCCCAAAACTTTGAAATTTGGCCAGATCTTCCTTCTCTTTCTCGTCCGAACTGCAAAAATCAGTGACCTATTAACTAAACGATGCTCAAAAACACTTTAAGAGTGTCTTTGAACATCCACAAAAATTTTCCTAAAAAAATCCTAAGTTAAATCTATGATAAAAATGCGAAAAAATGACCAAGGAAAGTAAGTTTTCCTTGGGATCTTGGCTTTGTTTATAAGGAAGCCAATATGATGTGCACTTAAAATGCTAAATTTAACTTTAAACCTCAAAGAAAAACTACTAAGCAAGCTCGAAATCTACTTAAAAATACTTGCGAAAAAGAAGCTTTCCTAAGCCAGATCTACTTGAATAAAGGTAAACCTATAAAAGCACTGCTAGATTTGAGCTATTTGAATCTTGAAAACTAGATCTAAATGAAGAAATTTATCTTTTAGTGCAATAGATCTAAGTAAGCAAGAACGGTAACCAAAGGAGAGTATTGATTTTAAACAAGAGAAAGAGGAGGTAGAGAAGAGCTTGTTGTCAGAAAGATAACCCAAGTGGATTCTTGGTGGGATGTCGAGGCACTATGTCTCGAAAAAAGTTGAAGATGAAGAGGATTCAAACTAGATCCACTTCTTCTTCACGCTGGGCAACCTGTAACCTACGCAAGAAACTTGCAAGGAAAATGTGAGATCTGGTGATATATATGAATTGAGATTAAAACAACATGCATATAAGTTATAACCTTATAAGACATGTTAGATCTAGATCTTTGAGCATACATATAAAAGGAAATAGAACAAGCAAGTAAACTTACTTACAACATTATATTCTTATTGATTGGGAGCAATCCTTTCTTAAACCAGATACACAAAGCATGAGCAAGCAAATAAATAATGAAACAAGTTACCTCAATACACCATGACAATCACGATCCACACAAAAGGGCACAACACCATTAGCCTCCAAAGCTTCTTTATTCACAATGTAAAATATAACAACAGTATTACAATAGCAAGCCTTCTAATGCAACTCTAACTAGCTTCAATGGAGAGGATCATGCTTTATTTATAGCCAGAGCAAGGAGGGGGTGCATCCACAAGTGGGAGCTCATGTTGACTTAGCTTGAGTTCATGAGATAATTTAGGATCGAGCCTGAGTTGAAGTGAAGTGGTTATCATGGAGGAGGCGCCACCTCCCATGAGGTAGGCAACCTCACTCGAACCTACTCGCCACCTCCTTCTGGCCAATACAACCACCCATATGTGAGTTCAAACAACCAATCACTAATCATGAGGTTGGCGTCATCTCCCATGCCAATGTATTTCATAACTCTTAAAAAAATCCTAAGTTTGACAATTTAGCAATTAGATGAAGTCACTAATTCATGAGGGGCCCATTTGCCATGCCACCCCATGCTTTATTTATGTATTTTTTTACTTTTCAAACTTGTCCTTTTGTGCCAATTTGTTGCAACTTTAGCATTTAAATGACATTGTGATGCACTTTTAGCAAAATAATGCTTTACGGGATGTTTTAGTCGCCCAAAACATAGGAAAAGTGGGTCTTGGGGTGAAGAGAATGCTCTGAGTGTGAAAATGAGCCTCCACGCACAAAATTCAGCCTCTAGATCAATTTTTATGACATTTACAAATTTTTTAATTAAACCATTAAAAAATGGCCTTGCAAAAAAAAAAATTCTCGGAATTGAACAAGAAACTAAGGGGGGCTTAGCACATGTCCATACGACTCAATTCGAATGCCTAGCATATTTATAAACATTGACACCTAGGCTCTAATAACCCCCTAAGGCCTAACCACCAAGACGACTACCCCAACTTTGGAGGTGTGAGTGAAAAACTCAGAATTTATTAGTCGTTTGCTAAGTCACATGGTTCGGGTTCAAGTTCGGCGAGGATTAGGTTTGGTTCGGGTTCGAATTTTTCGATGAGGTTCGGATAAGGTTCGAATATATATATAAACTTTCATCATATATACTTGTTGTTTATGACAACTCTGCTCATAGGTTTATGCATTTAAGAGCATGTTTTAGTTGTTTAATAGTAGATTTGCATGCTTCCCATAGCAGCAGTTTGTTCCTAGGGTTGTTTGGTGTGTTCTTATGCAGGCTACAAGTCTGCTATTTCAAATTATAGAGAGCATTTAATTTATAGACAACTTAAATAAATATAGAGATACATGGTCAATAAATATAGGCATAGCATGAATAACAAAAATATATGAGAGGCTAGGGCTAAATATATAGAATAAATAACATAAATAACTAAAAATCAGCATCAACATACATGATCAATAAACAAGAATCAATAATAAACAAGAATCAATAAGAATCATGAACAATAAACAATGCACATATGTTTAATAATGACAAAATCCAATCATCAAGTTTTTATTAATATTTAAACACATATTTATAGTGCAACTACAAATTGCAAAAAGAAGTAGAACCCATTTTTCAAAATGCAAAAATGAAGTAGAACATATTCTTCAAATTTCAAAATATAAATGGATGCCCATGATGTCAATAGCGATAATCCTTGGAATTGTTTCACAAAATTTAAAACATAATCAAAACCCCTATTCTTGTGGCCTACTTGTAACATCATAAAGCTCTAAATCATCAATATCACATGGGTTGGTAAAGCCACTAGAACTATGATCATCAAATTCATCAGTATGTGGAACTCTATCATCAATAGGTTGATCACTAGTGTCATCATCAATGTTAAGATCATCTTCTTCTTCACTCAAACTATGCCCAATCCATGGGTGAGAGGAACTGGATGAATCATTGGCCACACTGCTTATGGCCAATTGCAAATTGCTGCGCACATAAACAAGGTCTTCCAACCTTGTAGACAACAACCTATTTCTTTTCTTGGACTGGATATGGTTGAAGCTAATCGAATTCCTTTCACAAGGTGATGCACTTGATCCTTGGCTCAAAAAACGAATTGCAAAACGTTGCAATTCACGTGACTCTGCTCCATAAAACTGCCACCATCTCCTTGGAGAAATATTGGCCCTATCATTTTTGGCAGAGTTTCTTCCAAATAACCCCTCTTCTAACATGTATGCCTGAAGCTGCTCTCTAAGCCTCCTCGATTCTTCAATATCTGGAGTTAACCGCTCAATAGCATCATAAAGGCCATTCATGACTTCTGCACCATTATTTCTTTCTATCCCAAACAATCTTGGGTCCAAGTAACAAGCTGTTGCATGCAAAGGGCTATTCAACATCTTCCATCTTTCATCTATTACCTCCCATATTTCCATGTATTCATTTTCCACGTTGTCAAAGGATTTTGCAATAGCTTCCTTACAGCTATCCATGCCTTCGTAAACAAAACCCATACAAGGAGTGTGGCTATCAACCATGCAAAGCATATGAACAATTGGCTCACATACTTTTAAAACCTTCATAGCATTTTCCCGAAAAGCATTGGTCAAAATGATTTCTTCAATCTTCTTCCCTTTACCATCTTTTGAAAGGCGAGAGTTTTCCCACTCATTGTTACAAATAACACCTCTTATGCTTGCCTTTTCCTCAACCACTCTTTTAAGAGTGATGTAATATGTGGCAAATCTGGTATCACATGGCCTTAGTAGCTCTTTAGTTGCTTGCTTCCTACACAAGCTCAATGTGAGGTGATGGTTAAATATGAAATGAGAAATATGTTTCCCCTTTCGAACTGCATCATTAATCCATAGAAATTTTTCCAAATCATGCAACGGTAAATCAAGGCAGTGAGAAGCACAAGGAGCCCAATAATATTTTTTGAACTTCTCCATTATCATCTTTCCAGCACCCACACAGTTTCAGGCACTATCAATTACGACTTGGACCACATTTTCTTCCCCAACTTCATAAATGGATTCCTCTAAAATCTTGAAAATGAAATCAGAAGTTTTATTTTGCCCAGATGCATCAACTACCTTCAAAAATAATACCCCTTTAGGGCAATAAACCAACACATTTATCAGCGGCCTATGACACATATCTGACCAACCGTCCGATAAAATGGTGCACCCTGTTTGTTTCCAAGACTCTTTGATGCTAGCCAATCTTCCTATCACCCTTTCTTTTGACCTCTTGAGAAGCGTCGTCCTCATTGTCTCAGAACTGGGAGGTACATATCCTTGTCCAAAATCTGATATCTTCTTACATGCATTGATGAAGTAAGGGCTCCGAAGCACATTAAATGGGATGGCAGATTCAAAAAACATGCTAGCCAAAGCATCATCAACTTCTTGCTTTTGTACAGGCTTCCACAAAGTGTTTAGTGTAGGTGTCCCCCTTGTTTTTACTTGCTGATGGGAACTTCCAGCTGTAGACATGGTTGGAGAAAATGAGGAAAATGGGTTGAGCATGTAATTCATTTCAATCTCTGATTGAACACGCTGTTTTTTGTTTTCTTGCACCTGCTTGGCCCTCTTTCTCTTGTCATAATCCTTTTGAAGTATCTCCTTCAATTCTGCAGACACCACTTTGCAGCCTTCAACTCCACCTCCTCTCCCATTGCTAATAGAAAGTAGATGGTCCATTACCCTTGTTAAAGACCCAACAAACTCAATGTTACACAGCTTGCATTTCACATGTCTTCCAGTTGGCCCATCCAATTTTTCCATATGTTTCCATGCTTCTGCTGGTGATTTTGGAGGTGCCATGGCAAATGTTTCTGCATTAATTTTTTTACAATTCATGTTTTAGAATTTGGTTGGTTTGTTTTATGGCTTTTCTTATTACCATTGAAAATTAAAATAATGTGCTACAATAACATACTGCCATTGATCAATCTTATAAAGAAAAACACAGCATTTATAAAATCTTATAAAAAAAATAAACACAACATTTACCAGTTGGAAGTTTTCAACTCCCTGAACCTTGGTGCCCAGGAAATCACAGTCTGCTAAAGTCTGACGTCCAAGAAATCACAGTCGGCTGAAGTTTGAACCTTGGTGTCCAAGAAAATTATCACAGACAGCTGAACTGTTCAATTGCTTAATCTACTGTGTCCACTGTCAATCAATCAATGAGTGTTGGTTGCTTGGAAAAAGGAATGTGGCTGCTTTCAGTCTTGAATAACTATGAAATGTCAAACGGACGGGAGAATGGCAAATGCAAAGAAATATCAGTGAAAACAACCCAACAAAATGGGCCCTAACCCCGGCACTATTCCTCTCAAGTCATGAAAACGTCCGACCAATGCCCTGAAATGACCATCCAGTCGAGTAAGCTAGTTATCAGGCTGAAATTTGAACCCTGGCATCCAAGAAAATGACCACAAAATCATGATGTTGCATTGTGCAGGACGCAGCTTGATCTGGCTCCCTCAATCGCTAGTGTGCACTGTGCACTGTGAATGACAGAGAAACAATTGCAATGGTGCGATATCGATCAATGGTGTGCATTGAATCACAAAGGAACACGCAATGGCGCGATATCGATCGTTGGTGTGCACTTCATCACAGAGGAACTCCGAACAAGCAACGGTGCGATATCGAGTTGTAGACTGCAGAGAGATGCGATGGCCGATGGAAGCAACAATGCAAAACATCCGGTCGGGTAAGCTAGGTATCGGGCTTTTCTCGTTTTTTCTTTAATGTTTTGATTTTTTTTTTTTCAATTAAAAAATCGAACCCAAATAAAAATTCGATTAGGTTCGCGATAAGGTTCGAGATTAGGTTCACTATTAGGTTAGAGATTAGGTTTGGGTTCGGGTCGATTAAGTTCATCTTGAGGTTCGACTTAAGGTTCGGCTTTAGGTTCAACGAACCTGAACGAACCTCAAATTTTTTTTGAGGTTCGACGAACCTCGAACCTCAAAGATTAGGTTTGTCGAACCCTGTGACTTAGGTCGTTTGTTCAACAACAAATAATTACCAAGGGAAAAAACACTCTGGGCTAGTCGACTTGATGTTTAAGTCTAGGAAGCTGAGTCTTTTACAAAATTTACCATGCTAGCGCGTTTTTTACAGTTTCCCCAAGGGGGTATGAACATGTGTTACAAAAAAATTTAAAAACAAATCCCAAAAAAAGCTTGGCGGACTTCTGGACTTTGAAGAATGAACAATTGTGCTTGTTCAACTTTGTCGACTCACTTGATAAAACCGACTAAGCATGACTTAGTAGGTAACACTTGTCTTTTGCTTTCTTTGGGACTTCTTCAATGGATTGTCTTGACTTCTTTAGATATTTCTTCATCATAGAAAAGTTATCCTTGTTGATATCTCTTCACATACTGTCACGTTCTTCACTAGATCTCTAATGTTGATTTAACCATGCTCTAAGAAGTCTCAGTCACTTCTTAGAGCCAATTGTCAAGTTCAACATTAGATTAGACTTTGTCTAATATACAAGGAGATAATATCTCCTTGTAACATAGACAATTCATCTCACTCTATAAGAATAGATCACTCCCACTATGAAGCACTCCCACATAGAGAGTACGCAATGTGACCTCTAGCCTACTACCACTCCAATCAACACATGATTGGAGAAGGCTAAGCATTCGAGCCCTCTATACATATAGTCAACACATGACTAATCAGGTCTACAACAAGGCCATTCTCTCCCTAAGTCGCGAACCCATTTGAGAGAATGATCTACAGAATGTTTGCTCGATGTTGGAACCATGGAGAACATCAACAGGGGTAAACCTCTAGCCACCCCATACTTTAACCAAAGATAAGCACGCAAAATATGCTCCAATAGTATAAACTAAGCCCTACTGGGAAACCAACAAGACACATGATACACATGAGAGTCCTAGAGAATGTGACCAACTACTATCAGCTTCCCTGCAAAAGGAAGATCCTTGTGATGCCATACATACAGCTTGGTCTGAGGTCTCTATAGGCACCAGTCCCACATAGACATTAGGGATAGGTATTTCCCAAACGAAATACCAAGGTATCTAACAATCACCACAGGTTGAATAAAGGACCAAACCTCAGGAATCCAAGCTGGGGGCAAATCAACTCCAATCGACCGGAAAATTGTTTTGTGAGGATTCACGATGGCACCGGAAGCCTTCAATTTTGAAATTTATTTACTTCAATTTTAACATTAAAAGTTAAAGGAATAATCACATGCCAGGATGTTTGGTGTGTAATCAACCTCTCGTACCTCACACAAAGAAAATGGAATTTGGATATATTTTCAAGTTTCAACGTAATAGAGTTTTCTTCTTTCAGCATCTATCCAAAGTAGAACCATGTAAACCCCTACTTTAGTCTCTCTAGTGTTATCCGATTGGATAGACTGAGCAAACTTGTAAACCAAAGAGAGAAAATTGAGTTGAATGAACTTGAAGCTACATAATCCACCAAAGGTGGATGAGTCAAGGGATGGGTGGTGGACATTTCAGGGAAACCCCAAAAATCAGGATGAATGACAAAGAAGCCAAAGGACATCCCTGAGTATTTAGCTTATTCTGAAAATCTTGATGAGTAATGATTTGTGACTCATGGCATAGTATGTACTCATTCAATATATGTTGATGATTTTTGGACATCGAAGGCCATTTAGAGTCTCAATAATTATTTTTTATGTCTCAAAAGTTAATTTTATCTATCTCAAAACTCATAGTTTATGCATATCGATGTAATTTTTCCTATTTGCATCCTTAAATGCAATATACATCAATGAAATTGCATCTTTAGTGTCTAATTGTTTGTGTGCGTGAGTTTATATATGTATGTATATATATATATATATATATATGAAATTTTGAATATTTTATGCATGTTTTGTTCAACCGAGTCATTTGCCAAGTTGAAGGCCAAGTCTGAGCCGACTCATAATTTGAGGACTCATCAAGTCCAAGCTGAGTCCGAGTTTGATTACTTTAGACTGAAAGACAATTCAGCAAGTAAGGTATAACTAAACAGGGAGTGTGTGATGCATTCTCCCAAGATAAACATATAGAACTTCAGCCTTCATCTCAAAATCACTCAGCATCGCCATTTGGAAAATGATACTACAGCGAGATATGCTTTGCATTCCCCAAGTTTAAACTGCTTTCCTTCTAGCCAAACTTAGTTTTCATGATCAAGTAAATATTACCCTAAACACACAGAAAATACTCTACTTTTTAGTGAGCAGACTTGTCTCTTCTTTCCAATGGAAAAATCCAACAGTTACTTTAATTCCTTTGGTTGACAGTGGATTTTGATTTTCCACTGAAGCAAAATCTGCACAAGTAGTTAGAAATGTGCATGCTTGTTTTTCAATATGAAATGAAAAACGAGGAAATCATACCATCACCAAGGCTAATTGGAAATTGGCTGTGGAGGCATAGCAATGTTGCTGAGACTAGTGCATTCTTGTGAACATATTATTTCCTTGATGCAACCAAGACAACCATAACTCTCACACCTAAGACATTCAATATTCGATCAAATTTGTCTTGAATTGATGTCATAGAAAAGAAACAACCTTATCTGATTTAGAGTGATTCATAAATAGAGGTAGGAGACAGAAGGTCCTGATAATGCAAGGCAAATAAAGTGAATTTAGAGCTTAAATACAGTAAACAAACATTTCAGACCTAATTAACACAATGCAAAGGAATGCCGACAACATCCTTCAGATCAAATAAAGGTACCTATCATTAGAATTCCCTGCTGGTCGATACTGGAAAAAGGTGTTTGAACAGACAGATCAAATGCTTAACAAGGGGAAGAAAAAAGCACCTGCCAGCCAACTTTTATCCAATCGCTGTGTAGAAAAACAAAAAGAGGAATGCTTTAAGCAAAAGAAGAATAAACACAAGACATCAAAGTCACCGCCCACGTCCAAAACCCCCCTCGTGTTCCGTGGGGCCGTGTTGGACACGGACATGACGTCAACACATGTCCGACACATGTTTTTCGTGTCCTGGAATCAGGACAAGAAAAAACACATGTCCGACACGTGTTGACATTGTGTCCCAGTATCCAGGGTTTCCAGACTTTCAACATCTAAGAACTAATGGGACTGCAATGTTTCAAAATTGCTATCATGTGTGAGGGATGGGAAATTGGCATTGAATTGATAGCTATGTCACAGGGTTCAGCGAATTTTATGCTTGAAGTTCGAAATTTGCCGAACTCCAAAAAAAAATTGCAATTCGTTTAGGTTCGGCGAATTTCAACGCCGAACCTCAAGGCGAATCGAATCGAACCATATCGAACTTTAACGAACTCGAACTTTATTGAATTTCAGGCGAATCTCAAACGAATTTCAAATAGAATTTCAATTTTTGTCCTTTCGCCGGTTCGCGCGTTCCACTGTCCTGTCGCCGGTTCCCACTTTCCAAGGTTTTCTCCCGACTCCCGAGTCCACCACTCTCATATCCCGAGTCCTGACTCCATTTTTTCTCACCTACCAGGCTACCGCAACGCCCTCTGCAACTCGACAGTCCACTCTGTGTTCAAACTTCAGCGCACAAGTAACTTGTAAGTTGTAGGCTGTACAATGCAAAGACCATAAAGGCTATTTCTTGTTGGAATGTGCGATAATTCTTGTATACTGCGGGATATAATGGTCAATGGATATGTAGCAACCCAATATTTGGAAGATATCAAGACCTTAGCAGTTGCCTTTCTTCAAAGATTACCAAAAAATGGAAATTAAGCAAAAGAGGGCTCCAAATTTCATTTAATAAAAGAATTGGAAAATCTATATATTAAAATTTCATTAGTTCATTTCATCAAAGACACCTATCTGTGCATAACTTGTAGCCATCCTGAAGAGTGAAGACATAGATCTCTGTAAGACACTCGTGACTCAAAATAGAGACCAGAACCTAATTCTGCTAAGTATCCGTGTTGGTGAAGTGAGGGACTCAGAAGAAAAGTTTACAAATGTTTTGGGGTCAAAAATAGTCAGTTAAGCGTTTTTGGGGTCAGTTACTTACTTATTTCCTGCTTTCAAATTATTTCATTATTTAAATTTTATAGTGTAAATGTACATGGAGGTTGCAACTTGCAAGTTGCAGCATTGAACATAAATTATAATGATAAAATTTGATATATTTTCTTCATTTGTTTTATTGTATATTTTATTATATATATTATTATATATATGAAATTTTTTATATTGACGAACCTAATGCCAAACCTCATCCCGAACTTCATAAAAAAAATCGAATTCGAATCGAATTTCAAGGTCATCGAATTCGAATTCGAACCATGTGACATAGATTGATAGTGCCAAGCCCTTTAAGTATCTTGTTGTTGGTTGTGTTGACTATTGAACTCATCTATCATGCCCTTAGTAAAATTGTACCCTTCACACAAACCAAAACTAGTGATTATGCATGTTAAGCTTTCTGCCTCATTTTAACATTTGGATTAGCCATTTTCATCAAATTCGGGACTCGGGAGTGATGACTTGAGCAACAACAAGATGGATGCACATGGATGCACAAATTGTACAAAGCACTAACATTGATGTCCCTAGAGGATTAAGGCAAAGGCTAGAGGAGGCATTGATGATCCTATGGAGGGGTCATCCTCCACACTAGCAGATGCAGATGGTCAAATGGGCAGAGAGGAGGAGGAGGAGGAGGAGGAGTAAGAAGAGGGTCAGGGCAGTGATGAGTTTGTTGATTCAGGCATGGAGGAAGAATATTGACAGATGAGATTCTTCCATCTTGATCTCATCTATGATCTACCCCCTTTTGTATTTTACTATTTACTATTTTGATGACTTAATGAGAAATATGGTTTCGACATCTTGAGCTATCATCTTTGTGTCTCATTGTGATTTGTGAATGATAAAATGTGTAATGTGTATTGATCATAGTTACATATATCGTGTCGGCGAATATATCGCCGGGGGTCCGGAATGAAACTTATCGGCAGCAACGGCGAAAATATCGGAAAATATCGGCAAAT
>LPNX010754066.1:85294-102540 GCA_001517045.1 Pseudotsuga menziesii
TAATGGGGTTGCAGAAAGAAAGAATAGAACTATCATGGAAGTTGCAAGAGCAATGCTTCATGATCAGGATCTTCCCATGCATCTATGGGCAGAAGCTGCCAAAACAATGGTGTATGTACAGAACCGTACTCCACACAGAGTACTCGAGAACAAGACACCTAAAGAAGTCTTTTCCAGCAAGAAACCAGAAGTCAGCCATCTCAGAATATTCGGCTGTCCAGTGTACATACACATTCCGAAAGAAAAGAGGACAAAGTTAGATCCTTCAAGAAAGAAGGGTATATTTGTGGGATACTCTGAAAGCTCGAAGGCTTACAGAATATACTTCCCAGGATTCAAGAAGATCGACATCAGTCGGGATGTGACATTTGATGAAGACTCAGCTTACAACAAATCCAGAAAGAGACCTACTGAAGATCCTGAAGAATCAAAAGCACCCAGAACTCATGACACAACCATGAACAAAGAAACTCAAGAAGAAGATCGAAAATTTGAAGAACCACAAGAACCTGTAGATCCACCTCATGAGAAGAATCCTCACAAGAGGAAACCTGCTTGGGTACGAGAAGCTATCCAAGGTGCGAAAAGATATGGGGCTCCAGAATATAATCACAGAGAAAGAAAGAGGACTAGGTCCTGCTCCAGGTATATAGCTTTATTGTGTGACTTTATCAATAAAGAACCTTCCAACTATGAAGAAGCGGCAGAACGGAAAGAATGGAAGGATGCTATGATCGAAGAGTATCAATTGATCATGAAGAATGATGTTTGGGATGTTGTCCCAATACCAGAAGGGAAGTCAGTTGTAACTTCCAAATGGATCTACAAATAAATATAAAAATATTTTATTTAAATATTTTATTAAAAGATGGATTAATAAGTTTTAAAATATTATATAATAATATTAATATTATTATAATAATATTTGTTTTATTTATATTGTTTTTGTTTGTAGGGCTACGGGGAATGAGAGAGGGTGCAACCTAGGTTGAAGTTGGAAAGCAAAACCATGTGTTGGTCTTACTTTTTGTTTTTTACTTTCTTTTACCTTTCTTTTGTTTTTTTACTTTTTTTCTTTCTTTATCTTTTCTTTTTAACTCTCTTCTTTCTTTTCAATTCTTTACATTTTTCTTTCTTATTTTTTTTTACCTTTTTTTTCTTTTTTTTTAACTTTTTGTTTTTTGTTTTTGGACAATGTCCTATATTCTAGGGAAACCCTAAATAATGGCAAGGGAGTCGAGAAGGTGGAGCAAAGGGAGGAGCATGAAGTGATATGGAGTGTGGGAGTGGAGGGCAATGGAGCGAAGAGAGATATGGGTGAAATAGAGCAGCGAAAGAAATCAAGAATTGATGAGCCGAGTCCGAGCTCAAAGTGCAGGAGCGAATCCGCTCTGATACCAAATGGAGCAACCAAATCCGGTTGGTCCGTTAGTAGTCGAATCCGACTATCATTTTGAACGATAAATGTTATAATATATTAGATGATGAATATTACAATGATGTCTTGGCCTAAAATATGGTTTGGACATTCATGATGAGGAGACACCTCCTTTCATACTAACCTAACAATTTAATTATTTAATTATAATCTTATTTTATGTTCATTACATAGGTGTCCAGGGAACTTAACCAACCTTATTGAACTCTGAGACAACGGTTTGTTCCAGCGTCACTAGCAAAAAATTTCCCAGTACCTTGGTATTTATCAACAACGCCGACTCGTTGGTTATGGGAGTGAAAGTTTTACTTATGGTTGTCACTTGTAAGATTAATCAAATTCCAATGACTGTTTTGAGTACAAATCCAACTTTTTAGGGTCGGCAGAGCATACTAAGGGATGGAAAGCAACGAAGGTAAATTTTATGGGGAATGTGCGTTGGAAATATTTTATTAATTATGAGCACACAAATGAACCTCTCTGACAAAGAGTGTTCTTGACTTTGTCTTATGACAGAAGTTCAAGAGACTTTCGCTAATCTATATGCTTGATGCAAAGAAAATGCAATGTAACTATGCTCTCCGACAGAGAGTGCTCTTGACTTGGGTTATGGCAAGTTCAAGAGACTTTGGTTTCTTTTTAAGAGACAGCAGATTGTAAATGCGGAAACCAAGTGATAGCTCAAAAAAGATTAATAAACAATGACTTGAAAGAAACTAACTTAGCAAAAAAAAACTGAATTAGCAACTAGTATTCTAAGCATAAAATGAAACTGCTCTAAGCATGTTAATAACCAAACAAAAGGACAACCCAAGGCTCCTCCCCAAATGGGGGGAGGAAAACACAAAGTGTGGGAGGCCTTATCCCACTTAGCCTTTTTATTAATCAATTACAATATTGAGGATTTTCAACCTTTTGGGAACTGAAAGTAAGCAAAAACTTGGAACAAGAAGTCTTATTACTTCTTTTACAAAAAGGAGAATGAGAAGCTTTAGATCTTCTTGTTTAGCACCATCTTCATTGGGTTACGGATCTTCCTTATGGTTTCTTGATGTGTTTCTCTTCTTCTTTGGGTAATCTCCAAGTGTTTTAGGTTCAAGTCTCTCTTTGCTTCACCTTTGCACTATATTCTTCTCTCAATACCTACAACAAACAAAAATCCAAACAACTCATGCACCCATTAGTCATTAACAAAATAAATCAAACTTGAAACTAATCTAAGATTAAGATCTACAAACTTAAATTTAAGCTGCAAAAATTTTACATGCAAAGTGGGAAAGAAGAAGAGGGTAAAATGGAGCAAAAAAAGGGCTGAAATGAATGAGGAAAAGAGGAAAAAAGGGGGAGCGAATAGCAGTAAAGAATGCTGCAAAATAGTGAATGAAGAGGCTGACAATAATGACGAAAGAGGGAAACCAACAAAAGGGATAGTTGGCTGCAACAAAAGCGAAAAATAGGGCAGCGAAAGGGGTGAAAAGAAAGGCCAGCAAATAGTAAAAATGGGGCAGTGACAGAGCTGAAAAGAAGGCAGCGAAAGAGAAGGAGAAGGCTAGGAGAAGAGGATGGACGAGAGCCAGAAGTTGATGAGAACGAGGTCTTGAAGATGGGGAAGAAATCACAAAGAAGACAGTAACCAAGTAACCAGAAAAAAGTTTTTTAGAAACTTGTTGGAGAAGGCAAGAAAGATCTGGAATTGCTTGCAACCCTGCAAACAAAATATATTAATAATGGAACATTTGTATGGTGAAGGTATTAGATGCCGAGAGCTCCTACTAGATGCAATCCCTGAAGACACAGACACTCAATGCAAATTTGATTAGAAGCCTAAGTACTAGATTGTTAGTCTTCAATAAACATAATAATCAAATTGCAATACAAGGGTAGGGTGAAAGAGATATTATTTCACATAGGATGAAGACACAATGCCAAAAGCCCATCAAATGACCTCCAAAGTCTCAATATTTTGTTAACAAAAAGAAGCTTACAAATTCCACCAGAGTTTCTATGCCAAACTCCCAGTCTCAAAGAGAGTGCAAAGCACCTCTCTTTATACAAAAGCTAACAGCCTAAAACCTAAAACAGACTTGGCACTTGAAGAAAGCCAAACTTGAGGCGAATTCCCTTGATTTCATGAACTCGAAGCAACGATTGGAATTGAACTGCAAGCTTAAGGTAGGCGAGAGTGGGGAGGTGGCCTCCACCTTGGCAAGGCGCCCCCCAGCCTTCCTTGGACACATCAACAATCAAATACAACGCTGCCAAGTGTATACGCGATTCACCCAAAGAGGTATGCGTGAGCTTTGAAGGAGAAAAAGATTGAGTTGAAGCTTTAGTTCAAGTGAATGTTAAGCAGCGATTGGAAGGAGCTGAGCCATCCACTCAATCCATTCAGCGTCAATCTCCTTGATTTATGCAATCCGTACGGCTGATTTTTCAGCGTGAACTTCTATCTTCCCATCCACGTGAGCCTTATTTCATTTCCACGTGAAAGTGGTTGACGTCATCACTCTCTCACGTCATCCTCTTATAATACTAATTCGCAGCACCAAAGAATTCGCATGGTATGGTGTACAAGATCATGGTTTATAATTCTTTAATTAAAATGGAGGGGGGCCACACATCCCATTTGTCACAACCACACACCATGTCAGCGTGAGATCTCCCCTTCACGTCATTCTCCTCCTAAGTCACCGCGTTCGCCGATTTTCCAGCTTGAAAATCGAAATTCACCGAATTTTAAGGGAAGGCGAATTTTATGGTTTTATTCGCCGAATTTCATCCTTTACGTTTACCACTAGGGGTGAAACTTCGTAGCCGTCTTGCAACCGCACCTGCAATCACTAAATCGTTGTGAGAAATTAAAAATTGATCGAGTCTATGCATCGCCCGATGCCCTAGACCGGAACTGGTTCATGGGCAAACTGTTTCCGTGGGCAATACGTTTTGTTGGCTGATCGCAAACCATTTCAACATTGACTGTAACTGGTTAGTGGGCAAACTAATTGGTAGGCCCGTCGGCCCTTTGCAAATCGTTTATTTAAATGAATGCATTTATAAATTTTATTTTCCTTTGTCTCCATTGTTTTTGTGGGCCGACTTTGGTTTCCTTTAGATTCGATTATTTTATTATTGTTAGGTTAAATTTTATTATTATTTCTACGTTGCTATACTTTAATGTTTATTATTATTTATTTATTTGTTGTGAGGTTAGTTGTATTAATATTCATAATCTTATTATAAAAGCAAATATTAAAATATTAAAAAACTTAATTATATTATCATTTATGTTAATTTTATTACCAATATTATATTATTATTAATATTAACATTATACTCAAATCAAACTAATATTAACACTAGAATTATTAGAATTAATCCTAATATTAACATAAGTATTATTAGAGCTTCTATTAATATTAGCATAAATAGAACTAATGTTAATACCAAGATTACTAGAAAATACTAAATACTAATGCTAAAAAATTTCGTATATATATATTTTAAATTTTATAGTCTGTCGAACTTAATGCCGAATTTTATCACCAAAATTTTCATTGTCAATTTTTTGCCGAATTTTAATGTCGCCGAACTCGAACACAAATTCGAACCAAGTGACTTAGTTCTCCTCTCATGAATTAATTCCAACTTTAATTTTAAACCAAAGTTTTAATGCCATGCATCTTGAATGGGTCGTAAATTACTTGGACCCACATGCCATGTCATCTTTTCACCATAAAATATTGATTTCTTATTTTTTTAATATTTGACTTTTGGTGCATTTTGTCTAAACTTAGCATTTAAATGCTCTTGTGCTCAGTTAGCCGAATGAAGACTTTCAGGATGCTTCTGCTGGCCGAAACATAGTGGAAGGAGTCCTTGGGGTAAAGATGTTGCTCCGGGCTTGAAAATGAGCCCAACCATGCCAAAAACGGGCTTTGAATCATTCATTTTTTACATTTTGAATTTTTTTAATTAAACCATTAAAAAATGGCTTAAAAAACGGAAAAATTATTTTTTCTCGAAATCAAACGAAACTCTAGGGGGACCTAGTACATGTTCATACGACTCAATCGAAATGCCTAGCATGTTGAAAAACACTAAAACAAAGGCTCTAATAACCTCCTAAGGCCGAAACACCCAGACAACTACCCCAGCTTTGGAGGTGCGAGTGAAAAACTCGGAAATTATTAGTCGTTTGTTCAACAACCAATAATAACCAAGGGAAAAAACACTCTGGGCTAGTCGGCTTGATGCTTAAGTCCCAGATGTCGAGCCTTTTATAAAAAAATTAAATGCTAGGACATTTTTTACAATTTCCCCAAGGGGGTATGAACCAATGTTACAAATATCATGTCGATGAATATATCACCGAGGGTCCAAAAAGAAATTATCGAATTTATCGGCTAAAATGTCGACAAACATCGGTAATATATCGGCAAATTAAAAAAAATACAAAAATATTCAATTTTTTTCAATTTTCTAAACATCTAAAGCAACGAGAACATCAACTAAACACATTGCTACATGAAAATGGAAAGAAAAGCGATATATAAGATGTATAAGAGGTCTGGTGATATATCACACATAACAAATGGATTGAATTAAATTTTTTATTTAACTTTTGAAGAATATAATTTATTAATTAAATTATTAAATTTTAATCATTGATGTTCTAGAATCTATATTAAAATTTAAATAAACTTTAAAATTTAAAATTAATATATAATATATTAATATATAACACTATAATATAATAAAATATAACACTATATATTAATATATTAACACTATGCATGTTATATATTATATATAATATATACACTTACAGGCTTACCCGACTAATACCCACAGTCCGTCGGCACATACCCACGGGCCACAGTCCACAAGTGGCAAATTGCCAAAACCAAACACAAATTTTAGTGGCAGTATGTCGCGTTCTACTCAACAAAGCAACTGGCAGCCTGGTCGCGTTTTACCTTCTCCTAGCTGGCAGTGTTTTACCCTAGCTCTCCGCCAAACCAATCCGCTGCCGAAAAGATACCGGTGATGAAAAGAAGAAAAATGCCAAAAACAGGAATATAAAAATCATCCCGAAGGATAGACGATTTTTGCCCCCATCGACTCGCGATTTTTTCTAAATATCGCGATTTTTTTGTGCAAAAAATCGCTGGAATATATCGGGCGATTTTTAACGATAATATCACCGAGGTTGGAACATCGCGATATATCGCAACGTTGGCGATAAATCGCCGATATTTGTAACACTGGTATGAACATGTATTTACAAAAAATAAAAAGTTTAGCCAAAAACTAGCTAACTTTGGAGCACACTGAACTTCTGAACTCTGATCTTGAACAAGTGTACTTGTTCAATACGATGGCGGCTCACCGAAAAATCCACTAAGTGCAAAATTAGTGGATAATAGTGACTACCTTTGTAAATAACACATTTAGATTTAGGTTGAATATGCCTTGTCCACAGTCCATGGGGGTTGGAGCAATTGGTAATGAGTAATTGAGACGACAAGTTGTAAATGGAAAGCCACGAGTTCAAATCCCCAGTAGGTACTTGCTTACAAATAAATAAATAAATATGCCTTCCACTTCCCCATTTATATCTAAATGCATGTAGAAACCAGTCCCAGTTATAATGTTTGGCTTCAAAACATTAATTTATTTAATTCTTCCTTTCGTCTACATACAACATGATTAATTATTACTGAAAATTGAATCCACTGTTATGTCTTCATTGTTTCTACCTAGTGGAACTGCCCCATATTTGAATTATCGCTAATCAACATGACATGTAATGGTGCTTATTAAACTAGATATGGTTTCCAAAAGCAAGAAGTTAATCCATTTCATTTAGATTTAGGTTGAATATGCCTTGTCCACAGTCCATGGGGGTTGGAGCAATTGGTAATGAGTAATTGAGATGAAAAGTTGTAAATGGAAAGCCACGAGTTCAAATCCCCAGTAGGTACTTGCTTACAAATAAATAAATAAATATGCCTTCCACTTCCCCATTTATATCTAAATGCATGTAGAAACCAGTCCCAGTTATAATGTTTGGCTTCAAAACATTAATTTATTTAATTCTTCCTTTCGTCTACATACAACATGATTAATTATTACTGAAAATTGAATCCACTGTTATGTCTTGATTGTTTCTACCTAGTGGAACTGCCCCATATTTGAATTATCGCTAATCAACATGACATGTAATGGTGCTTATTAAACTAGATATGGTTTCCAAAAGCAAGAAGTTAATCCATTTACTTATGCATTACTGATGAGATTACTTTAGTTTCTGGTTACTTACCTTGATGAGCTGAACCCTTATTCAGCGGAACCTTGACTTCCTGATGCTTGGGGACAATTTTGTAGATTTGAACCTAGAAAGAACAGACTCAACAATTAAAGGACGGAGAAAGCCCTTAAACGAACGGTCTTTGTGCATGAATAATGACAAAGAATGCATAATTTAAATGGATGCTGGATGGGCAACAGGTTTTACCCTTCCAAGCTGATCACCAATAGCAAGTAAACAAGACACTGGACAGAAGTCTACAGCTGTAATAGGACAACCCCTCACAGTGGCCTCTACATCACTCTGCACGAGATAGAAAGACATGAAAGAAATAACTGAGTTCAGCATGCTTATTAGGATATTTTTCTCGTTCTACATAGTACATCAAAATAAATTATCCATTTCCAAGAGGACTCTTTGGCAAGGCCATTACAAAACACGGCAGAAGGTGAAGAAAAGCTAAATTATGCTGAGGAGATCCCCTACCTGAGCTTTTATGGTAAGCACTAAAAGCATGCGTGGAGATGATGCATCCCAGACATTGATTGTTCCGTTACTATGCGCTGTTACATACACACTTCTGATTGTCACTGGTCCTTCGGTGTCTATAGAATTTTTCTCTATCGCAGGCCATTTGATTGTAGAAGGAAAAAGTTGCTTTGATGACCGTTGAAGCTGGGTAGAAACCACGAAAAATTATCTTAGTATTTCATCATTCAGAATAAACTTGAAATTATCTTAGTATTTCATCATTCAGAATAAACTTGAGTCGGGACTATATGTCAAGAATCAATAGAACCAAAAAAGGTTTTTTACCCATGCATGCAAAGATTTCCAAGACATCACCTGTGCTAAAGCATTAGAAGATGCAATATCATTAGGGATTGTAACAAGCTTTGCAGCCGTTACACTTGAATCTGCAAAAGGTGGCTTTACCATAAAGGCCCTTGATTGAGATAATAATGACATGCGTTCTCCATCAAGAAGTTGCTTTTCAATATCTAAAAGATTATATGTAGACAATTGGCCCGTTTTTGTTAGAACCATAAGGGCTTCCCCTCCAACCTTGCTTTTCGAATGTTTACTTGAGAGTATTGACATATCAATGTAAGGGCCAGGCAGGACAAGCTCCAATTCACATAGATTGTTTTGATTTGTTGTTATGCCAGACTCTTGGAGACGAATAACCTGCCAAACAAGGGAATAAAAATCAGTCACATACAATTGTAAAATCCAACTGCAAATAAGAATCGGACTCTCTATAGAAAGACAACTGGATAGAAAAAGAATGAGATACTGGAACTGAGATACAGAAAGAAAGAAACTATATTGAATCTTGATGTCCGTGAATGACCAAAGTAGGTCAATGGGACTCGAAATTTCACCCGGCTGATAGGAAAAAAGTAAAACTAGGGTAGAAAGAACCCTAGAGACTGAATAAGTACTAAAACCATGTGATAAAGTAAACATTGTAAATATAGCGAGGGGGATAAACCTAAACTATAAAAACCAAGTACATTAACATATACAAATTGCCTTCAAGGGAAGATGAAAGCCAAATCTGGAAACCGAGACAAGAGATAGATGCTGTCGCGTGTCTGTATCAATGCTCAAAGTGGAAGCAGAGGAACTGACTGCGTCATTGTCCACTACTCTGATAGGAGCAATACAGAGAACAATTGGACACAAAGCAATAAAATGGAAGCAACTCAAATGGTGAACATATATAACATGAATGACAAAGACTCCTAATCGCTCAGTATTTAATTATGCTCTGGTATGCGATATTAGCTTCAGCTCCTGTCAAACTGACCTTTCAAAAGGATCCATTTATGCTCCTGTACTCTATGTTTTGAATGTTCCGAAAAGTGAAACACTACACCTTTTTCATAAGTTAATAAGAACTGAATGTTATAGGCTTTATTGTTTTCACGTGCCATATCTGCTGGCATAATATATTACATGATGCTTCCCATTGAGCAGTAACAAGAATTCTAAAATATTTTCATGCAATATGAATCAAAGAATTAAGAATAGAGCCATACCCGAATCAAGTGCGAAGAATCAAAATCAACACCTCCATAAACATAAAGACAACCCCAGTTGTCACTGCCAGGATGCCATTTCAGTGAAAATATGGGCACTTTGGCCTTCCTATTTGAAAGATGCACTTCAGAGATTGGTGAAGATTGCGAAACACGGGATTCCAAACCTTTAGCATCTGAGTTGTACTTCAACTTTGACTTTGTGGGCACATTCCACAACCAGATATCTCCATCAGTGTAGCCAACGGCTATCCTACTCCCGTCAGAGCATGCCCAACATGCAGAAGATATTTGTTTACCTTCTTCATTAACTCTATTTTGAAGGGGATCCAAGGTTTGTGATACTCTTTGATTTCCTACTGTGATATTTTTCTTTTGCTGAGTCTCCACGTTGCCGCAGACTGCAAGAACCTGGCTCTCCTGAATTCCCCACAGTATAAGTAAACCATTCTTAAAAACGACAAGAACCCTGCAAAAGCAATTATAAACAAACAAGGCTTATCACTTAATGATAATAATCTGTAAGATCCAGTATGAAAGGGCACAACATATGAATTTACAAGGATACCTACTCTTTGAGTTGCGGCAAGAAAATATCTCGAGTATTAGTTGACACATATTAGCGCGCTAATTTCCTTCCTTTTCGAGCATAATTAAATAAATCCGCTACATCAAATGAGACAAGGTATTTGTTTAACTTTTACCAATCTAATTGTTATCTTTTAGAACTTAGAACCAGTTAAAAATATTTTATCTTCGCCTTGGTACTAAAATAATGAAAACATTGGTTGCAGTACCATTTACAGTGCATAAAATATTGGCAGTGGTGTTGCACAGTAACCTATCCCCACCCTTGCGAATGCATCTCCTGCATTTTCTCATCCCAGGGACTCGGGGACAACAGGGAATTCCACATTTGGAAGGGTACATCCTCGCAGATGTGGGAGACCTTACCCACAGGAAGGTCTGGGAGACATCCTTCAATGGTTTCAGCGAGGTCTGGGAAAAATCCATGAGGTCTGGGAGACATCCCCCGATAGTTTTAGGAAGGTCTGGGAAAGATCCCTTGATTTCCATATGCCCCTTATCCGAATAAGAGCCCACGAGGAACCGGTTCTCCAAGAAAAATATTCACTCACTGGTTCAACATTCAAACCATGACAAATATTATCCATGCAATGCGTGCTGGAATACTATGCATTATGTTTTTGTAATGGGGATGATTGCAATAGCAGTTTTAACTCCTATTCTGGTAGGTTCTTGTACACAAGAGAAGTGCTGAATCGGTATACCATTTGTTTGTAGAGTGCAGTTTTGCTCATGAAGTGATTATCAGCTTAGGTAGAATATTTGATGTGCATCTGATTTGGATACAGGCATCCCTCTTAGATAATCTTACAAACTGGCTCTCTTTGGATGGGGAACTTCTTTATCTACCTATCTTCTTTATATGGCATCTGTGGAAGACTAGAAACAGCTACATTTTCGAGGACAAAGCTCCTAATATCTCCAGACTTTGTCAGATTATTATGTTTGATATTGCAGCTCACCAGAAGCCTCAGAAAAAAGGAACTAAAGTTAGGAATATTGGGGCTCCTCCTGATAAATTATATCCCATGGTTTTTTTTGACGGAGCTGCTGCAGACTCTATTGGTGGAGCGGGTGTCTGTATCTAGATCAATGAACAGCATTATCTCACTTTAAAAATGGGCTGTGGAAGTTGTACAAATACCAGAGCTGAACTGTTAGCTCTTTGGGTATCATTGTACATTGCTAAAGAAATCGAGCTTCCCTATTTACATATCTTTGAAGACTCTTTAGTCGTTATTAATTCGGCAAAGGAAGTATCTTCTCTCTCTATTATAAACTTAGAGGCTTGGTGTACCAACATCAGGAAGCTCTTAGCATCATTCTCTTCAGTGGCCTTCAATCATGTTTATAGGGAACATAATGAGAGGGCAGATTCATTATCCAAGGATGGGCTCAAATTGGTCTCAGGCCATCTTACCCTCACTAAATTTAGTGAAGGTGTAGTCACTGGGGAACTCGATATTCAGCTATTTTGAAGAGCATTGCTCTAAGTCTTATGGCCTACTGGCTCCTTTCGAGTATGGCATATTTATTCTGTGGTTTTCAGTTAGTCATGGTGTCACCTCTGTGTGACCATTTTTGGGTTTCCCCAAGCTCTACTTTGGATAATGTCTCTGGGCTCTCTATATCTTCTGTTGAGACATATTGTATTGACATGAAGGACATGGACAGATAGTTGTTGGACAGTGAAAGTACTCATATATATGTAAGATCAGCCCATGAACTCTTGGACAGGTGTTAGATTCCATACATTGGATATGTTGTTTCTTTCTAATGATGTAACCCGTTACCTTTGATTCAATAGAATATCAAGGAACTGCTTTTTTCTTCTGGAAAAAGGTTCTTGTACACTATATCTACTCTCTCCTTTTTTTTTTACCAAAGTCTTCCAAACCTATTATTTAAGAGCTGTCAATTTAATATTTTTTAAGATTTTCAATATCTATAATATATTTTCATCTTCTCAGTCCACTTTGCCCTTGGAAATTTTGGGATACGCTCCAACCATCCTGAAACTCATCCCCTAGTCCCCATGCTCCCCTATTCCGAAAATACACGGTGCAACATAGATTGGCAAACGTTGGACAAGAATGTTCAGATCATGAAGTATATCAAACGGGTATTAGATCTAGTCATATGCTATATCTGTGCATGCAAATGGTTGCTATCTACCAATTCAGAAGTTACATTGATTTAGGGAAAACATTGAGTGTTTTTGTTATCCACTAATTTTGCACTTAGTAGATTTCAAAAGTCAAAAATAATAAAATGGAGTCAAATGTCAAAAAATGTGACTTGGAAAGGGTGGTGAACAATCTCATTTGGTAGGAAAGTGAAACTTAGGATAAAGCGATCACTTTGGAATATGATTTTATTAGTAATGAATCTAAATAAATGAAGCGGATGACATCACCCACATAGAGTTCACCCAACTACCATGCATGGATGTGAATGGGATTGGGGTGGACCCCTCTTCATATAAAAAATATAAAAAGAAACCTTTGGTATGTTAAGTTTGTAATATATCATGTGATTATATTACATTCAAGCAAGCGCATGGGTTGGAAGATTCGCACGTGAGGGAAGACGCCAGCCTCATCAAGCAAAGTGGTTGGGTGTGTAATGTGGCAACCACCAAGTGGGTTGGTAGAGTTTGGTAGGAGAGGTGGCATTTGCCTCTCCAGTTCTACTCACTTTAACTCAAATCAACTCAGTTTAACTGGACTTCTTCTGACAGTGTAGGTAGCACCCCCCAGGGGTTTGTAAACTCTATAAAAGCGAGGCCTTCTTCCTCATTCTGGACGGAAGCAAGGAACCTCTTCTCTTGTAATGCTTTGTAATTGTTTATGAATAAAAGTGAAGACTTTGGAGGTCCATTGTGTGCAAGATCTTTTTTCATGGTGAATGCCTGTGCTTCATGAGGTGATATTAGCTTAGTTTTATTTCTTCATATGCAAATTATGGTATCATTTTTAGCTTAAGAAGACTATATTTAGTCCATAGAGTAGGCATTTGAGGTTTTCAAGTTGTTTGCTTGTGTTTAATTAGCTATGACTTAAAAGTAGCATGCTATAGTCGGTAATACTAGTGCTCTTTTCATCTTATTTATGTTATCACACTGGATTTGATCCCTTTTTGTTTGAGGTTTTATAGCTTTGCAAATCGCCACAAGTGAAGGAGAACTCGAAGCTCAGTTGCTTCCTCTTTCTCTTCACTTCCTCCTGTTTGAGATCTAATGCTTCCTGTACCGCAGGAACTCTTCATTCTTCACTACATTCAAGCTGGAGCTTGAGATCCTTCTTTCTTCAAGCATATTTTTCTCCCTTTCTCTTGGTTACTTTATTATTCAAAGTAAATTTAAATCTAAAGTGTTTATCATTCCTCTTTACTTGCATATGTTTAGATCTAAAATATTGCAAGTTTTCATTTCTAAATACTACATCTAAATCACTAGTTTCTTTCGTACTTAAAGGTCCATTTTTTTCTCATTTTTACAAGTACTTAAGTAATGTATTTTTTATGTATTTTTAACGCATTAACCCACTAACTTTGCTTCATTAGCTTGCTGGGTTTTTTAGCAAGTTAGAGGAAAAAAAGAGGGAGGTGCTGCCAAAAAATCAAGTTTTTTCACCATTTAGAGCACCCACGATCCATTTACCTTCCCTCTCCTCCACTTCTTTTCTTACCAACACTTGTACAATGTAAAGTCTCTTTTGACCCATTTTTCAAGGGCCAAAAGAGGGTTTTCCCTTTTAAGCGTTATTGTCAAAGAGGGTTTTTCCAGGTAGTCCTTGGGACGTAATGCACCTGGGGTGCTCCTAGTTGTACTCCCATGCTGGTCACAAACACACTTTGTGTGCGCCGAGGCTGGTTCTCGCATGGTGGAAAACACAGGTGGTCCCTGGAACATAATGCACCTGGGATGCTCCTAGTTGTGCTCCCATGCTGGTAGACGCGAGCTAACCGTTGAGAGACGTAATGCACCTGGGGTGCTCCTGGGTTGTACCCCCTGGGTGGAAGATGCAAGTGGTCTATTGGGCATGAGGTGTGTATTTGGGCTGCTCTCCATGTGTGATGATAAGATGATCTGGATACGATGAGATGACAGTAGGAGACGCAAGTGATTGTTGTGGCAATGTAATGTGTAGTCCTGGGTTGTACCTACTTGATGGCATGCTCGTGGAGATGATGAAGACCTAGATGTATGTTAGGCCTACATCCGGCATGAAACAGGGTTTGCACTGTAGAACTTATGAGGATGAATAGCTTCAAAAGATGTCACTAGTCAATGGTCAACAAGATGAGAATTGATGCAGCAATGATTATAATCCAGAGATAATGATTCAGTGATGGTGATCCAGAGATGATGATCCAGTGATGACGATCCAGAGATGATGATCCAACAATGATGTCCAGAGATTGTGTCCAATTGTAACGATGACCAGGTCGAGAGAATACCTTCCTAGTTAAGAGGGAGTGTTGTTGAAAATGTAACTTTGAAAGATATTCTATTGTATATTATTATTGTATTTTATTGTACCTCCGTCGGAGATGTTTTTCCTCTGTTCGGGGATGTCATTATTGTATTTGGACATGCCAAAATATCGAGGTAAAACCTCCATTTTAAGTCGAGGCAATAGTCCCCAAAAGAAGTGATATATAAAATGTATTTTGAGTCTTCCTAGGTAGGTTGGCCCCAATTAGATAACCTGGCCGACCTAGGTAGGTAAGTGAGTCACACAATTGAAGAATATAATAGGGAGGCACCCTCCCTCATTTGGACACATTCACTCAAGTTCACTAAAGAGAGAGAGAGATAAGGGCGCCAGTGTGAGAAGAAGAAGAAGAAGTTGCCAAAGATATCTTTTCTCTAGGTATTCTATCTTGGTTTGACATTGTACTAAGTGACGGAACTATTCTAAAGAAGTTTGCGGGGTTTTCTCCTTTATGGTTTCCTCGAGGAAAATCTTTGTGTTCTTGTGTATTGTTGAAGAAATTCTGCGTTTTACTATTTGCTGGTTTATGTCAACATTTCGTGGTTTTCACATACAGCCGGTTTTGCATGGGCTGTAGGTTACTTAAGAAATTTTACTGAACAATTAAACACACAGTAAAATACACTAACAGGCTGAAAAACACATTTAATAATCACACCATAAAATGATAGACTCAGAGATTTTTGGCCAAAATCAAGCCCTGGAAAAACCCCCACGGGGAAAACCAGTCAGAGAGAGAGAGTTTATTATTATGCTTCAGGAAAAAAATCAGACATTCATTTACAGTCAAAAACCAACTTATCTCAACCCAGTAAAATGACTCAGCAAGCTGCCTCAATTTCTGTGCAAGTGCTGTCTTGTTTTCCGTGCAAGTCCTCGAAAAACGTCCCTGAAAAACCCAACAAAGTCTGCCCTCGATTTCTGTGCCAAACAGCAATTAATGCTGCCCTCGATTTCTGTGCAAACAGTCACAAAAATCCGTACAGTACGGACTGCAATAAATGCAGTCGTACGGCCTCGAAATCCATGCCACAGAAATACAGTCTGCTGCCTCAATAAATGTGCCTAGAATCTTCCTCGAAATCAGTGCCAAATTCGTACTGTAGGGCCAACAATAAATGTTGTCGTACTTCTCGAAATTTGAGCACAATAAATGCTGCTGTACTCCCTCAACCCTTTTTGTCTAAACCCTAAGTGGGAATCTAATCCAACGGTGGAGAAAGATCCAATCCAATGGCTAAGATTCAATGAGAGTAAAAATCACATTTATTTAAATCACTTAAATAAATTTACTCACCCACTTAAATTTATCAAAAAGTGACTTTAACTTTATAAAGTCTCATTAAGTAGCTTTTAATTTGAGGGTCACATTTTTTCCTTTTCTAAGTGACTTAGGCAAAAAGTCACTTAGGGAACAAATTCCTAGGTACAAAAACTAACACTCCCTCTTACCGAGGAAGGTGTTCTGTACCACTCCCAACTTATCTCTGAAGAAGACAAACTTCCCCCTCGCCAAAGACTTCGTCAGAATGTCTGCTACCTGCTCATCAGTGGATATATACTGTAGCTCAACTGCCCCTCTCTGAACATAGTCACGGATGAAATGGTACCTAATCTCAATGTGCTTCGACCTATCATGAAACACTGGATTCTCAGAGAGCTGAATGCAACTCTGATTGTCACAATAGATCACCGTAGGCCTAAGCTGCTGATCAAATAAATCTACCAATAACTTGCGAAGCCACAGTGCTTCACAAGTGGCCTGACTGGCTGCCATATACTCAGCCTTAGCAGAACTCAGTGCAAGGGACTTCTGTTTCCGACTGAACCACGACACTGCTGCCGAGCCCAAGCTGAAACAACAACCGGAAGTGCTCTTCCGATCCCTCACACAACCTGCCCAGTCTGAATCTGTGAACCCAACCAAGCTGACTCCACTCGAACCCCTGTAGTCCAGACCATAATCCACCGTACCTGCAAGATATCTCAGTATGTGCTTTGCGGCAGTCCAGTGCACACTCCTAGGCTCAACCATGAACTGACTAAGAGTGTTAACCGCAAAACACAAGTCTGGCCTGGTATTGACCAGATACATCAATGACCCAGTGAGCTGACGATATAAAGTGGGATCCACCAACTTACCCTCGGAAGCATGAAGTTGTTTCCAATTGGTGGTCATAGGCGTACACATCGGCCTACAATCCTCCATCCAAAATCTCTTCAAAATATCAACTGCATACTTCCCCTGTCCAAGGAAAATATGTTCAGGCTCCTGCCAAACCTCCATCCCCAGATAGTAATGCATCAGTCCAATGTCTGTCATCTCGTACTCCGATGCTAGATCTCTCTTGCAATGTGCAATGAGA
>LPNX010754066.1:109779-135900 GCA_001517045.1 Pseudotsuga menziesii
AATGAGACCTCTTTGCTGACATATTGGATTAGTGCACAATCTCAATGTTGTCCTAGTAGAGATGGAAGGCATCTAGAAAAGTTTCCGTGAGATATGGATGAATGTTGTATTGGCTAAAGTAGTTGCATGATCATATATTTATGCATAAGAACTTGCCAGTATGAATATTCCTTATGAAATGTTTCTAACCATACAAATGCATTTGACTTGTAGGAAAGATCGCATACATAATCGCCTATAAGCAAAGAAGGATGAGACTTGTTCCAAAGAACAAGTGATGACAGTTCAAGATAAAGAATAATATGACGAATGCAGCGACATCATTAATGCAGAACCTTCCAGCTATGAAGAAGTAACTAAGAAGAAAGGGAAGACCAGTTCAAGAAGAATGATGTCTAGGATGCGGTATCGATACATGAAGGAAAGTTCATAGTTCCAACATGCAGTAGATGGAAACATCGTGGGATACAAGGCAAGATTTGTAGCACGAGGCTTCTCATGAAAAGAAGGCATAAACTACAAAGAGACATTTGCAGCCAGTGGGAGTGAAGACGCATGACAGGCAGAATCATGTGTGCAAATGAAAGAAGGCCTTGTACGAGCTCAGAAGACACCCATGGGATAACACATACATGATGAGCTTGATGAAGATATTAACCTTTGCTACAAGGTTGAAGATGAAAGCCTATAGAGGATGACAAGCTCACAGATGGGTGCGAGAAGAACTTTTGAAAAAGTTCAAGATAGAGGATCTTGGTATCCAGTGATTCTAGATGGATACATAGAATATTAGTAGCAGAGGAAGCTACTTGTCACTCCAGTACATAATGTTTCAGTGCATAAACTACGGAAGACAGAGGGAGTATGATGCTTCAAAGGGAGTGACTGCAAAAGATCCTGAGGTTCGACATGGTACGACAGGATGGATAGATTACTGATGACTCTAGGCCTTATTGAGAGTAAAGCGGATTCCAACCTTTACTTCAAGGTTGAAAGCGGAAGACCAGTGATGATCCTGTTATGTGTCGATGCACTATTTTCTAGGCATGGAGGTGTGGCAGAATGCAGACGGAATCTTCCTCAAACAAGGAAAGTATGTAGTAGAGATCCTGAAGAGGTTCGGGATGATGGACTGCAAGGCCATGACCACACTTATGGCATCAAACATGAAGCTATTGAGTGATGCTTCATCAGAGACGGTTGATGCTACGATGTATCGTCAGATGATTGGGTTCTTGACGTATCTGACGAACACGAGACCAGACATTTGCTTTGCTGTGAACACCTTGAGCCAGTTCTTGACAAATCCGAGACATGTTCACTTGATTGCTGCAAAGAATATTCTGAGGTACCTGAGGGGTACAATTGATTATGGACTCGAGTATGAGGCGAATCAGAAGATTAACCTGGAAGGTTATGTTGATTCAGATTAGGCAGGCAGTGCCATCGATAGGAAGAGCTCTTCAGGGTGTTGCTTCAGTATGGGATCATGTGTGATCTCTTGGTTTAGCAAGAAGCAATCCTGTGTGGCACTGAGTACAGCTGAAGCAGAGTATGTTGCAGCTTGTTCAGTTAGTTGCGAGGCAGTATGGCTGCGGAAGCTACTGTCTGATTTATTTGATCTCCAGATGGATGCTACTTGTATACATTGTGAGAACCAGAGTTGCGTGAAGTTGTCAAAGAATCCAGTGGTCCATGACAAGTCGAAGCATATCGAGATCAAGTATCACTATATCAAGGATATGGTGCAAAGGAGAGCAGTGAAGCTCCAGTATGTTGCGACGGAGGAACAGATAGCTAATGTGTTGACAAAGCCATTGGCTAGGGTGAAGTTCAAGTACTTCAGGGAGAAGCTTGGTGTTCTCCAGATCGAGGTTTCCTCCAAGGGGAAATGATGAGACCCAGAGCTATTCTGACATTGTGAGAGGATTGGTTCCTTCCATGGTCAGATGTAAGGGATGAGCCATTCTGTCATGGTGAGAGGATTGGTTCCTTCCATGTCAGATGTAAGTGCCGATCCATTCTAATCTGACTATAAGATTGGTTCCTACATGATCAGAAGTAAGCGCTGAATGCCATTCTTGGAATGGAGGCACCTGGTCAGTTGCCAGGTAGCTCAGTCTGGGACTGGGGGCCATTCTGATATGACTGTAGGATTGGTTCCTACATGATCACATGTGAGTGCAAGCCCTTCTGACATTGGTTGTCAGATGTAAGTGCAGAGCCCTTTTGGCATGAAGGATTGGTTCCTTGCATGGTCGAATATAAGTGCTGAGCCTTTCTGACATTGGTTATCAGATGTAAGTGCAGAGCCTTTCGGCATGGAGGATTGGTTCCTTGCATGGCCGAGTGTAAGTGCTAAGCCTTTTCGACATTGGTTGACGGATGTGAGTGCTGGGCCTTTCTGACAGGGTTGTGGGAGGTGTTCCCACATGGTCAGATGTGAGTGTTGGGCATGCCTTTCTGATATGATTATAGGATTGGTTCCTACATGATCAGATATAAGTGTTGGGCGGGCCATTTGGACTTAGGGTCAAATAAAAGTGCTGGAAAAGACTTGCATGGAGGCTAGGCCTACAACCAGCATGAAAAAGGGTTGGCTCTGTAGAACTTTCTGTGACGAGAAGAATCATGAGATAGCACCCGTGATGATGATCCAGCAGTGATGATCCAGATCCAGTGATGATCTAGATCCAGTGATGGTGATCCAAATCCAGTGATGATGATCCAGATCCAGTGATGATCCAAATCCAGATGAAGATGACGAGAACTCAATGATGATCCAGATGATACATAGAAGAAGACTTGTGCTAATAAATTGTGTCGAGAGAATACCTTCCTAGTTAAGAGGGAGTCTTGATGTAATTGTAACTTCGGAATGTATTCATCCGTATATCTTATGTATTGTACCCCGATATTTATTCTGGGATGTTTCTGTAATGTATTTGAGTCATGTCATACCCCGATGTTTATTCCAGAAAGTTTCTATAATGTAAACAAGTCATGTCAAGTCAATGTGGGTAGCCCTCCTATTGGTCAAGGGTTAAAGTCCCCACAGTTGTGGGGCCCTAGGGTTATTAGACTATCCTAGAGAAGTCGACCCTAGGTGAGTTATTGTAAGTCGAGGCAATAGTCCCCACCGTTGTGTTAAGGATAAACCTCCTTGTTGGTCGAAGGAGGCAAAGTCCCCACAAGTTGTGGGGCACTAGGGTTATTAGACACTCCTAGAGATGTAGACTCTAGTAAGTAACTGTTAAGTGAGGCCGACATGTTGGAGTGGGTTTCAAGTGAACGAAAGAATATAAATAGAGAGTGAGCATCTCTATTTATCACATACACACTCACTCATTGGGGCGCATGAGTGAGAGGAGAAATTGTTGGGACAAGAGAGAGACTACTGCTGTCGAGAGATCATCTTTATGTTTTCGGGTTTTACTTTTGGTGCTGATTCTATCTCTGAGGAAGCTGCGGGGTTTTCTTCTTTATGGTTTCCCCGAGGAAAATTCTTTGTGTCTCTTGGCTCTTGTGTTTTATTGTTGTGCATGTTATTCTCTCAGTTAAAGATCCTAAGATCATAATGCTAGCTTGAATGATAAAAATCTAACACTTGGAACTTGGAAAATGCTAAGATTGTGACGCTCTTACGAAGTAATGCCCACTTTATGAAGATCTGGTGAAATCCCGGCTTTTAAACAAGACACCCCAAGTGATCAATGCGCCCCTCTCTCCTGCACAAGAAAACAGCCGAGATTAATTTTCCACACATGAAAGAAGTACGATCATGACAAAGTAAAAGAGCATATCAATTGACAAAATGCACAATAGACAACTCCCTGTCAAAACCACGAAAAGAAAGTGCTATCCACTAAGTTGCACTTAGGGGATTTTCAGTGAACCGCCAGAATATTGAACAAGCTAGTTGTTCACCATCAGAACTCAAAAGTTCTGTGGTTACATCAGGACCAGTTTTGGTCCCATTTTTAATAAATTACATGTTCATACCCTGTGGGGATTTTGTAATAAATGTGCTAGTATGGCAAAATTTTTGTAAAGGACTTGGATTTCTAGGACTTAGACATCAATCTTATCATTCCAAGGTGTTTTTTCCCTTGCCAATTATTCAATGTTGAATAAACGATGTATAATTTTCAAGTTTTTCACCGCTATTCCAAAGCTGGAATGGTCGTCTTGGTGGTTAAACCCCGGAAGGTTATTAAATTTCACGTGTCAATGTATATAAGCATGTTAGAAATTATTTTGAGTCATTATGAACATGTACTAGGTCACCCTAGGTTTTTTTTTAATTCCAGTAAAAAAAAAATCCTATAAAATCAAGTCATTTTTTAATGGTTTAAATGAAAATTTTCAAATTGTAATAAAAGTGTAGTCCGGAGTCCGTTTTTTACGTGGGGATGCTCATTTTCACACTCAGAGCATCCTATTTACCCCGACACCCACTTTTCCTATGTTTCGGGTGATCAAATTGTCACTTAGAGCCGTATTTCTTAACGGTGCGAAAAAATGCAAAAAAATGACAAAATGATACAAAAGACAAAGTCAAAAGTCAAAAGAGAACATGCCTAAGCATGATGATGATGTGGCAGGTTTTTCTTTTAGTGAAGGCAAATCGAGCTAAGGTTTAATGCGTTGAGTTTAAAACTAAATCGGAGGCTAGCGAATCAACCAAAAATTAGAAGTACGCCATCTTTCATGTGGATAACGACTTGCATGTGGCAAAGCATGAGTGGGTTGGTATAGGATCCAATGGAGAGTGCATCTATCTTATGATAAATGGTGCATCCTCCTTCTAATCAACCCATAGCATATTCCACGGTCAACTCCTTCAAACTCGTGAAAGTAATGCGTCCCTCCTTTTAATCTCATACTTGGGTTGATG
Source organism: Pseudotsuga menziesii (assembly GCA_001517045.1). Classification (NCBI taxonomy): domain Eukaryota; kingdom Viridiplantae; phylum Streptophyta; class Pinopsida; order Pinales; family Pinaceae; genus Pseudotsuga; species Pseudotsuga menziesii. Next base: position 114,677 of record LPNX010754066.1, read on the forward strand.
TATTGGGCACTGGTCTAGAGTGGGTTGGTGTAGGATCCAATGGAGAGTGCATCTATATTATGATAAATGGTGCATCCTCCTTCTAATCAACCCATAGCATATTCCACGGTCAACTCCTTCAAACTCGTGAAAGTAATGCGTCCCTCCTTTTAAGCTCATACTTGGGTTGATGTATTGGGCACTGATCTATCTGCTTATTATCTTGCTCATGTACTTTCATTTCATGCAAAAATGATGATGATGGATATTATATGTTGATGAGCTATTATAGTCTTATATAATTGTTGTTGTGGTTGGAAAAATTAATTAACTCCTACAATAGTTGTTTTTGCTTTCTTAGATTAACAACCTTAGATTTTCTTTTTTAGGTACCCCCACCCTTAGCTTCACTAGGAGTTGGCCTAGACGGATGTAATGTCCATTTTTTGGAATTTTGGAGAAAATCACAAATGGGGCAAAATTCGAGCTTAACTAGTCATGACTCCAGAGGGTTCCACTTTCACCAAATGGTCCCAAATTTGAAAGGAGATGGTATGGTGAGTATTAAAACATCCCAAGGTGGTTTATGGATACTTTGTATCAGACTTTATACCTCTACAAACTTGTTTTGGGCTAATAACAAAAAGACCAAAATTACTAGGAAATTGTGTGCAAATCTCCCCAAGGGTGATGGCCAAACTAGCTCTCCAAATCAAGTACGACCCTCCCAAATTTGAGAACATAGTATGGAAATGAGTATCAAACATCAATTACTGTCCTTAATCATGTTTATTAAGTTCTGCAAATGGATTATGGTCTACAACATTTGTAGGGTAACTTTCAGTGAAATTGCTTATGGGGAAATTGCATAACTAGCTCAATTTGGACATATGAAAGGTGGAGTTAAAGGTTCAGATCAGGATGCGACATATAGGGACCATATACAGAATACCAATGGATTCCAAAACAGTATTAAACACCATAGAAATCCCTTCATGCAAGTCTGGTATACAACTCATTCAGTATGGGAGTCAAATACATGAAAACTAGTGAATTAGTAGCATGGAATTGCAAGAGTTTCACATATGAATTTCTTGGATTTCGACCCACAGAGCATAGGGACATGAAATTACAGAGTAACACATCATATAAGGCTGTCACAAAATCATCAAACTTAGAGAACATCCCTCATACAAATATGATACAAGACTCCTTCAATATTGAAGCTAAAGTCATGGAAACTAATGATTCAATGGCATGGGAATGCAAGCTCTTCACACATGAGTTTATTGTATTTCGACCCACAGAGGATATGGACATTAAATTACAGAGTAATACATCATATATGGCTTTCTCAACATCATCCAACTCATATAATATCCCTCATACAAATCTGGTATAAAACTACTTCAAGATTGAAGCCAAATCCATGAAGACTAGTGATACAAGGGCATGAGCATACAAGTTTTTCATACATATATCTCTGATATTTCGACTTATAGAGCATGTGGACATAATATTACAGAGCCATACATCATATATTGATTCCCCATCATCATAAAACTCATATAAATGTCCTCATACAAATCTGATATAAAGCTACTTCAATATTGAAGACAAATCCATGAAAACTAGTTATTCAAGAGCATGGGGAATGCGAGCCTTTCATACATATATTTCTGATATTTCGACTTACAAAGCATATGTAGATGATATTATAGAGCCATGAATCATGTATCAAATCTTGGGCATCAACTATCCTCAGCAAGGCGCAAGAATCACTCCAACAAGTGCACCATCAAATGAGAGTGTGGGGGAATGGAGAAGAAGGAATGAGAGAATGGGGAGATAGATGAGAATTCCACTGTATGGACCTTCAACCTGCAAATAAAAATCATTCATTAAGCTCCCATGAGAGGTCTGAATAGCCTCTCCATCAACCAACTTGGAAGGAATCCAACTCCCTCGAAATTGGTTCACAAGCAGGGAGAGTGAACACTCACCGTGCAATGGATAAGCAAACGCTCTCCAAAATGCCAAAGGCCAATTAACAAATGATCAAAATCCATTCTCATTCCTCATGACATCCTTTTATTAACTTCATGAGGCCTCCTAAGGTTGAATTTCCCTTTATGAGCTTCCTCCAACTCATCTTAGTGGTTTAGTAACTCTCATGACACTTGTCTTCCTCTTCATGCTCCAATTCTTTCCCCAATTCGAATGGCTGCCTCTAACTCCCAAATTCGACCTCTTGGTGGCGATTTTTAGCCCTGACATGTTGTATTTGTCATATGTCAGCAATCAGGTCTGAATCTGTCATACTTGTCATAGAATATTCCATCATTTGTTGTCATAGAGTGCATAGAACCTCCTTCCAAGTGGCACACCTTGTCTTCTAGTCTCTTCCTCTTCCATGGGAGTTACCCTCCTTTACCAATTCAACTTCCTTGGCTCATTATATGATATTTGACACCACATTACCATCCAATAATGTTACATTACCCATGTGTTCGAATTTGGATGAATATCATGCCAAGTGTGCGAGGAATATAGTCACCCAAAGGCTTTACAAGCTTCCAAGTGTCTTCATGAACCCATGCCACATTATTTTCTTAGCATTTATCATTTATGTGACCCATTTAAATGTGAATATGGTAAACTAGAAACCTTTTGCGTCCCATAGCCCTTTATTACAAAATTTATGTCTCCATCACAACCTAGGGAACTAGTAGGTTGGTGAAACATTATTTGCAAATAGTCTTATTTGGAAATTATTTAATTGGGAACATGACAACAGACGAGCTGAGTATCAGGTGACAAGACTTGGCTCTAGCTTGCCCCCAAGGTCGCACCCAATGTCTTGAATATTTCTTCCACGTGACCTGAGGTGCGAATTAGGCGGCAACACTTACCTCACTGAGCCAAATCAATTTCCTTGCTATACATTCTTTCATTAATTTTTTGTCGGAACATCACCCTAAAAAGATCAAAAAAAATCCTGTAACTCACTGCCGACCGATCCAGGGCCCCAACTAAATGCAAAAATGAATCCGAGGACATAGGAATATGATAATAATGAGTACCCATACCCCCTGTTCCTCTGTAGCTCCCTAGGAGAACAAAAATAATCTCTATAAACCATCTACAAGCCATTTTTACATGGCAATCTGCTGCTAGATAATGAACTGACCATGACATTAAATACTTGTTCCTGGAACTGAAAACTAAATGTGTCAATGCACTTAGAATGTCCAAATCAACTAGGAATGAGTACTCATACACTATATGTCCATCAAGAAATGTTTTTGAAAGTCCATCCATGCCTGGATAACAAAAATATGGCATGTAAATGCTGATAATAATAATAAAAATGTAAGCCATCATATAAAACCATTGTCTGGATCATGGAACCATCTAATGAACACTAAAAGGCTATGAATAATCAAGATCAAGCACTGTCGTCTAAACTCATCTCGGAACCTGCTATTCACTTGGTCAAACTAGGATGACCAAGTCAAAAATGATCAAATTAATGACCTGTATGAAAATCACTGATGCTACATGCACAAATGGATAAAGTATGCTCCATATTTATGTTAGCAGCAAGACTAAAGTATAAAGTGGCATTTAACCGGCGATCATGAATATAAAACATCAATAATAAGTCCAAATCAAAGTAATCAGTGACTCCAAACAAGAACCTCAAGTGTATACTCATTTACAGACTTGGCCATTTTGCTAGTAATGGGTGAATGTGGGAGAAGCAACGCTAGGATAAAGGGTTTGACTTGACAACCTCAACGTTGTAACCTCTCGAATAAAGGGAAAAGGGAAACCACCTATACATATGTTGGATAGACAAACACTAGGGGATGGTAGTGCCTCGCAAATGGGTAGAGTGATGAAAGTGTTTCCAATAGACTATACACAATCAACCTTTATTGCATTTATTCATAGTCATCTTTGCACACTATAGGATTTAGCATTTAACTTTAACTTTTTGACCAAATTTCACTAGCCATCCTCCAAGAGCAGGTGCCTTAAATAGTCTTGCGGGCATCAGATAATGACTCGGTATGACCTCCATTTCCTGCCACCATCCATAGGGGCAATGGAGTGATCACCTTGTTTCCCTATAGGGAAAACAACCTCACACCATACAAAGGATGAGTGCTCGTCTCTTGGCAACTGACTAGCTACGGAAGACATTTAATTTATTTGCAGTAGTTTAGCAACACTGTTTTTGCTGACATAACATCCATTTAAATATGACATTTAAGTTTCGATGCTTTGGTGTCTAAAGACACTTTTATTAGGACTACTTGGTTTCAAGGACTGTTGTCACCTTTCACGCACCTAGTGGGGTTAGAGTGGCAGAAATATTCAAGCCACTAGGTGTGTCCTTAGGGGCAAGTCTTGAGTTGAGATACTGTCACTCAACACTCAACTCCTCCGTCTAGGCCAACTCTTAGCAAAGCCAAGGGAGGTGGTCCCTATAAAAAATAAATAGTAAAACCTCAACTTTCCTTATAGTTTCATATAGTTCATGGTTTAATACAACAATCTTTTAGTCCAACCAAAAAAAATTGTTTCTTTAATGATACTTCAAATGATTTTGACTAGGTTAAAAAAAAGGAGATATAAAGATGGCTTAAAGTTGAATTTTATATAAATACCAATGGGGAATTGGCACACTATTTTGGCTAGGTTAGAAAAAGGAAATATAAAGATGGCTTAAAGTTGAATTTTATATAAACGCCAATAGGGCGTTGGCACACTAGTGAGGTCCATGGAGTTTCAATCTATCCATCAAAATAACATTCCAAAGGTAGTTCACCTCACAATCAAAATTACATTCCAATGGTAGTTCACCTCACACAAATAACATGAGATCAAGTACAAGTTTAAAGTGATTTTGGTGGAATAGATGCCCTTCAAATTTGAAATATGGCTTCTATGATAACCTTCAAATCTGGCTTTTATAATGACCATCAAAGAAATTTTCTTAAATTTTCAACAAATCTTTTATATAAGTGAACCTAACTTTCTTTCATTAATGGTCATTACCTTTTTATTGAATGTAACCATTTAAGTTGAATATTGTAGGGTAATGTAAAGAAATATTAGATATCATCTTATCTGCATCATAGTTGAGTTTGAACTGTATGTCAAAGTACAAGCATATTTCAAAACAATCCTAATTTGTGTAGAGTCTGTAGACAATAATGAAGGGATAACTCAGAGTAGAATGTCAATTCCCACATCATTTCTCAATTTAAACTGCCAAGTAATGTTTCCTCACATCATGTCACATAGAACCCAAGCACATGTCACATCGATCATCAATGAAATCATGTTCTTAAATTTTCCAATATTTTTTTTTATGTAAGCGAACCTAACTTTCTTCTATTAATGGCCATTATTCACTGAATGTAACCATTTAATTTGGATATTATGGGGTAATGTAAAGAAAGATTAGATATCATCTTATATGCATCATCGTTGAGTTAGAACTATATGTCAAATTACAAGTCTATTTCCAAACAATCCTTATTTGTATAGATAATAATGAAGGATAATTCTAAGTAACATATCAATTCCCACGTCATTTCGCAATTTAAACTAGCCAAGTAATGTTTCCTCGCATCATGTCACATAGAACCCTAAGAACATGTCACATCTTCAATTTCCACGGATGCTTGGTCCAACATAGATTAGAAAGAATTATAATGAGCGAAAGCACTCTAAATTAATTCCAAACATTATCTTATTATCTTATCTTATTCCGAACATGGAAGAATTATGATGAGAGATACCTTGGAAGCAAGATGAGTTTTGAGTAGTTGTGTGAAGAGTATGCAGTCTCATTGAGAATGATATTGCATTTTTCTTCCTGGTTTATATTGAATCAATGCCTCTAAGATGGAACATCCTTTGTTTGACAATAAATCAAACATTTTGCAGGTATGATTATTCCATGATGTAGAAATGTAGAACATTTCATAAGTAATGATTGAGCTCTTACCTACTAAATTCATAAAGTGGTTGAGGCAAGATGCAGACAACAGAAGCATCCCTCCTCGCTTCAGCAACAACCCCTACATGAAAAACGCATAATCATTTAATAACATTACATTGGATCTATCATAAAAAGAACAAAAGAAATAATTAAGTAATATTTGAATTGATTTGATCAAGTTTATCACCTTCTATTGATAAATTGTAACAAAACAAATAAATTCTGGCAAAGTTATCTTATAGGAAAAAAATTGCAGTATTTACATCTTTGCATCATTACAAATGCATATTCTGATAAATATTTCTTCATACCCTGATATCATCAAGTTTGTTGGAAAACCTTTATCATCATACCCTTCAAGTTCATTGGAAAGCCCTTGTTATCCACTAAGTTGCACTTAGGTGGATTTCCAGTGAGCCACCGAAGTTGTGAACAAGTGCCTTGTTCATTATCAGTGCTCAGAAGTTCCATTGATCATCAGGGCCATTTTTTGAGCCCCCTTTTAAATTATTGCATGTTCATACCATGCGGGGATTTTGTAATAAGTTGGTATAACATGATGAAATTTTGTAAAAAGCTTGGATGACTTAGAATTAACTATCAATGCGGTACTCTAGAGTATTTTTTCCCTTGTTAATTATCTATTGTTGCATAAACGACTTGTAATTTTCGAGTTTTTTACTCAACCTCCAATGCTGGAGTATTTGCCTTGGTGGTTAGGCCTTGGGAGGTTATTAAAGTCTAAGTGTCTATGTATACTACCTTGCTAGTCACTTCTTTGATTCATATGAACATTGCACTAGGTTCCCCTAGGTATTTTTTTAAATTTCAAGAAAATCCATTTTTCCCGCAAACTTAAGCCATTTTTTAATGGTTTAAATGAGAAAATTCAAATTGTGATAAAAGTGTGGTCTCAAGGCCGATTTTGATGCATGGATGCTCGTTTTAACACTCAGAACGTCCTCTTTACCCTAAGACCCACTTTTCCTATGTTTCGGGTATTTAAATTATCACTTAAGAGTCGTTTTTCTTAAAGGGGTGACGGAATGTCAATTTAATGCTTAAAAAGACACAAAACGACAAAAGCCCAAAGTTGTTTGGGGACATGTCAAACTTGTTTTTAAAGTCAACAAAGGTGGCAAAGTTGTCTTTTAGTGGAGAGCAACTCATCTCAAAGCATAAGGTGTTCAATTTAAGAAATATTTGGAAGGTAGCGAGTCACTTTGAGTTGGGAGTGGCACTTTCTCTTCATGACTCATGCCTTGTGCATGTGGCATCCCATAAGTGGGTTGGTATGGATTGGGAAGAGGGTGCATATTCTTATGGATATGTGGCGCCTCCTTGGTGAGATCACATCCAACATATCCCACGTTCTTCTCATGAAACTTTAGCTCACGCCCTCTCCACCTCATGAAGGATTGCACCTTCCTCTTTTTGGTTGGCAACTTGGTTGACTTAGCAAATGATCATTAATTTGTTGAAGGCTTGATTGGAAAGGTGGCTCCTTCTCATCTCTATCAATCCCAACCAACCCTTTTTATCTCTCAAACCACTCCAGTTAACTCTCACAAGTGTCATGTGCCCCTCTCTTTGGCTCATGCATCCCCTCTTCTCTTTGGTTATTTAAACATAGCTCTGCTCTCTCATTTGGCATGGTCAGGGGACCAAAGGAATGATCTTGCCTGTATTGTATTGTTTTACTCTTTGGAATAAAGAAGGCTTTGGAGGTAAGATCTATGGTGTACTATTTTTCATGTGTGGATGATGATTGTCAAGTTCTTATGAGATATAATCAATATTATTTGTCTTTGCTTTTTGTTGGTTAATTGTAGGCCTTTAAGGGGAACTCCCTCCCAGTAGGGTAAGAGATTATTCTAGTTTGATTTATGCTCTTACTGTTTGCTTGTTTTAGACCTCTTGGAGTTGCATGTATTTTAAGTTTAAATGCATGCCTTCTAAGTTTCTTTTTCCAGCAGCACCTATATTTTAACCAACTGTTTGTGCAAGGACTTCTAAGTTGCAGGTGATCTCACTTGGAAAAGGGGTTGAGCTAGTTTGCATCCTCCTCATCTTCAATGTCTTATTGAGGACATAGTCCCTCGGTGTTCCACCAAAGAAGACTCTATGGCCCAACATTCCCAGGCTTCCAACACTCTTTCTATCTCTATCCTTCACCTTTAAATTAAATCTTTCTTGGTTACAGTTACTCGCATGCTTAATTAGTTTACTTTTCTCTTTTAAAACAATATCTAAAGGTTGATTTGTTTAAGCATGTTTCTAGATCTAGAATTGTAAAGCATTATTCTTTTAATAGATCTAGTTTTTATTAAGTATTTGTGAATATTTCAATTATTCATTATTTAAATATTTCATGCTTTTAATGTTATATTTAGCACATTTGGTGCATGATAGGTAGCTGGTTTTTTTCTTTTATTGATAGGACAAGAAGAAGTGTTGCCGAAAAATTGAAGATTTAGGCCATCCAAGGCCTTCTGGAGCAACATTCCTCTTTCTTGCTTCATTTCTAAAACCCTTGTAAGCCTTTGGATCCAAAATTATAAGGACCAAAGACATCCACCTCAAAAGCATTGTAAATACCATAATAAAAGAAAAGCGAGTGGGATTTCAAAACGCTTGCACCCCATCCCCCCTAGGGGATTTGTGTCGTCTCCTTGATGATTTTTTTTTTCTGCTTTGTATCGTTATATTTCTTGATGCTAAACCTTAGAATAGTTTTTCTATAGTTAGCTTGATTTTCCTTTGGCTTTTATTTTTGTAAAGTAATGAATACTAACCCATCCTTGCTCTCCCAAGTACGACCTTCAAGCTTGAAAGAGATTCTTGGTTGTAGTAATTAGTTTCACACTTTGCTTTCGTTTTCACAATCTCAAATTGGAATAAACATCCGCCATTTCTGCGTATGCTCTTGCCCATCGTAGGTTCGCCCTAATCTTTGGGATAACCAAAAGCGAGAGTGTGCACTCAATAATTTCCACATCTAATAGCAACTCACCTTAATAAAATCAACTTCCCCTTGAACATACGAAAATACGGCATTATCAAAATTCAAGACTTGTGGGGAAATTTTGCAAAGGAAGCGGAAACAACTTAAAAGTGACCGTGGGGTCCCATCAGGCTACACCCTCATTTGGTGTAGTGCTGGACACACTCTCGTGACTCCATCTAGCCCACACGTCCTTGTGCGAAGCAACATTAGTTGAAATCCATACATATTCCCAGATACTTTCGGGTATATTGGAAATCATATTTTCCCTTTAATCCATCTCATCCATAATAACTAAAACTGACCAAGATACACTTACACCACATTTCCCTTTACAACATTATTTGACTCCACAACATTGGTCTACAATCTTTAGTTTCTGCTTAAATTAATCAATGTGTTGTGAATGCTTTAATTTCATATGCTGTCAAAATTATCTAAATCATTGCAAGTCTTGTCTCGGTATTTCATTCAAACTCTTAGACTAATTTCATCTTTTTATTTCTTAGCTTAGAAACCTTAGAATCTTTTTTAGGGACCACCCCCCTTGGCTTCGCTAGAAGTAGACCTAGACAGAGAAGTTGAGTGTTGAGTGGCAGTATCTCAACTCGAGACTTGCCCCCAATGACGCACCCAATGGCTTGAATATTTCTTCCACACCAAAACCCCCGAGTTGCGTGAAAAGCAACAACAACCCTTATCATCAAACCCTTCAAGTTCATGGTAAAACCCTTATCAGCATACCAAGATTTTAATCAAGTTATTGTAGACTTACCCATTTTCATCCCCTATTTATTGTCAAAGGATAAACTAAAAGGACAACTCTTCATGAATCATAAAGGATTTGTGCAACTGTGCATGTTGTTACTCTCTAGATTCTCGGCGGTGTGTCGGATCAGATGTGATAGAGAGGAGGGGTTTTTTTTCTATGTAAAGTCCAAGAGGGGCTTATTTTATGTAAAATTGTTGATCTAGTGGGGTTCAAGACCATTGGTCTGGTCATGGCAGGTCCTCTTGGTTTTCATTTCAAGGAGTATTGGCTTAGTGGCTCTAATGACTGCCCCTTGATGTGGTCAAAGGCCCCCATCATGTTGGGAATTTATGCCCTGGTTTGGCGTCTGGTGCTTCTTGGGATGACTCCATTGGGACACATGGCTTAGTGGCTCCCAACCACACTTTCTTTTATGCTTTGTAGAAGTGATTGCACATGTAAGGGTTGTCATAGCTATCTTAACACACTTCATGCCCACTTGGACCTATTTTTCTCATGTATTGACCCTCTTTTTGGCTCGAGCATGCCAAATTGATGATGGCATCATCCTTTCAAGAGGTCATTCTACCTAAAGGAGGGTGTTGAAGGCAAAAGCACATCGTTGGGGTTAGTTGGGGTGTAACACTCTCCTCCCAAACTCAATCTTTCATCAAGTTGCAACAATTCGTCATTTTTATTATTATTTTATGTCTTATGAAGTTTAGTCCCCAGTTTGTGGGTGACAAACCCTAAAAATTCATTGAAAATAATTTTAAGTCATTTTTTAGACATTTTAGGTAGGTTGGCCTAAACGAATGAAAAGGTGTCTTTTTTAAAAAGGCATGTCTTGTAACGCATATAAATAAGATACTCTTATATGTCTCCTTACGAGGCGACATATAAATCCTCTATAAAGAAGTTGATCTCATTAAGAACAATTGGTTGTACACGTGGCAAAGAAATAGATGGAAAGATGAATAAGCACATGTTTCCCACTTTAATGACATAGGAACATGTCTGTGTTTTATTATTTGCATTAGCCATAGTTGCAAAACATAAGGGTGATTGAAATCCTAGCTAGGTTGAAGGAGCATGCCTCATTTGCACAACCCTAATGATTACATTCTTGCTAATCGAAAATGAAGCACTAAGGAGAGCTATTACATGCCCGTCGATTTGTGGTTAATGGAGTGATAAAAGAGCTACTAGTCTAACCTACTAGATAGCATAGTGGTGACCAACATGACTCTAACCTTTGGAGGACCATTGAGAGGTTGAACTTGCCATATAGCTTTGGCCAAGTGGTGCAAGGTTTGTCAACTATATAGGCAACGTAGGACTTCCTATAGCTGCTCGAATAGGCATAAATCCATAAGAACCATTATCCCACTATCATGCTTGTGTGTCGAATGTGGATAATAGATCTCAAGCAACAATAGTTTTCTCATAATGAAATCAATGTATAAATGTATGTATATTCCTCTTTGTTTCTAAGTTAGATTTATGTATGGCGATTTTCGATGGCGACGGTGATAGTTTAGTGTTTCTAATAGGAGCCTTAGGTTCTAAACTGCCCTCTGTTCTTTTTGCAGTGGACCGTGAAGCTGCACACCCATTGGGGGCAGGTGACGGCAATGGGGGATCCCAGTAGGGGGACCTCAACCCCTCCGCCCAGGATCCAATGACTAGCAACAATATGGGCATGGAAAATCAGAGTACGGGGAAGGTCAGTAACATGGGAAGCAAAGGTAGAAGGTCAGAGAAAGGGAAAACGACATCGCTCCATGCTGGAAAATGCATAGCCAAAACAAAAGAGATCCCAACTTTGCAGATAAAAGTGGAAGGCTTCAAATCACAAATCCAGCATACGAGAGATCATGCCCTCGTAGGAAAATTTGTCGGTATCTGGCCCTCGAAGAAAGCCTTGCTTTGGTGGATCAATGTAACCTGGAAGCCACTGGGGCATTTTGATCTGCATCTAGGGGCCAAAGGCTTCTTCGTAGTTGTTTTTTTAAATATAGAAGACAGAAATAGGATCTTCGAGGAAGGCCCCTACTTCTTTAACTCAAATGGGTTATTCCTCAGACCGTGGATGGAAAAATTCAACCCAGATAGTGAGGACTTATCCTTCGTCCCGATCTGGATCAAACTATACTCACTCCCATCAGAATATTGGCATGAGAATATTCTAGAATCCTTAGGGAATACCATCGGAGAGTTCGTTAAGATTGCAGACCAGACGAAAAGAATGAGATACACCTCGTATGCTCGCATATGCGTCTACATGAATATAGCGAAGGAGCTACCAGAAGGTATAAATCTATGTTGAGAGGATGAAGACTGGTATCAAGCCCTTGACTATGACCACATTCCGTTCCGTTGCAAAAGATGCCACGAGTATGGGCATATGTTCAAAGATTTCCCTGAAAACAATCCCACATCTTAGCAAAAAGGAAAAGGATTGAAGGATGCGGAGGGTTATACGAAGGTCACGGGGAGAAAAAGAACAGCCAAATGCCATCAAGGACCAAAGGTAAACAAAACACCCATCTCTTCAAACGCGTTTGATGTTTTACAACAAGATAACATGCAGGAGAATCTATATTCGAAAGACCCAAAAACTGCAAAGGGAGAACAAAAGGAAAATATGGAAGGATTGGAAATCCCCCACGCCTCCAGTCTGGAGAAGCAAACAAATATGGACATAGAAGAAGATGACATAGAAAAAAAGGACCAAGGAGATATGGGTCTAGACAAACTAAAGAAGACAGTCCAAGATCCAGACAAAGGGATCATTCCCTTACAGCAAGTAGTATTGCTCAAGGAGGCAATAATAAAAACCAAAAAAGCAAAAACCCTAGGGGTTAGCTCTAACAGCTCGGGAGCCAAAATTCATGAAACCATCACGAAAGCCGACAATGAAAAGCGAGGAAGAAGTAACCAACAACGCATTAAAGACATTGGGGAAAAATTAGTTGCGTCAAGGCAGTTTCTGACCATAGAGGCAGCCTTTTCTATATCTTGTAAAACCCCCCAATGAAGCTAATATCTTGGAATATCAGAGGCTGTTGTGCACCTCGCAAGAAAAGAATGTTGAAGAAGAAAATAAAGGAAGAGAAACCCTATGTGATCTTCATATAAGAAACGAAATGCTCGAAGGAGAGTTTTAATTCTATGGCTAAAAAGATTTGGAAAAACAATGACACCTCAGCTATCGACGCCTTGGGAGCGGTTGGAGGTATCGGTATAATATGGAATCCCTTAGTTTTAAGTCTCACCAATTTCATGGCCACGAGATTTTCAATATTGACCGATTTTTACAATTTAGGGACCAACTCCAAAGGCATCCTCACTAATGTGTATGGGCCCTTTGAGTTAGCCTCCAAACAAACTTTTCTCAGATCCCTACAGGCCATGAGAAACTTGGTCGGGCAGCGGCATTGGATTATAGGCGGAGACTTCAATCCTTTTCGTAACCTGCAGGAGAAAAAAGGAGGCATTTGAACCCTAAGCCCCACCAACAATGAATTTGATCAGCTTATTCAAGAGGCGGCCCTAGTCAACATCAACATAGATAATGGTCTGTACACTTGGACCAACAAAAGATCCAGAGAAAGACACATTGCTTCCAGGTTAGACCGTTTCCTCATCTTTGAATCCATTCTCACGGGAGGGGCAGATCTAGCAGCTCATGTTCTCCCTGTGGCGGGATCGGACCATTGGCCCATAAGCTTACACTGGTGTAGGCAAGGGGAACAATTGAGAAGACCCTTCTGCTTCGAGAAATTCTGTCTCTCTCATCCGGACTTTCAGCCTCTCTTCCATCAATGGTGGAAAGACTTCTAGCCTTTCGATGGCACTCCCATGTATCAGTTTCAGCAAAAATTGAAATACATCAAATCACAGGTCAAAATTTGGAATAGGGATTTCTTTGGCAACATTCAGAGACAGAAGGCGCAGCTCGAGATGCAGTTAGCGGACCTTCAAAGAACCATCATGCAAATGGGATATACTGAGGAAACCAAAGGACAGGAGAAAAGATTGCAAGAGGCTCTGGATAGCAAAGAAAAACAGGAGGAAATTCTATGGAAATCCAAATCTCGGAATAAATGGTTGTTAGAAGGGGAAAGAAACACCTCCTTCTTCCACAAAGCCACGATTCAGCATAGACAGGTAAACAGAATAGTGCGCTTAAAAGATGAGAATGGCAATATTATGGAAGATCATGCTGATATTGAGAACTCTCTCTTGGAGCATTTCAAAGATATCATGAAGGAACATCAAGTGGACAAAAACACTGAACAGGAAAAGATCCTTGAGAACATACCCACTCTGGTGACAGCAGCGCAAAATCATCTCCTGCTAAGACCCATAGAAATGGCTGAGCTAGAAGAATCTGTCAAGCAATTAAAAGATGACAAAGCGCCAGGTCCAGATGGATTCACCACTAATTTCTTTCATGCCTACCAGAACACCATTAAGGATGAGGTCTTGGAGATAGTGGAAGACTCGAGGAAGACGGGGAATATATTAAAAGCTTTCAATTCGACTTTCATATCCCTCATTCCCAAAGAATACTGTGCGGACTCTCCAAGTAAATTTCAACCCATCACACTTTGCAATGTCATTTTCAAAATAATTACCAAAACTATTGCTAACAGACTTAAGCCTCTGCTCCCTCATCTTGTTTCTAAAGAACAATCTGGTTATGTGGAAGGGCGTCAAATTTTAGATGGCATCATCCTTTCACATGAAATCATGCATTCCGTCAAAATAACCAAAATCCTGGGGATGCTTATCAAACTCGACCGTTCTAAAGCCTTTGACAAACTTAATTGGGGGTACATGAAAAAAAATCTTTTGGCCTTCAACTTCGATCAACTCTAGGTTAATTGGATCCTCACCCTAACCTCCACTACTTTCTTCTATATCCTTGTCAATGGAACCCCCTCCCCTACCTTCAAGCCTGCTAGCAGCATCCAACAGGGAGATCCCCTGTTGCCTTTCATTTTCGCCCTAATGATGGAAGGCCTTGGATGCTTACTTAAAGCCAAATAAATTTCTCAGGAGCTCAAAGGTTTAACACTCCACCCCAAGCTTGAACCTCAGTCGCACCAACAATTCGTGGACGATACTATGTTAATGGGAAAAACTTCAATGCATGAAACTAGAATCTTTAAAAGCTGTCTCAACACCTTCCTCACTACCAGTGGTCTGGATATTAACAAAGAAAAATCCCAAGTTTTCTTCTTCAATACCCGCCATATAACGAAGCGCAATATCTGTCGTATCCTCGAGTTTTCAAAAGGAAAGATCCCCTCCAAGTATCTGGGGGCTCCCCTAATAGACTCAATGATTAGAAATGTTTTATGGAAATATCTCTTGGATTGGATGAAACACAAACTATCTTGTTGGACCTACCACGCTCTCAATCTGCCTAGCTGACTTATTCTTGTCAAATCGGTACTCCAAGCCCTACCCCTCTATTTGTTCTCTGTCATTGCAGCGCCTAATTCTATAAGTCTTTACAACATACCTTTCTTTGGGGACGATCGGTTGAGCAAAAGAAATGGGCTCTGGTTGATTGGAACACTTTGTGTCGGCCCAAGATGGATGGAGGTTTGGGACTAAGAGACCCATATTCCAGTCATAAAATTGGCAATGCAAAAATCTAGTGGCGTTGGGTTACCCATAGCAATGAGCCCTGAGCTCTGTTTTGGAAAATAAAATATGCTCCGACCCACACCAAGCAAAATCTCATTAGATTCAACAACAACACCAAGGGTTCACATATCTAGAACTCTGCCAATGCCAACCGCAATATTATTCAGGCTTTAAGTTTCTAGGAGATAAGAGACGGCGAATCAACATATTTTTTCTAGGACTCATGGCATCAACTCAACCCGCTTAAAGATCATCATGGCCTTCCTATCTAAAAAAACCAATTGTCACGCAGGAATCTCATCAAGGTAAGTGCCTTCTGGAATGATTCTAATCAGGGGGATCACTACAGGAAAAGGAAGTGCAAGGAATGGTGACAAGGTATTAGCCCCACCGAAGATTTACATGCGTTTTGGGAGGATCTCCAATCGCGTCAAATAAGGATCAATATGGGCAAGGATAAGATCAGATGGGGCTTCTCTCACTCATGATCCTATAACTTGAAAGAAGTTGCAAACACACTCATCGATCCAGTGGAAGGGGATCAAGACAACAAATGGAAGAAGATATGGAAAGCCAATCTTTGGCCAAATTATCCACATTCCTCTAGCTCCTCCTCTGTAAACGCATCTTATCAGGGGAAAATAGAAAAAAGGGGATGCATAGGCCCGCATTGGTGTTGGCTCTATAAAATTAATGCGGAAATGACCAATCATCTTCTAGATGAATGCAGCTTTGCAGGGAAAATATGGAAGGAGGGGGAAAGGATTTTTCAGAAAAAATGCAAGGATAAATGGCCATCCTAACCTCACGATTGCACAATGGCCACATCAACCCTTTACTAACCAGATTCTCAATAGAATTTGGCAGCTATGTTGATGAAATTGTCATTGATGCCAACATGGACTTGCAGTGGCCCCACAGGATGTCATTGATGCCACCAAGTCCCACCTGCAGTGCCTAGACCCCTAACAGAGTGGGTTTGTGCCTTGAAGCACCTTGTACCCACAAGGCTGGATCTTGATGCCAGTTGAAGATGTTGAAGACCCTGCTAATGGCGTTGAAGACCCTGGAGATGGTCCTAAAGACCGTACAGAAGTTGGAGAAGCCCTATATGGTTTGGAGAAGCATTAACGACCCATTATGTGGTCATTCATGCCCTGATGGTGCCGTGGTACCCTAAGAGAAGGTCTGGCAACCCCACAGGTGATGTCATGATGGATCTTGACCCATAGAGGTCCCCTTGCGTGGCTAAGGTGGTTGAAGAAGCCCATGATGCTTCTTGCTTGATGAAGAAGTCTTTGGACCCACACTTGTTAAATGGCATGATGAAGGCACCCACACACGTATGATGGCGCTTGGACACACTTATTTGCACTTGATGGTCCTTGTACCTTTGAAGGAGGGGTGAAGATGTTGTGTGGGGTCACCTTAGGTTTTGGTATGCTTGTGGATGAAGAGAAAAAGCATAAAACCTTTTTACATGCCCTCTACATTGATTACTTTCATTTAATTATAAATTCAATAATAAATAATGTTGGAATATAATTCGTCGGGATTATACGTTATTGTAAATATTAGGAATATGAAGAGACTCTCGGATGTGTGATCCCAAGAGTCATCGTAGATGTATAAATAAAGGCATTCTATGGAGAAATAATAAGAATTCGGGAGTTATTCCACCTGACAGTGGTATCAGAGCTCCATAACTCCTGCCTGCATGCCTGCCGTCTGCCTCTTCTGGCACATTCTCTGCAGTTGTCTTCTGTTGCCCTCAGACCTGCTAGTGTCTCTCAAACCTACACGCTGCCCAAATTCCTCTCTTCACCTCTGGTTGTTGGTATTCCATCTTTGCGTGTCTGTGTGTTGGTAATAGCGTTGGTACCAGCAAACCCTAAATTCTTACCTACATTCACCTCTACATGCTAGCCGCACCACTACCCTAGTGCGATCTCCTCCACAAAGATTGTGAGTTCGATGGTGTACATCTACATAACAGAGCCCACGAACTTGTGACCTATGAATTCATTCCACGATTGTGTACACTGCTCATTGTTTGGTTTACTCTCTCTGCATGCTGCTTGGAGCCAGTTTACACTCTATCTTTGTGCGTGAAGAACTTCTCTCGGAGTTTGTCGGTGTATACAAGTATACACAGAGAGTAGGAGTCCTCATACTTGCTACTGGAGTTATTCCTAGCCACAAGCACAAGCTGCGACCTCAGTTATTCCTACCCGTGAACACGAGCTGCAACCCGAGTTTTTGTTCCATGGTGAGATATCAATACTCAAATCTAAGATTGTATTGAAGATTGAAGCTATTGAAGCCGCCTTGCTACTTTGTTGAATGATGAAGGAAGGATGAATATTCACGCTTTTTCATTTGCATGAAGATTGAAGCCATGGTATGCTACTGTGACTTCCTTGAAGTTGGTGACTAAATACTGTCGGTGAAGATTCACGGTGTTTCTCAAGTGCATGGAGGTAAAATCTTCGTGTTTTATTTTCTTATGACCTTTGGAAGTGCATAAAACCTAATTTCTGCCCCAATTCATGTGCATGGAGTTTTCTAGGAAATTCTGCAAATATTTTCATATGTACGATATGGTTGATGTATATTGAAGATGCCCATGACTGCTTTATTGAAGCTTTGAGTTAGAATGTATGTTTATGGGAGTGTTGGGTTTTCTCCTTTCGATTTGAAGTTGTGCTTTGAGCTTGAGTGATAGATACAGCAGAATATTGTTGGTGTTTGTTGTGAATTGCTTCCATTTTCCTAAAGCTGCTCATATCCACTTGAATATTGTAATTGAGCTGGTGCTCTCCCTCACCACAAGACTGCTTGTGAAATGCATGAAGGCCGAGTCTAAATGTGAGTGAAGAAACTCGCACTTGTATTCATCTATGTGGAGCTACGACTTGAGTCCATCCAGACCTGGAGCTAATATTTTGGGTGTAAAGACCACTGTTGTGATCATGTTGCTGTGAAGATTGAGTTGACAAGAAGGCTGCGTTCTAATCTCTTGAAGAAAGCCTGCTTTTCTTTGACCTGCGACCTGCTCCTTTGCGTTGGTGAGAGATTGTTTTCTACTAGTTTGAAAGCCATTGAAAAGCATATTTAAAGTTGGTATTGTAGGCTTGAGAGGATTAGGTTTGTATTTCAAAGTTTGTATGACAATAGCAGAGACATTAACATTGTTGTAAAGCTTGAGGAAGGTGGCAGAGACTTAGACCTGCACCTTTACTCTTTCTTCTTTTTCTCCTATTGTTTTAGTTGCAAGATTCAATCACAGAAGATGCAATCTATAGAAACACTTTGCTTTGCTCAAAAAGCAAAGAACCACACCAAAGACCAATCCAATGATCATCCCAAAGGAGAAAGCAGCAAGAGAGGCAGAGGAAGAAGAAACTTCAAAGGTAGAAGAGGCAGAAACAACTCCAGCAAAAGATCAGATTTGAAGTGCAAGCGTAGTGGAAAGATTGGACACACAGCAGATCAGTGTTGGGCTTCGTGGGACTCCATCAAAGACAGACATAACCAGAAGAAAGATGACAATAAGAACCAAGATGCTAGTAAATCTTCAGATTCTGCTCATTGTATTGTTGCACATTGTAATCTTGGTATTAATGAAATGACTTCACTTTCATCTTACACAGATTGTTGGCTACCTGATACTGGTGCAACATCACACATGACTTTTAGAAAAGACTGTTTTGAAGAACTTAATGAAACAATAAATGGCATAGTTTACTTTGCAGATAACTCAAGTCTTAAACCAAAGGGAATGGGCACCATTCGGCTGAAGATGCCTGGATTCCCTGATTTCTTGTTGAAGAATGTTCTTCATCTTCCAGAGTTGCAGAGAAGCCTGCTGTCCTTGGTGCAGATTCGACAGCAAGGCCATTCCATCCACATGTTTGATGGAATCGTAGAAATAAGAAAGTCCCCTGACAACCAAGTCATCATGACTGGATACGAAGATGGGAAGCTGCTGAAGCTAAAGGGTTCATCTGCAAGGGTTCAGAACTATGCCTACCTCTCTCAGCATGGAGAAGGTAATTTGTCATCAAGTTTATTGTGGCATGCAAGATTTGGTCATCTGAATTATAACAATCTTCGTTTGTTGAGAAAGAATGGTGTATTTGGTTTGCCCACCATTCCCAAAGAGAAGAGCAAATGTGATGCATGTATATTAGGGAAACACAGTAAGCTGCCATTCCATGAATCTAATTTCAAAGCAAGTAGGAAATTAGCATTAGTGCATTCTGATTTATGTGGCTCAATGCCAACTCCTTCTGCCAATGGGAATAAGTATTTTATGACCTTTGTTGATGACTACTCAAGAATATGCTGTATTTACTCATTAAAGACAAAATCAGAAGCATTTCAAACATTCAAGGACTTTCATGCATTGATAGAAAAACAAGCACAATCTAAAATTGGTACACTTCGTACTGACAATGGGAAAGAATACACTTCAAATGCTTTTGAAGATTATCTTCGCCAACATGGAATTGCACATCAGACTACAGTTCCCTACAATCCTCAACAAAACGGTGTAGCAGAAAGAATGAACAGAACCATAATGAATAAGGTATGCTCAATGATGTTTTTTAAGAATGTAAAACTAATGTTTTGGGGTGATGCAGTGAAATTTGCAGCCTATTTGAGAAACAGAAGTCCCTCAAATGCTCTTGATAACAAGACTCCACATGAAATGTGGTTTGGCCAGCTCCCTTCAGTCAGGCATCTCAGAGTTTTTGGTTCCACCTGTTATGCCTTGATTCCAAAGGAGCAAAGAAACAAGCTTGGTGCTCGAAGCAGAAAATGCATTTTCCTGGGGTACGAAGAAAACTCCAAGGCATACCATCTGTATGATGAGGTAAACAAGAAGTTTGTTATTTCCAGAGATGTCATTTTTCTTGAGACTAATAAAAATGACCAGTCCATTGAGAGACAGCTTGATCGTTTGGAAAAATGTCCTCATCCAAAGAAATATTCTGAAAATGAATATGAAATTCCAAACCTTGAAGGAGGGATTCCTATTCTGGATCAACCTTTGGAATTTCCATATGAAGCACCAACTCCCCTGCATGAAGAAGTTCCTACTACTTCACCTAAACAAGAGATTCAACTGGATGATGTGATTGAGAGACTTGGAAGACTCAACCTTGAAGGAAATGAAGCACCACCAGTTGATCAACCAGGACCATCACGGAAGATTCCTAAATGGGCCACAAAGACACTTGAAAGTGTCCATCCGGATGAAGTTGGAAAGACAGGAACGAGAAGTTCAAAAAGACATGAAAATGGAGGAGAAGCAGATAATTCAGGTGATGACATAGATGTATCATTTGATTGTGAATTTAATTTATCTGCTAACTTTGAACCAACTTCCTTTGAAGAAGCTTCTACTCGAGTTGAGTGGAAAGAAGCTATGCAGAATGAGTATGATGCACTCATGAAGAATGGAACTTGGAAGCTGGTTGACCCTCCAGTTGGAACCAAACCAATTGGCTGCAAGTGGGTGTACAAGAACAAATACAGATCAGATGGCTCACTTGACAAGCACAAAGCGAGGCTTGTAGCAAAAGGCTATGCATAGAAGGAAGGAATTGACTAAGAAGAAACGTTTTCTCCAACAGCAAAATGGGCTACCATCCGTACCTTACTCTCTTTAGCTGCTCAGAATGGGTGGAAAGTTCATCAGATGGATGTGAAGACTGCTTTCTTGAATGGGGACTTGAAAGAGAATGTCTTCATGTCTCAGCCAGAAGGCTTTGTTGTGAAAGGAAAAGAACAAAAGGTAT
>LPNX010754066.1:136376-197383 GCA_001517045.1 Pseudotsuga menziesii
AGATATTTCTTATGTTGTTGGCATACTTTCAAGGTTCATGCATAAACCTTGTGAAAGACATTGGTCAGCTGCAAAAAGAGTTCTAAGATACTTGAAGGGGACTCAAGTACTCTAAGGTGGATGACTTCAAACTTATTGGGTACTCAGATTCAGATTTTGATGGCGATAAGGAAACAGGAGTATCAACTTCTGGATACACTATGAGTCTTGGATCAGCAACTATCTCATGGAGATCACGCAATCAGTCAATTCCGGCAGAGTCAACAACAGAAGCAGAATATGTGGCTGTAGCTGAAGCAACGAAAGAAATAGTATGGCTCAGGAAGATACTTGAAGATTTGCAAGAAAAACAAGAGAACTCCACTCCATTATTAATCGACAATACTTCTGCAATCAAGCTGGCTAAGAATCCTAGATTCCATGATCGAACCAAACACATCAACACAAAGTATCATTTGATTCGACATCATGTAGAGGCCAAGACAGTCCATCTTCGATATTGTTCCACAAATGATCAAGTTGCAGACATCTTCACCAAAGAGCTTGGACGAGAAAAGTTTGAAAGATTCAGAAACATGGTCGGACTTACTAACACCCCTTCAGATTAAGGGGGGGATTGTTGGAATATAATCCGTCGGGATTATACGTTATTGTAAATATTAGGAATATGAAGAGACTCTCGGATGTGTGATCCCAAGAGTCATCGTAGATGTATAAATAAAGGCATTCTATGGAGAAATAATAAGAATTCGGGAGTTATTCCACCTGACAAATAAAATAACAAATACATTTTTAAGTCTTCCCTAAATTTAAAATTCAAATAAATAATAAATAAAATGACAAGCCCATGAAGTCTACCCTAATTTCAAGGACGTGGACATAGTGAAAGTGTATAAAAGCAAATCACATTCCACTCCAAATAGACATGAATTGATGTAGCAAGAAGACAACTCGCTGAACTGAGGCAATCTGTGGCCTGAGGAAAGAGCTCGTGGAGATGGACTGAAGATTCGTTGATAGCAGCATAATCATTTTTTTTTGTCTTGATCTAATCTATCCGGCGAATTGAAAAGTGAAGAAGCTCGCAGCAGTAAAATCGTGATTGTGGAGAAGGAGCAGTCAACTGTGACTGAAATTTTTTGGTGAACTGAGGCAGTTTGAAATTTCGTGGAGCAGACCAATCTCAGAGTGCTTGCGCAGTCCCATGCTAAGTGACAGTCCGGTTTTGGACTTGTCTTTGGTTTTGTTTTGTTTTTTAAAACGAAGATTGAAGGCAGAAAGCTCAAGTCTAGGGCAAAAGAATGACTGAGAGGCAAGCGCAGTAACTGAAGAGCATAAAACACAATCCAAAATTACAGAGATGACAGTTAAGTGGAGTGCGTGGATGTTCCAGCTCTAAAACTCGTATGAAGGGGAGCAGTTATGCAGCCGCAACAAAAGACTATTTCTGTCAAATGTTGAAAACCTTGAGATTGGACTTCATTCTCTAATTTCGGCAGCCACAATTGACTATGGAAGAAAACCAGGGCTACAGACCTGAGGAACTCACACATTGTTTGAACGTGCCCTATCTTTGGAGATAAGGTAGCCACAGTTGTGACTCTGGTGGAGAAACTGAGTTCTGGTTATAGAGCTTACTGAAAGATCAAGGGTGCCGCAGGAGCAGCAACATATCAATTTCTCTGATGTTTGGGCTACATAAGAGATGTTTGAGGCAGTTCGACAGTCAGAGATATTTATGTTCAGACTTTAATTATGCTGACAGCTGAAGATTCAATGAGGCAGCATGAAGTCTTAAGTTAATGTGTCTGAATTTGAGTTACTAAAGTGACGTGAAATTTTAAGTTTTTGCCTCCATGAAATCCAGATATGCCTCGGTGATGAATGACCATTCTTGTGAAAGAAAAGGTACAAATGTCTTGTTTTTGCAGGTGTAAAGGTTTTTGTTGAAGTCTATTAAGCATGTAATTCAGAGGCAGTCACAAAGGATAAAAGGCAAGCATCATTTCTTGACACATCTCTTGACAAATTCTGGGAACAACCGAATTCAAGAGAGTGAAGAAACTTCCAAATCTAAGACAGTAAAGAGAAGCGTTGTGGGCCCATAACCCAGTCCAACAACCACGAAGGTTTTGGAGAAAGATTGCTACTGCTAAGTCCAAATCTGGAAGTGACAGAAGTCTGATTTCTTACTGCTGAAGAGGCCTTTAGACCAGGAAGATTATCTACCATCCTTGGCATTCATGACCTTATGATGAGCTGACTTATGATGGGAAACTGGACAAACATCTTTTGTTAAGCAAACTTGGAATTAGCAGACTTCTTGAAGATATTCTGACATAAGCTCAATGACAGCCCTAATTTTTGAGAATTGATAGCCCTAGTTCATGAGGCTTGAGGAGGGAGATGAAAGCCCCAGCTTGATAAAGATGGCAGCTCTAACTTGTATTTGATGAAGTGGCAAGATGATAGAAACCTACAGCAGTATGACATCCATCATCATGAAGACAAATTGATGACAAGATGTTTGATAGTCTGATTTGTGAAGACCTTTATGTCTGGTTGATTGAGTTGACTGTGTTATGGGCAGACCCTTGTGCTTCACATGAACCTTGAGCAGTTGACCAGCAGACTGTTATACCTACATCTATGAAGACCTTGATGATGATCAGAGAAGAGGATGAGCAGACCTATGACCAGCAGTGAAAAATGATGATCAAAGAAGAGGATGAGCAGCAGAGGTTGATACACAAAACCATGAGCAGACCTAACAAATGATGGTGAGCAGATGATAAGCAAATTATGAGCAACGTTAATGAGTACAGGTGAGGAGCAGAGATTGAGACAATGAGCAGCGTTGATGATGAGCAGATGATCAACAGTATTGACCAGCAGCAGAACAGATTGAAGAGACAGATGATGTGACACAGTGACAGTGAGCTTTAATTGTAAAAGCAAGCTTGTCTTGCTTTTGAGGTTAGGATACCTCAAACCCTTCTTAGCAGGGTCTAAGAAAACCAGGCAGGGTCCTAGATGCAAAGTAGGTGCTCTTCATATCAGTAGGTGCTGATTTTACCTAACGGTTGTAGCCGGACCAAAACTAATACAAAAAGATTACAAAATTATATGGTGTTGTGTTCTTTTGTGTTATGGTTCTTGATGATTCAAATGCTTTTGATATGTGAATGATGAAGTGAGAGATGCTTATGAAATGATTATGAGATTAGTAGAATAATCGTATGATGAATTGGTAGTTAATTGTGACAAGTCAAGAAAAGTTGTAAAATTGGCTTTACACTGATTCACCCCCCCTCTCAGTGCCTAACAAGCTATTCCTAGGGTTTGTTGTCTAGGAAATATGGATTGAAAGGAACAATAGAATTTTCAACAACAAAGCCAGAACAGAGGAGGAGGTTTGGGAGATTCTCAAAACTCATATCCACGAATCTCTCAAGCTTGGTCGTTGGAATGATAGGGACCTAACCACAAATAGCAATGAAATGCAAATCCTTCAAGATTGGGGCATAAGAACCATTCCGGCTTATATAGGGAAAGAGGTGCAGAATCCAATCAAAACCAGTTCCCCCACAGTATGGGTCACTCCCCCCACAGGCACTTTCAAACTGAATTTTGATGGAGCCTCTAAAGGCAATCCAAGATAAGCAGGTTTTGGAGGCGCCATAAGAGACAGGGAAAGTATCATCCTGGGAGTGTATTGGCGTTCCATAGGTACATCCACTAATAATGCGGCCGAATTGGAAGGTATGATATTTGGCATGGATTGGGCAATTTAGCAAAATTGATGTCCCATAATCATAGAGGGTGACTCTCTGCTTATTATCAACATGGCTAGAAGACTGCAAGCCGGCTCCACTTAAGGCAAAATCTCAAAGAATTGGCTTCTGGAGGGTAAACTCCGAACTCTGCGCATCATCCTGGAAGGTCACCCTGCGGTTGTCTTTCATCACGTCAAACAAACGACGAACAAATTAGTCGATTCCATAGCCAACAAAGGAGTCATGGCCAATTCCACCTTCCTGTCCTACCATTGGAATGACTTCCATTTTCAAGAGGACTGCAGGAATTGGCAGTCTTTAGCTACTCAGGACCTTAGCAACCCGGATGCAGGTGGTCAGCAGGTGATGGAGGTCTAGGTGACAGCTGTCCATGAGACGGAGGTTCAAGTGGCGGATGTCCACAAGACGGAGGTTCAGGGGGCGGATGCCCAAGTGGCGGATGTCCACGAGATGGCGGTCCAAATGACGGGTGGCCAGCATGATTACGGGCAGGAACTGAGGGGACAGAAGTTCACCCACATCACGTTCGCCTGCATGTCTAGTACAGATGTGATCTATGTAGGGATGGAGGGGAAGTTAAAAACCTGCGAGGATAATATGGATGTGTGTGGGCAATTATCTTGCTGCGTGATTACGCTTCATGTTATGGATCCTAAAGAGATTGTAAAGGCGATTCAAACTCTGAGAAAATCCTCAGTCAATCCCTCCACCGCGTCAATGCGTACTTGGTTATGCATTGCAAGCTTATCCTGCTGGGTGCCAAGCTATTATTTAAGCGAGGAGCTGAGGGAGAGCACAACACTTGGGATTGTGCATATTGTATGGGAGAAGCACTACTGCGCTAGCTTAAATAAAACTAGGGTAAGAACGCTCCTGCACGATAAGGAGAGGCAGCGCAAGCATAGGCGCAGGAAGAGATATACGCACAGGAAGGGCCACTACTCCAGGACGTTGGGTTCTCAACTCAACATGGCCGCTCCAAGAGGGGGAAATGAAGAGGAAGAATGGGAAACGCTCTTCAACAAAGAAACATCGGAGCATATCCAACGCTCCATTGCGGTGATGGAAGACGAAATTTATGGTGAATTCAAACTGAAGTTGGGGAGAGAAGTGGTGATGTCGAACTATTGGCGGCTCAAGTTCATATTCATAGCTATGCTGATATGATTAGGATCACAGTGGGCACCTTCAAAGAGGATGCCGAGAGCGGACTCGTCCATATGCGAAGCTTGCTGAGACTTTCCAAGCCCCCCTTCCAGCAAGGCCAGAGAAATGATGAAGAAGAGGCTGCGGAAGCAAGCCAAGCGGATTCCAGTCAGGGGGTAGCGGAAGCCACCATCAATGCCTTGGAGGAGGCAGAATCTTCTCGCAAGCGCTAGCTTCCCTCTCGTCTCAAGTCCTATTTTTCCTGTGAATCCTCATCGTTTAATTTCTCTCTATGTTATATTTCTATTTCAGGTTCTCGGCTTGTAATCATGATCGAGCGCTCAAGCTTAAAGGCTGGGCTGCTCTCATGCTTTTGCGCCATACTCTTTGGGCCATTTTGTTCACTTTTCTCTTCTGGTTGCAGGACCATTGGCTGACCCCATGTTTTAGGGTTCAGAGGTATGTAAATACTTTACTTCAGTTTCAGCAGTAATAGAAAAGGTTCCATCTTACTAACAAAAAAAAAAAGTTACATTTATGTATCTTAAGGAACTCTGTGTACGGGGATACAATCCTACACATATTCACCTTGCATGCATTCCTCAAAACTTGTGTAGTTCACTTTTCCATGATACTCAGTAATGTGAGATTCAGAAGTAGACATTAAATTAAAAATGGTAAGGCAGAAGTATTGATTACCATGAGTAATGGATATAGGAATATAATATTGCATACACGAAATCTGCTTCAACTCTCGATCAAATTGTAAAACAGACACATTTCCTTTCGCATCTCCTATATACCTGTCAAAAAAAGAATGTCTTAGAAATGCATATCTAGTGTATGCATCTCTAACTCAATTTGCAGTATCTAAAATTTATATTTGAGTACATGACATACATGAAAGGACTTCCCTGTAAGACTGTAAATGCAGTAATTTCCTTGCAAGAATATACATGAGCCAACTCTTTCTTGTCCACATCCCACACCTAATGTTTGCCAAGAATTCACAGAATCAGCGTCAAAAGCAGTATCTATACCTGATTTTATTTTTAATAAGGATACCTCAATGTTCATAAAGTATAAAGTATATGTAATTACTTGCAAACTAATTCCCAAACTAAGGATTGAACCCAGAAACCATGACAATAAGAGGAGATAAAAGAATTTGCAGACGTGTTATATCTTTAAGGTTTCTGTTTCCTTAAATATAAATTCTGAAGGATAAATCTGCTTGACTAGAATATTATCTAACGTCAATGTCAATCTAGCCTCAAAAACAGTATCTATGCCTGATTTTATTTTTAACAAGGATACCTCAATACCTCCATGTTCATAAAGTATAAAGTATATGGAATTACTTGCGAACTAATTCTCAAACCAAGGATTGTGTTAAGGGTAGTAAACTCGATAGTTAGTCTGAGTTAGTTGCATTCCGTTATACAGTTCCATGATCTGTTAGCCAGTATCAACTTGAACCGTCAAGCATGTAACATATTTATGCTATGATGTGAAAATAGATAATCAGTTCAGCCATTCTTGAAACTCATTTGTTTCTGTCTCTCCTCATACAGATTGAACCCAGAAACCATGACATTAAAATTTAAGAGTAGATAGAATAATTTTGCAGACGTATTATATCTTTAAGGTTTATGTTTCCTTAAATATAAATTTTGAAAGATAAATCTACTTGACAAGAATATTATATAACGTCAATATTTTTACTAACAAAGCTGGTTGCACCATTCAGAATTGGCCACAACCCACAAGCGTATCAACAGAAAAGAGTTGTGAGGTTACAAACAAACAAAAGGTTGTGTTAGTTCCAAGTACATCAAATTTTAATAAATATACGCCACTAAGTACCAAGTGCTTATTTACAATCATCAAATATTAAAGATGAAGGATAAAGTCGTATATAAATATTTATTTAACTTAAAGCTAAAGTAGTATTTATTAAATTAATTTAGTTTTATTACTACATACTAAGTTTTGGGAAGCAATTTTGAGAGAACTCTATCCACTATTATTTTAACTTCAACTGTTTACATGACAAATTAATTTAGCGTCTTTTAAATGCTAAAGAAAAACAATTTTACAAAGTCAACTATCTTTCCTTACTATTCTTACACGGAGGATTTCCAAGATAGCTAAGGGTTAAGCCTCGGATGCCTTATCAACAGAAACCTTACTGGAACCATCCCAAAAGGCTATTAAACGAGGATTCCAAGGGTCCACCAGCCCCCGCACAATCTAGCAGTAACAATACGATTAACTGGTGTGACAACTGCAAGTATAATCACGATGACAGTGAGTGTCCTTTCCAAGATGCCCCATGTGATTCTAACCCTACTGATAATGTCCATTTTCTAAATGATTGCGGTCCTAGTAGTTCATTTGGTCAGGCCTTTTATGTTTCAAGACAAGATAAATTGACTTCGCAAGAGAAGAATGTCGAGAAGTCTAGAGTAGAACCTCCCAAAACAAAGAATAATGATAAGTGACAAGTTTACCAAAGAAAGAAACCACGTCCTACACCCATGACTACGCAAAAGAAGACTTGGGGCTCCACTTCTCTTCCACTCAAACAACTAGTTGAGAAACTCGATCAGACCAAGAGTTTAGAAAATGTGGAGCTTAACATTGATTTAGAGGGGATGTGAAAGAAGATACCTATCTGGTTCCTTTATCTAAGTTGATCAACTACCATCTGAGAGAGAAAAGGTTCTCTGATTTTGTGAGGATATCTGTTATCACATCCATGGTAGTTGGAGCTACCATGTGCAGTAGACCACATTTTGTCCCAGATCAGAGCCAGTTCTTTACAGTGATGAGCAGTTGTGAGATGATTCATCAATGGTACATTCAATCTAGAGCCAACAACAGCAATTTTTCCTCTTGTCATGACTGACCCTGCATGACCCCATTGAAATGATTCTGGTTTAGTCATGGTTCATTTTATAGTTGAGCAGAGCAGGTAGTCGATGTATTTCACAGTTGCAGGTGATCCCAGAGACGAGTATATATATATATAGCATTGGATGTTATAATCGTCTCTATAGTTTATTTTAATAACTGTGACTATGCATGTTTGATTGTTAGTGGTGTTTGAGCTACATATTGGTTGCTACTGAAGGTTGTGTCATGTGTAGTCAGATAGTCCTTAATGTAAGGCCATTATGTATGTTCACTAGTATTGCCTACCTTACACAAGATTACCCTTGTCCTTGCTATGATGGTACCTCTTTTCACTCCTCTCCGTACATTTGTTTACCTCCATTTTTTGTACTTTCCTTGACTTTGACCTAGACTTGTGAACTCAAAGACTCTCCTCCACTTAGACTTCTATGTTGGATGGACTCCATGTTATTTGTGTCTCAGCTCTGAAGTGTGAAAGTGGCTCCATTAGTCCTCCAAGCAAGTAGTCCTATGTTAAAGTGAAACCCTTTGCCCCTGGTGAAAGCTGCAAATAATTGTGCTTCTAAGCACAGGAAATACCGTAAGAGGGTCAGTCAATGAAATGCATCGAAACACATAAATTCTATATCTAAAGGATGCAAGGGCAGCTGCGATTAGTCAGTAGAGTAAAATTGGGGTCTAAAAAAGGGCCTTCTAAAAAAATGTGCCCTAAATGAGTTGGATTGAATTGGATTTTTCAAGCCAATAGAATTTCAATAGCTTTGGTCAACCATTATGGTTGAGTTGGACATATGATGCTTATGTGTCATATTTTTATTTGATGATAGATAACTCCATTAAAACCTCACCTTGTCATCAGACAAGTCATATTAGGCTCTCGTGTCCCATGGGGACGTGTCGGACACAAACACGGCCTCAACACGTGTCGGACACGATTTTTTTCGTGTCTTGATTTCTGGATACAAAAAAAATTGTGTCTAACATGTGTTGAAGTCGTGTCCCACGACTATCAGCACATGTCCCAATTCCAGGACACAAAATCCGGGAAAAAGACACCCGTGGGTCCTTTAAAGTCAATTTTTTCTCATTCATTTTTACATTTGCAAGTGAAGGGAGAGGTTGGAGTGTGTTTTTTTGCAGGTGAAAGAATATTTGAATCATTTGCAAAGGTTTCCAAGTGCATTCGATGGAGGATTTTGTTGAGAGGACTCAAGCTCACCATCAATCAAGAAGAAGAATATCTCAACTAGATAGGGCAGCAGCTAAAGCGCAAAGGAAAGGGAGAAATGCCCCATCTAGTGCATTTCTACTCTTCCTCCTCCAAGCATATCCTCTTCAACCCTATAATACATTAATGTATATGTTTATACAGAGTGTGCTGGAACGCTTGGGTGCCTGTCCGTTATGCTCAGTTATAAGAGAAGTTGTAACGATTGCAGAAGCGCAACCATCACAATCGACTGGTAGATAGAGTGACAATCTATCGAAGTTGGTACTGTCAATGTGCGGTGGTAGGTGTCAACAAAGCATGTTGGATTCGTCGGTCTCGAAGGTTTATGATGTTGTCGGTTCTGGTAGTTGTTGGTCTTCATCTTCGGCAAGTGATGTGAGAAGTCGACCAGGATTAGGCCAACTAGTCAAACAAGCCAATCAACTTTCTGGATGGATCATTCCTTCCTCCTTAAGAAGCAATGGTCCCCATTGCTTGAATGAGGAAAATTCTTGGTCAGTTCATCAGCAGAATACCACTTTCCTTGGGTTGGGAGTTGTCCTGCTTTAGCTACCTGAAACAAGGGAATTGCGTGCATCCTTGTATGACGTACTCTTCGTCCCACGATTGTGTCACAAGGAAGAGGCTCCTGAACGTCTAGATGTATGTCTTCAGGTTCTGTTGTCTGCAAGTCTGTTTGTTCTAGCAATAGTGCACGATATGGTCAAAGTAGATCAACATTAAAGAATGGATGTAGACCTAGGTATGAAGAGATGTAAAACTTGAAAGCGTTTTCTCCAATCTGCTCAGGAACTATGTATGGACATGTTGTCACATAAATAGTAGCTGGGCTACTTTTGTTCCTGAGCAATACTGATCAGTTCTTTGAGGACATTAGCACTTATGGGGGAACAAAGAGGGTCATATGGAGGAATCTGACCCAGCACCTTTTTTTTAATTTATGTACAGTAATGGATGAGGACTGTTATTAGTGTTTTGGTGAACACAATTTTGATCTATGCTGTAGAACCTGTTTAGTGTATAGCATTAAAAAGCTGGTTCAGTTTTTGTGTGATGATGTATGAAGGATAACCTTGTATGATAGAAATTCTAGGATTGTGTATGGAGTTATCAAATCAGCTGTAGGGTTGTGTTTTTAAAGTTGTAACTAAAGAGAGATATCATTGAAGCTTTTGGATCTTAAGAACTAAAATGTCTTGAGCAATCTACATATTATAATTTCAACAAACTGAAATAAAATTACAATATTTTTAATGAAAAAATATAAAAATAAATGAAATAAAATTATGATATTTTTAATGAAAAAATATAAAATAAATGAAATAAAATTACG
Source organism: Pseudotsuga menziesii (assembly GCA_001517045.1). Lineage (NCBI taxonomy): Eukaryota > Viridiplantae > Streptophyta > Pinopsida > Pinales > Pinaceae > Pseudotsuga > Pseudotsuga menziesii. Next base: position 146,803 of record LPNX010754066.1, read on the forward strand.
ATATTTTTAATGAAAAAATATAAATATAATAATAAATGTATGAAATAAATAATCACATCATTTTAGGTTTTGGATATTTTTAGATTTTATTAAAAAATATAAAAATAATAAAATAATTAATCACACCACTTCACTCTAGGTTTTGGATTTTTTTTTAAATAGTTGAAAGAACATTCTCACATGGAATGTCTATATATCTCTTATGAAAAGTGGACGTCGCCATTTCTTGAGAAAACCCCCCCACCTTGCATCTCCCCAAGTTTCCTCGAAAAAGAGACATGGAGAAATGTATCGCACAGGATATAGAACAACTAAAACGACCAGACTTTTCAGTTTTTTTAATCCAAAATCTTGCAATTATGCGATTTTAGTAATTACAAATTTACTAACTAGATTAATTGTGGGATTTTAGAACCACCCAAATCATAAACTAGCAATTGCCCCAAAAAGGTGCAATAAAAAGCCGAAGGAAAAAAAAAGTAAAGTGGTTTTGATCAAGTGAAAAGAAAAAAAAAAGAAGTGAAGTGGTTTTGATCAAGTGAAAAGAGAGCAATATTTCAAGACCTCTAAAATAGTTTTAAACACAATTCAATTAATAAATCAACAAAAACTTCACTTAATCATATATAGCATAATATGTAGTAATGAACAACAATGCGAAGCCTTCTAATATATCCATTAAAAATGACAATATGAAACTTACAACACAATGCACAAGCAAAAGAAAAAGCTAAAGAAGACAATTGCATATATAGTAAAAATTAATTTGCATGCTCATTAAAATTTTATCACTTATAAAGCATTACACATAACTTGAATATCGTATATTTTAGGACATTGTTACATAGTAAGACACAACATATCATAGTATATATCATATGCAGGCTTTCTAAAATGTAAAACCTTATAGGATTCAGATTGTATCATATACAAATAAAAATTAAGAAAAGTGAACCTATAGGCAAGCCTCCAAAAACTTTATGCATAAAATATCAAATTTGGCAAACCTTCGATATTAGCTTTAAAATTTCAAACATCCAAAGCCACTCAAAAACATAGGTATACAAATTTGTTAAAGCATGGATGTTAAGTTATTTATCCCCATTCAAGTTTCAAAATAGTAGTTTCCATATTTAAATTTAACTACCATTTACCATAGTTTAATGCTTTAGCTACATAATCACACTACATCTAAACCACACTTTTTACATAATATGCATCTCTACCCGTTAAAATATAACTCATCCTACTTGCATTAGATGAACAAAAACATTAAAACACCACAATTAGGCATAGTATTCAACATCTATCCTTGATACCCTATTCTCATCAAAGTATATTTGGCAGTTGCCCCTCCAAAAAAGATTTAATTGTCCACCCATATTTGCACACTACTCTAAATTAAGTTTATAATAAAATGTCATTTTACTATCAAGGTAAATGAATATTTGTGGCTTAACAAACACTAGGAAAATTACTTGAAGAGTAAGAACTAAGTCCCCATATATGACTCGAACGTGGAGTTATATATAGCATCTCTTCAACATCAATGCTTGTATCATCATTGGACATGGTAGGCAAAACATCACTAATGAACGATTGTTGCTTCTACATTTCATGAATATGATTATTCCACTATGTATATAGTAATACATATATTTTTGTAAAACCAAAAATTGAAGAAATGTTTTCATTTCCACAATCATCACTAGAAATATACAATATTTTACTTTTTTGGAGATTGGAAGGGCAAGCAAGTCATTTTGAAGTGGGCATGTTTTTGTTATCTATTTAAGCTTTAGTTGGACAACAAAGTGGTTGACGCCTTAATCTTTAAATGATATGATAGCAAGCTTAGGATGTATAACTCTTATAAAAATAAAAACAAAACACATGAAACCAAATATAAATATAATCTATGTAAAAAACTTGAATTTTAAATGATATGAAAACAAGCTTAGGATGTATAACTCTTATAAAAATAAAAACAAAACACATGAAACCAAATATAAATATAATCTTATGTAAAAAAGCTTTTAATCTTCCATCTTATTCCTTTCACAAGTTTCCAGTGCCTTAGAGAATGTCAGCTGCAAGTTCGGGATTTTTACCCGAAAAGCGTCTCTCAGAGCTTCCGCTAAGCAACGACAAGAGCTATCCATTGAACATTTAATGCGGCTGCAGCAAGCTTGATGATCGTTGGATCTTGAGCTGCAAGATCAACAAGATGGGTGATCATTGTTCCCGAGTCGATGATCGTTCTTGCCCCATTGGCTATACTCTTTGTCTGGACGAAAACGACAGTGTCCCCAATGTTGATTCGCTGCAAGTTCACGTAATAGAATGTCGAAAATGAAGGATCTTTTAGCAGTATGGTGAATTGCAAACCGAAAGTGGAAGTGGCAACTTCCTTCCCAAACACAAGGGATCTCGTAGATGCAGACGACTCCAAGATCGGGAAACAGTAAGAAAACATGTTTCCAAATAATTCAACACTGGTGGGATGATTCCATGTTGATTCAACAACAAAAGTGCTCCGCCCCCAAATCCCATCAACCCCGACGTCAATATAGTTTCTCCGCTCACGGCCTCGGCTCAACCAAATGAGAAATTAGGAAGATGTTGAGTGCCGAGAGTGATGGTACCCGAAGAAAGCAAACCACTAATCTTGCCCCCAATATGGGTTTCAGATCCATACTTGAGATCAAATTCACATTCTGACGGCATCCCGTAAGTTGTATCTCTAGATTTTCCTTGCTAACATGGCTATGAATCACAGGCTAGTGATTCATATGATGAAGACATTATGGGGTCGAAAGGTGTAGCGATAGTCTAGTAGCAGATCTGGCACATTTGAATGGAATCTAAGCAAGATCACCACCACTGTTTATAAGTGTATACATGCTTTGCTTTGACGTCCCAAAATCGACTTGTATTATGTACAACCCGATTTTGAATTTCAATGCCGATTGAACAGGGATGTCGACTTCCTCTTCTTCGTCGACTTTGAACGAACGAGAAGTCCGCTTCAGAAAGTGGAGGCAACTGGGGTCGACTTTAACTGATTGAGACAGATTCAGAGGTGCCAACAAGAACCATGTGTTGGACCTCTCATAATTAGCATAGAACAAATGATGGCGGAAGTTGAGACACCAAACCAAACAAACAACCACCCACGCATTCGTAGAACAATGGAAAACAAAGAAAAACAAAAGCGCTAAACTCTGACCCGGAAGTTCAACATATTGTGGGTCATTATCAAATCATCGTTCTGTAGTTTGAATTCACCGGGGATGTCTTTCATATTTCTCCCATATTTTATAACGTCGTTAGAAAGCGTAAGCCGCGTGATAAAGTCCCATGTGGTGTGGCTCAGTCCTTAATTACTCATTAGAATATTAAAGAAACTCTTCGTGTTGGGGTAAGATGGGAAACTCTACTACGTTGAATTGACAGGATTAAAGAAGAACGCATGGGAACGCCCATTCCTCATCGATACTCAAGAAATAGAGAGAGACGTCTAAGAACCAGAGAACATCAATCATTGCGAGCAATGTAACACATTTCACCGACTCTCCATACTGAAGCAGTGGGCCACACATTTCAGAGTAAGGAAGCAATGGACCACGCATTTGAAAGGAATAGAGAAATACTGGACCGCACATTTCGTCAACTCTCGAGACTTAACCCAGTCACAAGCAGAGTCTCACGTAACCATTACAGAGGAGCATATCATTGATAGAACTAGTAACACTTCAAGCTGTTCAATTTGCCTTATCGATTTCCAATTGGGCAACAAGAATGGCTGCACTTAGAGGATACATGTCCACTCTGTGGCCGCCAACGATCCCAACAATCTCTATCTTAATTCTTTTTTATAATATATCTTTTAATATAAATTCATTTCTTCTCATTTCATTTTCATTTTAATGTGCATTTCTGATTATTTCTCCATAATTAAGTACAATTCGGTGTCATATATGTCTCATGATGTTTAGGGCTCTTCTAAACTTAAAGAAAAAATTGTCCTTTAAAATCCATCCACTCTTTGGACCTTTACCATTCCACTTCAAACATTTAATAACTTTTCATTAAAAAAACTTTTAAATCCTTTCCATGATATGCAATATTAATTTTTTATTTTATTTTATATTTATTAGAATATTCCCCAAAAGTTAAACTTATACCCCTTTTTTAAAAATTTTACCCTTGATATAAAATCAAAAAGTCTATCCAACTTAAATCTGTGGGAACTTTTAAACTCCATGAGAATCTTTTCATGAAACACTTAAACTTAAATATGTGGGCACTTTATAAACTCCAAGAGAATCTTTTCATGAAACGCTTAAACCAAATACCTTCGCTTCTATTTTGCTTGGACGACATCTCACGGGTATTCTTTTTAGTGGCATGCGGTGGATAGCGTTTAGATCTCCTTAGAGCTGCCTATCCACGCCGATTTTGTTTCGTTGAGCCAGTTTTCTCTCATGCAAACTCTTGGACGACTTCTTCAGAAGCTATAGCTTTTGCCGAGCCTTCAACTCTCCATTAGGATTGCAATTCACATTCTTCAATAGCGATTGGATCGATTTTCTTCCAATGAATTCGTTATTGTCAAGTACACCATTAATCTAGACTCATGCGGATAGGATTCTCCCTTCATGGCTTTACTCACACACGGGTGACGGATCTTCCTTTTTCACACTAATTTCTCGTCATGCCCAAAGTCTCACGTGGATGAACATTTCAGCCAAGCTGTCAGGCGATCCTCTCAACTCATTCATCGATTTACTGATTTTCTTCTCAGACTGCGGTCTTCTTTGCGGTATTGTTCTTTCCTCAAGCGGACAAGGTTTCCTGGGAAGCCCTTTGCCTAGATCCTTCTCTTTGTCTTCTTCATGGTGATCAATAGTATTCTGTGGAAAAAATTGAACCAGTGGACATGAGAAAAGCACAAAATTAAGCACTACAATCTTCTACTAACAAACGATATCGACAGCTCTTTCAAAGTAGACGGGTTCCTTATTACATACGTTGAATTTACTATTCAACTCGACAGAACCGTCTTTTCCAACGCGTTTTCTGGGCATTGTTTGATTTGTTGTTATATATTGAATCTTCATTTTATACAGCGTAACTAACGACATCCACATGTCTCTTCAAAGTCAATTCCAAGGGTACTACGTTTCTGCATTACATTATCAACTCTGCGTACTTCAATGTCGGAATTGGATGGAAGCTCATTTAGTGAAGGTTGGAATTGGAAGAAGATTGAGGAGTGACGATTCAGAGAAAGACACCATAGACAAGATGTTGATGACAACAATGCAGGTGGCAGGTTATCGTTTGAGAGTAAAACTTTGCAGATAAGACAGTTGTCACATAGTTATTGGCTATGTTGTCCGCCGACTACACACCAGCAGCAGAAATCAATTGAAAGTTGTCTCCTCACTTAGGAAAGTGGGAGAGGTGTGACCTTGGGGGCAAGCACAGAGCTAAGTACTGTCGCCTACTCCTAGCTCCTTCATTTAGGCTAACTCCTAACGAAGCCAAGGGGGGTAGTCCCTACAAAAGAGTTTTCTACGACTCTTAAGTTGTTAAAATGTATTTGAAGGTTGCGGATGCGGATGGGTGTTTTTTAGGAGTTATTGCGATCAGAAGGTGTTTTACTTATTATGAATATGAAACAAGATCAAAAAGGCAATCCACGTTGCAATGAGAGATTAAAAGATGAAATTAAGTTCTAGACATCAAGTATGCATTCAGTGATAACAATTATATTAAGCCATAGACAATTGATCATATAATTATGCGAAACAAAACACGGACCAGTGCCTTATGGAGTCGATGAAACTGAAATGCGCTGAAAGAAAAATAACACAAGTCTGGAACTTAAACCGATGAATGTTAGGTTGTGCGAGTGTTCTTGGTAAGTTTTAAGAATTTTAATGGTGATCTTGCTTAAGGTGTCTGGAAATCCTAACTAAAAATACCTTCAGTGGCTCCATTCGAAGACATGACGGACTTGTCTAGAATCATAGCTAAGTGTTCAATAACTTAACCAACTGTGTTTAGATTGGGTTGTCCGGTGCCCACACTTGGAATTTGCCCACTACTTGAGTATTTTATCGAGACAACGCCGGTGCGTTGGTTATGGGGGGAAAAGTTTTAATTATGTTGTTATTGCGGTCTTAGCAAGTCCATTCACCGTTCTGAGTACGAGCCCAACTCGAAAGTCGGCAGAGCATACTAGGTGAAGGAGATCAACGAAGTAAATTAATTAGAGGGAGTAAGAGTTGAAAGATTTTATTAAGTCAATTAATTAAACTCTCCGACAGAGAGCGCTCTTGACCTTCTCTTATGAAAAAGGTTCAAGAGTCTTATCTAATCTAGATGCCTAATGCAAGGATTATGCAAGACTAATGATGCTCTCCGATAGAGAATGCTCTTGACTTGTGTTTCTGCAAGTTCAAGAGTCTTACTTAATCCATTAACTTGATTAAACAATAAGATGCACGAAAGTAAAGTGAAGATGGTTTATTAAACTCTCTGACAGAGAGCACTCTTGATCCACCTTATGGTGAGATTCAAGAGATTTATGAATGTTAGATAGTTGATTTACTTATGAAAGATACAAAATCGAGAGATGAAGTAATCAACTTATTGAATGAATCAAATATGCTAATCTAAAAATTAGTATTCTAAGAGAAATGATGCAAATATTATGAGCACAAACACATCTAATCTAAGCACATAAGAAGATGAAAACAACACAAACCTCCCCAAATGGAGAAAGATGAGAGTGGGGACTTAAAAACCCCACTCAAACAAAGATATTTTATTAAGATTATACAACTTGTCTTTAGAAATTCAACCTTTGAAAGGACTTTTGAAGGAAAGTATACAACCTTTTATTATTGAACTTTACGTAAAAAAGGAGAGTGATTTACTTTTTATTCAAAACTTTTCTTGAAACTTGCAAAAAAGGGAAAAGAAGAAGATAAAAGAGCAAAAAGGATGAGGCAAAAGAAGGCTGAAACAAACGAGAAAGGAGGGGAGAAAGGGAGGAAGAAAAAAGGCAATCAAAAACAAGAGAAGGGAAGAATAGGGCAGCGAACTAGATGACCAAAAAATGCAAAAAATAATGAAAAACAGGGCAGTGAAAGAGGAAGAAGATGGCTGTCATAAAAAAGCAAAAGCCAGGGCAGCGAAGAAAACAATCAAAGAGTTGCAAAAAAGGTGAAAACGGGGCAGCGAAAGAAGATGAAGATGGCTGTCCGAAAAGGAGAAAGATAGGGCCAAAAACTAGGGCAAAAGAGGGCTGTCCAAAGTGAAGAAAAGAGGCTGCAAACTAAAGAGAAAAGAGGGCAGCGAAGAAGAAAAGGTAAAGGCAAGCAAAACAAGGCAAGGAAGAAGAGGCTAGCAAGCAAGAAATCGAGAAAATCAAGGAGCAAACAAGAGAACTAGAAGAGGGAAGTTCGTAGATCCAGGTAACCAAGTGTGTTTTTTAATCTTTGTTGATGGAAGGAAGGAGAAGCTCTGACTGTTGTGTCTCTTTCTTGGATTGGGAAGTGCTTAGAAGAACCTGCAAAATTGAGTTAGATGAAAAAAAGCCACTGGTTCATGAAGAAGAGCTTGATCTCAAGCTTGTTCTTCACCCCTGATGATCCCTGCAAAACCCTTACAAACAATATCAAATCCGAACAAGATACTCATAAACTAGATTGTTAGCCCTTCTAGAGTATATAATGAATAATGATTTAATAATTGAAAAGGAAGGGTAAGAGAGATATCACCAAAGACAATATGAATCCACAACTCCAATAACTCATGCATGGACCTCCAAAGTCACAACTTTACTCCAACTTCAAACAAATATTACAATAATTTTGGTAGAGTGTTCATGCCCAAAATCTCCATCCAAATAGAGCTGAAGGAGCCTCTATTTATACAATGAGATCAAGCTAAAACCCCAAAACCAAACTAAGAGTAACACCGGAGTAATTGAATGAGATCGGCATGATGATTTAGAGTTGAACCGAGCTGCAACTGAGTTGTAACTGAGTGCTAGAGTAGTGAGGGGGGCTGAGGTGGCTCATCCTCCCTCGTAATGATCACCCAACCAATAGATAACCCACACTTCAACCAAAAACGGATTTGACCAAAGAGGGCAAATTTTTGACTGATAGTTCAACTGCTACACTCCGATACTTGATCTGAAACTGACCGATATCGATTGGAATCATCATAAATGCTCTGTGCCATGTCATTTAGCCTTTTATTTCGCTGAATTTGGATTAATTTGGAGAGTTTTAATTTTCTCCAAAATAATCATTTTTTTCCTCAAAAATGACTTTTTTGAGAAAATGAGCGTTATGTGTCTGATTGATGATCTGAAAGTTGGATCTGACTGGCTGGCCGATCAAGAATGATTTTTAGCTTAAGGTTAGAGCCTTCAATCACTAAAAACGGGGTCCAGATGACTAACTTATTACAAACGGGATTTTTCCATTTAAATTATGGAAAAATTAATCAAAAAACTTAGGGAAATAATTAAAAAATTTATAAAAAAAAAATTTAACCCATCCGGTAAAAAAAATTCGGAAAATTTTGAAAGGTCCTATTGACTTAGGACAAGACCATGCTCTATTCTAACAATGCCTAGTAGGTTTATAAACACTTAGTTGGGCTCTAATAACCGCCCAAGGCCCAGAATTCAAAATCAGGCATTCCAGCTTTGGAGGAAGCGGGAAAAACCTCGTCAGTTATACTCAGCTATAGACAAAGTATAATTGTTAAGGGCAAAAAACTCCCTGGAATACCTTAGTTGAGATTTGACGTCTTAGGAGACCGAACCACTCAAAATACCCTACTAGCACATTTTATTACAAACCCCGCAGGGCCATGGTCAAAATTATTCAAATGAAAAACTGGCTAGCCAATATTTGCTAGACATGAAGACGGATCAACTGATACACTGGAATCAAACATAGAACATGTTTGTCAATCGGCGGCTCCTCAGCTAATCCAACTAAGTGCAAAATTAGTGAATAACAGGCTAGATGGACGACCAAAAACGTACATGGTTTTCTCAAACCCGACCTCGCAGAAAGAAAGCCTTCGACTTAAAAATGCGATTTTCCCAATTGAAAATGCAGTTTCAACAATTGTTACCTATTGTGGATTTCGACAGTTAAGGTCGTTTTAGTGGTTTAATAAACTGCTCCGAAATGTCCCACACTACGTTCTACTTCCCACCCAAGAAGTGTGTCTCCATGTAACAAGAAACCGAAACCAAAAAAATTAGTGAGTTAATAGAAACCTAGATCCATAGATGAACCATAAACGATGATTAGGGCAACTAAACGAGTGGGCAATGGTAGTACTACCCCGTGCACGCAACCAAAACGTTCTGAATAATGAGATAAACCATTTGAGGTGTGAAGGAGGCAACAACGACATGGATGTTGCTAAGAGGCCAATCCTGTGATGGAACAACAAGAACTCATCGACCAGGTTTTGATTATAATAAGCGTAGTAAAGGACCAAGTTACATAACTCGTGCTTTATTAGTCATGATTAAAAAGGCCTTCTAAAACGAAATGTTGTATCTTTACATAAAGCCAGGGTAGCCCGTGACGAGGCCCTATAATTTCGTATACTAGAGAAAGTGAAGCATGGTAAGAAGTCTTTCAGGCCTCTCATCGAACTTTTATGGGTTGAAATGGCAAGGATTGGAGCTCTAGCAATATATAGTGTTTGCAAACACTCGTAGGCTCATTGGGCTTACTCTTCACTTCTAATGTGAAATCTTTCTTCTAGGAAAGTCATCCTCGGTCGTATCTCTAGGATGGTGAGACTAGAGACTGATTCTATTGGAGAGATCTTGCTCAGAACTACATACGTTACAAAAATTGTATTATGGGCATATTCAAAGTGGCCTTAAACTATTCAGAATCGCAGAAAGGATATGGCCGAATGGCAAGCCCATATATCATCATGATACGTGTGCTATGGAAGAAAAAATAAGAGATCGTCACTTGCAGATAAGGCAAACCATAAATGAAATTTAAATGATCGAGAACATGAATGGCTCAAAAGAAATGACCTATGTTGGAGGGATCCTTGCAGGTTTAAGCTTATAGAATCATGTCACCAGCTAAGTTTTACCTATTTGGACTTTCAGGTGAGCCGGTAAAGTTTGAACAAACACATTTATTCATAATCAGCGTTCAGAAGTCCGCCATGCTTTTCTTAGAATTTTTTCAATTATTTTTTTTAACAAATGTTCACACCCCCTTGGGGAAATTGTAAAAAGTTTGCTAGCAGGGTCAATTATAAAAAACTCGGCTTTCTAGACTTAGACATCAAGCCGACTAGCCCAAAATGCTTTTTCCCTTGGTAATTATTTGTTGTCAAACAAACGACTATTAATTTATGATTTTTCCACTCACACCTTCAAAGTTGGGGTAGTCGTCTTGGTGGTTAGGCCTAAGGGGGTTATTAGAGCCTATGTGTCAATGTTTATAAACATGCTAGAAATTCAAATTGAGTCGTATGGACATGTGCTAGATCTCCCTAGGTTTTTGTTCAATTCCGAGAAAACTATTTTTTCCCGCAAAATTAGGACTTTTTTAATGGTTTAATTAAAAAATTTGTAATGTTTTTTCCTTCAGTAATTATTTGTTGTTAAACAAAAGACTAATAATTTATGATTTTTTCACTCACACCTTCAAAGTTGGGGTAATCGTCTTGGTGGTTAGGCCTTGGGGGGTTATTAGAGCTTATGTGTCAATGTTTATAAACATGCTAGGCATTCGAATTGAGTCATATGGACATGTGCTAAATCCCCCTAGGTTTTTGTTGAATTCCGATAAAAATAATTTTTCCCGCAAAATTAGGGCATTTTTAATGGTTTAATTAAAAAATTTGTAAAGGGCATAAAAGCTTGATCCGAAGTCCGTTTTTGGCGTGGAGATGCTCGTTTTCACACTCAAAGCATACTCTTTACCATAGACCCTAGAGGCCACTTTTTCTATTTTTCAGACGACCAAATCATCCCGTAAAGCTTTATTGCTCTAAAGTTACGTCAAAACGTCATTTTAATGCTAATCATGCAACAAATTGGCACAAAAGTCAAAGTTTGAAAAGTAAAATATGACTTGTTTAATAGGTGGGATGACATTGCAAAGGGGTCCCTTATAGTATGTGACCTCTTCCAAATGTTAAAGCATCAAACTTTCATTAAATTTGAAGAGTTATGAATCATATGTTTTGAATGATGGCGCCACCTTCTTGAACTTACACGTGGGAGATGACGCCAGCCTTCATGGATTAGCGAATGGTTGGATTGAATTAGCAAAGGGCTGATTGGATTGGCGTTTTGAAAGATGGCAACATTTTCTGGCATCGTTGTCGAGGATAAATCTTTTTATTCTTGGAGTACAACTTTTATTTTCTTCCTTTTTGCTTTTGCTTTGCTTGATGAATGTTTAGAGTAGATCTTTAATTTTCAACTGGCGACTCCATTAACCTGTTTCTTTTTTATTTTTACAAAGACAAGCAAAAAATATTTTCGTGAGAGATTTTTACTACATATATTTTATTTTCATGTGGCAACTCCATTGAAGGGATAAAACCCTTGTATCTCGTACATTTGTTGAGACTTGTGTGTAGATGAGCTCATGCAATACGGTAAATTTTAAAGCTCATTATTTGATAGCTTTCCTGATACAGTTCTAGATGTTCTCCATTGTTACTTCAGGTCTGTTGTCCGCCGATTGCACACTAGCAACAGAAATTTTTCGAAAGCTGTCTCCTCACTTGAAAAAGTGGGAGAGGTGTGACCTTGGGGGCAAACACAGAGCCAGGTACTGTCACCTACTCCTAGTTCCTCTGTTTAGGCTAACTCCTAATGAAGCCAAGGGGGGTAGTCCCTAAGAAAGAGTTTCTAAGGCTCAATGTGTTTAAGTTAATTATATGGAAGTGATACGGATGGGTGTTATTTAGGAGTTTGTTTATGATAAAAGACGATTGCAATTATTATAAATACAAATTTGAACACAAGAGAAAGGAAATCCACGTTGCTGCACTAGATTAAAAGATGAACAATATGTCAAGAACTTGCGAAATAAACTAGCATTCACAGATAAAGATTTTATAAATCAAAGGACAAATAGTCCAGATAAATATTGATGCATGAAATGACAAACCAGTGCCTTATGGAGTCGAGCCTCTGCGATGCTTGAAAAAAATAAAAGTACAAGTCTCGAAATAATGCTAGTGGATGTGTTATGTGATTTCTCTTGGTACGTTTTAAATATTTTAATGGTCTTGTTTATTATGGCTTGTCAAAGGTATCAAAAGACCAACCGGGAAAGCATTCGAAGTAATTTCGTTCGAGACATGTCGGCCCGTCCAGTATCTCAAGCTGGTTTCCGGTGGATTGACCAACTAGCCGAAACTCTAAGACAACGAGGAGTTCCGACGCCCTTACTAAAAATTGAATTTGAATGCTTCCTACAATGCCGATGCATTGGTTATGGGGTAAAATTTTATTATGTTGTTATTGCGAGCTTAACTAGTCCGTTCATCGTTCTGAGTACAAGCCCAACTATGAAAGTCGACAGAGCATACTAGGTGAAGGATAGCAACGAAGTAAATTAATTAAAGGGGAATGTGAGTTGCAAAATTTTATTAGAAAAATTTATTAAACCCTCCGACAGAGAGCGCTCTTGACTTTGTCTTGTGACAAAAGTTCAAGAGTCTTAGCTATTCTATATGCCTAAATGCAAGGATGATGCAAACAACTAATATTCTCTCCGATAGAGAGTGCTCTTAACTTGGGTTCCGGCAAGTTCAAGAGACTTAGAAATTAATTAGTAAACTACAAAAAGTAAAAGTACATGAAATAAAAAATAAAAAAAAACAAACAAACTCTCCGATAGAGAGCACTCTTAATCCACCTTACGGTGAGATTCAAGAGATTTTGATTCTTTTTACTTTTTGCATTATTATATCAAACAAAAGCAAACAAAGCTAAATTAAAACTAAGTAAGGAAATGAGAAACTTTTCTTTTCTAACTTTTATGAAAGTAAACAAAAAACTTTTCAAAAATGAAACTACTTTTTCCTATTCTACTCTAACAAATTACTCTACAAGCATGCAAACATGAAAATGAAAAGGACGATACAAGCTTCCCCCAAATGGGGGAAGAGGGGTGTGGGAGCCTTTATCCCACTTGCTTTTTATTAACTTTTTACAATGTTTTTTTATTCTTTTGCCTCTTCTTGAATGAGCAGGGTGAGAAAGGGAAAAAGAGAAGAGGGAAGTGTTTTTGTCTTTTTGCTCTTAGCTTGTTTCTTTGCTTGCTTTTAGCCTTTGGGCTTTTCTTGATTTTCCTGAAAGTAAGAGCTTTAAACACTGAAACGTTATATGTTAGTCAAAAAAATGAAATGAAACAAAACTACAAACTAACCTTTTAAAAAAAAAGGTAAACTTCTATGGTGAAAAACGGAGGAAAGAGAGAGGAGAAAAAACTGTGAAATGGAAGAGGAAAAGGGCAAAAAGAGGGCTGTCCAAAAGGGTATAAGAGGGCTGCAAACTAAGTGAAGAAAGGGGAAAAGAGGGCAGCGAAGAGGGAAGAGGATGAGCAAGCCAAACAAGGCAAGAGAGGGGAAGCCAAAGGATGGAAAAAAGGAACTTAGGGCTTCCTAAAGTAACCGGTAACCAAAGTAAAGATTTCTTGTGGATGGAACACAAGAGAGAGAGAGCTACTCCCAACTTTCTTTTTGTATCAAAGATGACGAACCCTGTAGGTCCTGCAATCACAAAGTGTTAAACTCAAAATGGTTGTTTTTAAGCATGGGATAGAAGCAGCTGAGCTCACACCCTTCTACAATCTACGAAGCCTGATAACACACAAAGCTCAATATAAGAAGTGAGATCAAAACTATATGCTAGTATGCTAAGAAAATTAAATCAAGATCAACATTATGTATTACTGACTACTCATGTCCATTAAGATATTAATCTAATTTGCATAAATAACCAAATTGAGACAACAAATAGCTATTCTACCGTGGCAACAATGGCCTTCTTGAGCTAGCAAAATAATTAATCACATGCAAGTATTAAAAGATAGGGGTTAGAGACAATATCACCTCAACCATGAGAAACTTACCACATGCAAAAGCTCATAGACCTCCAAAGTCGAATATCTTTATTAACAATTCTAAGCAAATACTTGATACAATTTTCTTAGAGTAACTCTACCACAAAAGCTCCATCCAAATAGAGCTCAAAGAGCCTCTATTTATACAAAATACCAAGCCTAAAACCTAACAGACTCGGCATGCAAGGAGCCAAACACAATAGAAAAACCCGATTTTCCCAATCAACTCCTTGGAAGCATCACCTGTCAATACAAAGCTGTCGGGTGTACACACGTGAGTCCAAAGAAGTCTGCGTGAGTTGTGAAGGAGAAGAGAACTGGGCTGAAGCTTTAGTGTTAACTCGTGAGTGGAAGGGAGCCGAGCCACCCACTCAATCCAAACCAACAAATCAACCCCGATTTCATGCAATCCGTACAACTGATTGCCAGCGTGAACAGATTTAGTGGTTGACGTCACCGATATAATAAATTTTGAGTGCTGAAACATATGGGGTCCACGCTTCATGCAAAATGTAACCCACCACCAGCGTGAGTCTTGTAGTCCACGGATTGCACACCAGCAGCAGAAATCTAATGAAAGTTGTCTCCTCACTTGAGAAAGTGGGAGAGGTGTGACCTTGGGGGCAAGCACAGAGCTAGGTACTGTCACCTACTCTTAACTCCTCCGTTTAAACTAACTCCTAACGAAGCCAAGGGGAGTAGTCCCTACAAAAGAGTTCTCTAAGGCTCTTTAAAGTTGTTAAAGTGTTTTTAATGGTTATGGATGCGGATGGGTGTTGCTTAGGAGTTATTGTAATTAAAAGTGCTTATTTATTATGAGTTCGACACATAAAACAAAGCAATCCACATTGCTAGCAAGAGATTAAAAGATAAGAAATAATTCAAGACTTCATAAATATGCATTCACGGATAGAAATTATAGAGGCCAAAGACAATTGATCCCAATATAACATTTATGCGGATTAAAAGACCAGTGCTGTTGACATTGAGAGGGGGGGGATGAATCAGTGTGAAGCCAATTTTAAACTTTTCTTAGCTTATCACAGTTAGCTACCAATTCATCAATCCATTACTCTACCATAGTCATTCATAAACATCTTTCACTTCATCATTCACATAGCATAAGCATTTCATTCATAAAGAGCCATAACACAAGAGAACACAACACCATATAATTTTGTAATCTTTTTGTATTAGTTTTGGTTCGGCTACAACCGTTAGGCAAAATCAGCACCTATTGATATGGAGAGCACCTACTCTGCATCCAGGACCCTGCCTGGTTTTCTTAGACCCTGCTAAGAAGGGTTTGAGGTATCCTAACCTCAAATACAAGTCAAGCTTGCATTTACAATTTAAGCTCACTGTTCACATCAACATCATCTGTCTCTTCAATATGTTCTACTGCTGGTCAATACTGCTGATCATCTGCTCAACACTCTCATCAATACTGCTGCAACCACTTCTCAATCTCTGCTGTACATCAACGCTGCTCATCAATCATCTTTGTTCAATACTGTTGGTCAATCTCATCAATCTACTGATCAATTTGTTCATCAACAATAGTCATCATGTCTACTGATCATCTGTTTATCACTGCTGCTCAACATCTCTGTTGGTCATCAATCTGTCCTCAATCATGCCTTCAACTTGTCATTGCCTTGTCACACTATCTGTCAACACAGAAATTGTTCTCTGTCATTAACTTCTGCTTATCAGCATATCATTCTAATGTCACATCCAAGTGAAGCCATTCACTTGTCTCTGTCAAATGTCTTATCTTCAATCTGCTGAAGGTTAACGTCCTCAACTGGTCCCAGATTTCAAGTATATATCAGTCATCAAAAACCATTAATGCTAGCATCATCATTGCATGTGCATCATAGTGCATGAGAATACATCAACATCACAGATTGCTCATAGAGTATAGATCACAACTCCACTGTACTATGAAATCTACTAGTACACACACTTGTGCACTTCAACACATACACATACTTCACTTAGTGTACATCTTTGTACTTACCACTTACTGTACACTTATATTTCATCAATACCACTGAAGTCACTGCATATCACATACTACTGCATACATCCCACTTCATATACCACACTTGTATACTCTCACTTCATTGATCACTCATTATACATCCACTGCATATCACTTACACATACTACTGTTCATATACTTGTGCATCATTGTTTATCACTGTACATAAACTCATACCACTCTACTCACTCATTTTACATTCATACATATGTCACTTGTCATTGTTCACAGAAGTACTGTCATATTGTCATCATCAAAGGTATGTGTATGTATCATAGCATGACTGTTTTCACATCATTTACTTGTACACTAACATACCCTTTACTGTATATACATATACTCACTGTATATAAGTACATTACATACACTTGTTCACTTATATCTCTGTACATACAGAGTTCATTCACTAAACATACACACTCACTTTACTTGTACATACACAATACTGTAATCACAACACTGTACATCTATGCACTTATCTTGTCTGAATGTACCCCATTCATTGGCTGAGTGTGTTACTTGGGTTGCTGCTTTGTCATTAAGCCTTCATATTTGCTCCAAATTCTAAGTTATGTTCACATGCCAAGATCTTCTAATACACAGGTGTTCAGGTTCATATCATGTCACCACAGATTCTATTCACGCCCATGTCAAAGCTGCTTATTCAAAGGGTCTGCTAAGTCATCAAAACACTGTTCAAAACATATATCATGCCCAGTCTTTTCAGTCATTCACCATCCCATAAAATCATGTTGCTGCTGCCTTTAAAATCCATGAAATGCCTGTAACATCCACAAGCTGCCTTAGCCTCTGTCTATCTGAATTTCAGTCCTCCATATGTTCAACAAAGCGTCCACCCAATTCTTCAAACTGCTGGTTCAGTGATGTCCTAAAGCCCGAAAATCAGAGACAATAAAAACTCACCAAAAACTGAGTAATAGTTTACAGCTATCACTAAGCAGGATGAACAGTCATGGCATAGTCCTATCAGCCCAGAGAAGGTGGTTTAGATCTAGCAGCCCACAAAAATGACGGTTCAGATCTAGCATCCCACAAGAGTCACCGCCCAGATCTAGATGCCTCCACAGACAGTTCAAACATACTCTTCTTCATTGCTGGTTTAACCCAATTTGGGCCTCAGACCTGTTAAAGAAGTTCGGGACTGCTGCAAAAAATTCGCTGCCTCAGTTCAGTCAATCAGCGAGCTCTTCATTTTATTGTTGAATGTATGTTTGAGGACTTGTGTTGGTAAACCACTGCTGTTAGCTGCCCGATTTTGACTGCTCCTAATAGGAAGAAAAGACAGCTGGTGTAATGAAGGTAGCCACACAAAAAAAAACAGTCTTCAAGAGAAGCTCGGTACTGAAAAAGGCTCAAGTCTGCTCCTTTATTTCTGCTCCGAATTACCTCAGTCAGCGAGCCTGCATCCTCATTCAAACTGTCAACCTCTTCCCAAAAAATGAACTTCAAGCTGATGTAACCCTCGGTCCTGAGTTAGGGCTTTCAAAAGCAAAACAAACTGCTGCAAATTAATGAAAGTCGGGACTGTAGTGTGTGGACTGTGGAAACCCTGCTCATCAATCTATGCTGATCATTCCCTGCTTATCAATCTGATGGTCAATTCTTGCTGCTCATCATCTTCTTCTCCCGAAATTTTCTTCAAACTACTACAGAAAACACCAAAAAAAAAATTCCTTGACTGCTCCCACGAAATTTCAGACTGCTCCCACGAATTTCCTTCTATTCTACGGCTGCCTCAGTTAAAAATCACAAAGCTCCATCGAAATTTCCATAGTCAAAATGAAGACTTGCGAGGGGTATTTATAATAATTCTCCTCCATAATTTTGGGGCCGACATGCATATATTTATATTTTTTTATTTTAATATTGAGCCGACTTTGCATAAATGTTTGACGAAGCTGACCTTGCTTGGTTTGCAATCAACAAATTAGGCAAGGGCTTCATCATTATCATTTAAACTGCTGTAGTACATGTCCACGATTTTAATTAGCTTCTTAATAAAGCCACTTATATGCAAGGGTTCCAAGATCCAGGCTTGTGGGCTAAAGAATCAAGGACTTCATCATAAAAAAATTCCAAGGCAATCTTCAAGGGCTTCAAGAGCTTCTCCATAGTTTCCTTACAAGTAGACGTGAACTTTATCAACAGGAGCATGGTCTTCATGACTCAACCATATTCAAGGATTGCATACCCTCAAGTTGTTGTAAGACATTGTCGTAGCCATTAACTGAGTTTGCCATATCATCAACAATGTCCATTAAGCAACAGGCAAAGGCTTCAAGGACTTTGAAGGGCATCAAGGTCTTCATTAAGGGTTCCAAGACTTCATGGGCTCCTCCATTGTCTACCAAGGCTTCAAGACAATCTCTAGGGTCTTCAGCATCATACCAAGAACTTCATGACCCCAACAAGGGTTGCAGGGTCATCAAATCACCAATTATGGGTCCAAGGACATCCCGTGGGGCCACTGCAAGTTCATGTTGGCATCAATGACAATTTCATCAACAAGTGCCTTATGGAGTCAAAATACTGAAAATGCGTAAAGGAATTAACAGCAAGTCTTGAAATAAAACTATTGAATATTAGGTTGTGCAAGTGCTCTTGGTATATTTTTAAGTATTTTAAGTGATCTTGCTTATGGTGTCTAAAAATCCTAACCAGAAATATCTTCAGTGGCTTCGTTCGAAGATATGACGGACATGTCTGGAATCACAGCTAGGTGTTCAATAACTTAACCAACTGTGTCTAGATTGGGTTGCCCGACGCCCACACTTGGAATTTGCCCACTACCTGAGTATTTTATCGAGACAACACCGGGGCGTTGGCTATGGGGTAAAATTTTAACTAAATTGTTATTGCAGTCTTAGCAAGTCCGTTCACCGTTCTGAGTACGAGCCCAACTTGAAAGTCGACAGAGCATACTAGGTGAAGGTTATCAACGAAGTAAGTTAATTAGAGGGGTGTGTGTTGAAAGTTTTACTAAGTTAATTAATTAAACTCTCCGTCAGAGAGTGCTCCTGACCTTATAAGACAGAGGTTCAAAAGTCTTATCTAATCTAGATGCCTAATGCAAGGATTATGCAAGACTAATGATGCTCTCCGATAAAGAGTGCTCTTGACTTGTGTTTCTGCAAGTTCAAGAGTCTAACTTATTGATTAATTGACGAAGCACTTAATGGAAAAATAACAAAGATCTACCCAAGAGTCTCTTTCAGGCTTCTTAGGGCCCTAATCGGGAAAGCAAGGGGGTAAGTATACTAAAAGAAAGATGTCACATTCAATTTGAATAATCAAAACAATACTTTTTAACTATCTTTTTATGAACAACAGATTAATCAAACATGCACTACTTGACTAAGATTAGATGATTATACTACGCTATTCTACTATTAACAATAAAAAAAATGGAAAGCATGAAAGGGAAACGATACAAGCTTCCCCCAAATGGAGGAAGAAGGGTGTGGGAGCCGTAATCCCACTCGCTTTTTATTAATTTACAATTTTTTGATGACTTGTTCTTTGCCTTTTCTTGGAAGAACAGGGAAAGAAAGAGATGAAAGAAAAGGGGAAAAGTCTTTTTGTTCTTTTTGCACTTCTTGCTTGCTCTCTTGCTTGCTTTTAGCCTTTAGGATTTTCTCGGTTTCTCCTGCAAATAAGAGCTTAAAACAGTTTACACGTTATGCATTAGTTAAGACTTTAAAGACAAACTACAAACTTAAATCTCGAAAAAGATGACAAAAACCAACACTGAAAAAAGAGGAAAAAGAGAGAAGAAAAACCAAAGAAGAGGAGAGAGAAAAGGTGGGAAAGAGGGCTGTCCTAAATGAAGGAAAGGGGCTGTCCAAAAAGCAAAAAGAAGGCTGCAAAACAGTAAAAAAAGCGAGCAGTGAACAAACAAAAGAGGGCTGCCCAAAATGAAGAAAGCTAGGGTCAAAAAACTATGGCAAAAGATGGTTGTCCAAAAAAAGGAAAAAGGGCTGCAAATTAAAATAAAAAGAGGGCAGCGAGGAAGAAGAAGTAAAGGCAAGCCAAACAAGGCAATAGGGAGGAAGCCTAAAGGTTGAAAAAAGTAAACTAGGGCTTCCTAAGTGACCGGTAACCAAAGAACATTAATTTATAAAGATGGAACCAAAGAGAGAGAGTTAGACTCCTAGCTTTCTTTTTGTATTTTAAAGAAGACGATCCTTGTAGGTCCTGCAATTAAAATGTTAGATTCAAATGGTTGCTTGAAGCCTAGGATAGAAGCAGCTGAGTTCACACCCTTCTTCAACCTGTGAAGCCTGATAACACACCACAACTCAATACAAACGTGAGATCAAAATAACATGCTAGTATGCTAAGAAAATTTAATCATGATCAACATTACGTATGTACTGATTACTCATGTCCATCAAAATACTAATCTACTTCGCATAAAAAATCAAATTGAAACTACAAATGATTATTCTACTATGCCAACAATGTCCTTCTTGAGCTAACGAAACAATTGATCTCATACAAGTATTAAAGAAATAGGAGTTAGAAACAATATCACCTCAACCATTTAGAAAGCTACCACATCCAAGAGCTCATAGACCTCCAAAGTCGAATCTTTATTAACAATTCAAAGCAAATGCTTGATACAATTTTCTCAAAGTAACTCTGCTACAAAAGTCCCTGCGAATAGAGGTAAAGGAGCCTTTATTTATACAATGAATGAAGAACCCAAAACCCTAAAACCAAAAAATCAGACCTAACCGCCCTGGCCACCACTGAGAGAGCAAACCTAAAGAAAATGGGCTGGGGATGAGGGGAGGCCTCCACCTAGGCAAGGCGCCCCCATTCCAACCCTCAACACTGCAAACCGAGCCCAAATGGAGCCC
Organism: Pseudotsuga menziesii; assembly: GCA_001517045.1. NCBI lineage: Eukaryota > Viridiplantae > Streptophyta > Pinopsida > Pinales > Pinaceae > Pseudotsuga > Pseudotsuga menziesii. The sequence goes on from LPNX010754066.1 coordinate 167,907, forward strand.
ACACGTGTGATGACGCCCCTGTTGGAGAGAGGAGGTGTGAGCATAAGGAGAGGCGTGAGCATGTAGGTAGAACCACATTCTAGGTATGGAGGCAACCACTGCTAGGTTTGGAGAGGCCACTGTTGGTGTAAACTTCAGTCTTTACCTCGATCAAATCATCAAACCAATGAGTGCTCTCCATCTCATCAAATTCGGGAGTTTAACTGGAGATGACAAACCTGCTAACTGAATATAAATTAATTGCTCACTGAATGCTGACTGAAGTTGAGTTATGATAACTCCAATCATCATAAATGCCCAATGAGATGTCATTTAGCCTTTTACTTTGCTGAATTTGGATTAATTTGGAAAGTTTTAATTTTCTCCAAAATAATCATTTTTTAATAAAAACTCCATTTTTTCCCCAAAAATGACTATTTTGAGAAAAAGAGCGTTATGTGTCCGATTGATGATCTGAAAGTTGGATCTGACTGGCTAGCCGGTCAAGAATGATTTTTGGCTTAAGGTTAGAGCCTTCAATCACTGAATTCGGGGTCCGGATGACTGACTTATTACAAACAAGATTTTTTCATTTAATTTATGAAAAAATTAATTAAAAAACTTAGGGAAATAATTAAAAATTTTAAAATTTTAAAAATAATTTTTAACACGTTCGAAAAATATTTTTTCGAAATTTTTTTTAAAGGTCCTATTGACCTAGGACAAGACCATGCTCTACTCTAACAATGCCTAGTAGGTTTATAACACTCAGTTGGGCTCTAATAACCCCCCAAGGCCTAGAATTCAAAATCGGGCATTCCAGCTTTGGAGGAAGTGGGAGAAAACCTCGTCAATTATACTCGGCTATAGGCAAAGCATAATTATCAGGGGCAAAAAACTCCCTAGAATACCTTAGTTGAAATTCTACGTCTCAGGAGACCGAACCACTCAAAAATACCCCACTAGCACATTTTATTACAAACCCCGCGGGGCCATGGTAAAAAATATTCAAATGAAAAACTGACTAGCCAATATTGGCTAGACATGAAGATGGATCAACTGATACACTGGAATCAGACATTGAACATGTCTGTTAACCAACGGCTCCTCAGCTAATCCAACTATGGTACAAATAAGTGGATAACAAGTCTATTGCTCACATCAACCTTCACCTCTTAACCAACACGATAACCATGCAAAATAATTGTTTTGCCAGTGATATGGCATGGTTTTTTTTTTAAATAATACTAATTGTTAAGAGGGTCCACCCAATATTACTCACACTACCACATACCATGCTAGCATGAGCACTTACCCTCACGTCACCATGCTCACGACTTCTCTTTTTTATGAAATTAAAACGTGATCTCTTCTATCCAAAGCTTATATGCCATTATGGTTTTATTTTATAATCTATTTGGAGAGAATGGATCCCCCCATCCTACTCATCGCCACCACAAAATCGTGAACCCACTTCTCCCTCACGCCATCATTTTTTATAACAATTTGTGGTCATACCTTTAAACCATAGCTTAAGTCATATCATATGTTGAAGTGATTACATGGCATGAAGGACCCACCTCCATATCACACCCATCATTAAAATATATTTATTTGACTTTGAAATTGACATTTTAAAAATTTTGACTTAGTGTCAAAATGTCCATTTTTAGCATTAAAATGCCATCTTGATGCATTTTTAGTCAAATACTGCCTCACGAAGTGCTCTGGCTGCCCAACTGATGGTGATAGTGGTCCCTGGGGTAAAGATGCTGCTTCAGGCTTGAAAATGAGCCCAAACATGCCTAAACTAGACTCCGGATCATTCTTCTATTACATTTTGAATTTTTCCATTTAAACCATTAAAAAATGGCTTAAAAAACGAAAGAAAAAAAATTATTTTTCTCGGAATCCAACGAAACTTTAGGGGGGCCAAGTACATACGACTCAATTGGAATGCCTAGCATGACAAAAAATACTGACACGAAGGCTCTAATAACCTTCTAAGGCTGAAACACCAAGACAACTACCCCAGCTTTGGAGGAGCGAGTGAAAAACTCAAAAATTATTGGTCGTTTGTTCAACAGCCAATAATAACCAAGGGAAAAAACACTCTAGGCTAGTTGGCTTGATGCACAAGTCCAGGAAGCCGAGCCTTTTATAAAAATTTAAATGCTAGGACATTTTTTACAATCTCCCCAAGGGGAATGAACATGTATTTACAAAAAATAAATAGTTCAGCCAAAAACTGGCTAACTCTAGAACATACTGAACTTCTGAACTCTGATCTTGAACAAGTGTACTTGTTCTCTGGCGGCTCACCAAAAAATCCACTAAGTGCGAAATTAGTGGATAACAAGATCTAAATAGTGGAATTCTACTATGGATAAAGAAGGGCTTTGTACTCTCCTGCTCGATGCATGCCCCTCAATAGATTTCTCAAATGTTTGTGGGTTTCCAAAATATTATTATAACCATACTAAGCTATATAGGATTGCCCCAGAGTTTTTTGGAAATAATGGTGAATCAGTCACCCATCATATTTGCTACTTTCTTCAAGTTGGTGGCTGATTATAATGTGGTGCATGAGGGTGATCTGATTGTCATTTTCTCCTTTTCCTTGAAAGGGGATGCAGAGAATTGGTTCTATGACCTTCCTGAAAAATCCATAGTTTGTTTCCATGGTTGATTTTTTCGAATGTTTTCTTTGGCATTGGTATGAAGGAGAAGTGGGGAAGATTAAGCAACTTGTTAAAGTATATAATGCCCTCCTCCCTAGAACACAACTTGACACTAAAAAGGAACCACATAAGGATCTCTTGATTGAAGATATTATTGAATATCCACCTGCTAATGCCATTGAAGATTTGGAGTATGCTCAGGTTTATGTCTTTATAAAGAAACCATCACAGAAACTTATGAAGAAAATTTTGAAGAAGAAGTTTGACGACATTATTCATGTCTATGATTTCCCATCCAGCCCGCCCTTTTTGGATCATCACGCAGGTTTGCATTTTCTGAATAATATATTCTTGCTTTGGCTGGTAACAAAAGACAAGGCAATTTTTTTATGTTAATAAGATGCTTAGGTGGTTACATTGGATTTCTGATTAAACCTAACATTTTTTATATATCATGCTTAGAGTAGGAAAATAAGCTCCTTAAAGTGAGCATTTACTGCCTGCATTTCTGTTATGTACTTGGGCATAATAAAACCTTTTTTTTTCATTAGTTAGTTGCATTTATTTTGTTTCAATAAAGCAACTTAATGGTTCATTTTGATTTGAACAAGCACACTTGTTCATGATCAGAGTTCAGAAGTTTGTCAGGCCTTTTTTCTGAGAATTTTTTCAATTATTTTTTGTAAGACATGTTCATACCCCCTTGGGGAAATTGTAAAAAATGTGCTAGCATGGTCAATTTTATAAAAGACTCGGCTTTCTAGACTTAGACATCAAATCGACTAGCCCAGAGTGTTTTTTCCCTCGATAATTATAAGTTGTCGAACAAACGACTAATAATTTCTCAGTTTTTCACTCACAACTCCAAAGTTGAGGTAGTCGTCTTGGTGGTTAGGCCTTAGGGGGTTATTAGAGCCTATGTGTCAATGTTTATAAACATGCTAGGAATTCAAATTGAGTCGTATGTACATGTGCTACGCCCCCCTAAGTTTTTGTTCAATTCCAAGAAAAATATTTTTTCCCGCAAAATTAGGTCATTTTTAATGGTTTAATTAAAATTTTGTAAAGGGCATAAAATTTTGATCCAGAGTTTGTTTTTGGCGTGGATATGCTTTGTTTTCACACTAAGAGCATCCTCTTTACCCCAGAGACCACTTTTCCTATGTTCTGGGCGACCAAATCATCCCGTAAAGCATTATTTCTCTAAAGGTGCGTAAAAACAACATTTTAATGCTAACCATACGACAAATTGGCACAAAAGCCAAAGTTTGAAAACTACAAAATGACTTGTTTAATAGGTGGGATGACATGGCAAAAGGGTCCCTCATGGTATGCAGCCTCTTCCAAATGCTAAAGCATCAAACTTTGGTTAAATTTGAAGAGATACGAAATCATATGTTTTGAATGATGACGCCACCCTCTTGAACTCGCGCGTGGGAGATGACGCCAACCTTCATGGATTAGCGAATGGTTGGATTGAATTAGCAAAGGGTTGATGGGATTGGAGTTTTGTAAGGCGGAAACAAGTCACAAGTTGGATCATTCTTTTACACGCCTTGCCAAGAAAACACAAGCAATCAGTGTCGCAGATGGATGTTGTGAGTGTGCCTTTGCAAGATATCTCATCACACTTCTTTGTCCTCTTTCTCCACTCTCTGTACTGTAGGGCATTGTTTCTTGGATGCTTAGCGTTACTTACAGAAATTCATCTTCCCTTTTGGTCCTTGCTTAGAATGACTTCTCTCTCTTTCCTTTCAACTAATAATTCTAAACATATCTTTGAAGGTAGCAAGAGTTCATATGGGATTGTGTCCCATAGCTAACACAATTCAAGTTGTTGCTTAAGGTTTTGTCTTTATCTTTATAAAGTACAATAAAGATTTGGATTATCTTGTCGAGCCTAATATGTTGTTTCTTCTGGCATAGATGAGAAAATAAAGGTACAATATTGGATATATTTTCTTTTTGTAACTGTATAATTTAAGATTGTAGAGATATAGTTTTTTTTATTTAAGTAACTTTAAAAACTAGCATTTGCACCGAGAGGTGCAAAGGAACGTCGAGAGGGTAAAAATATTGAGTCTTTCTGCAACTGAATGAAGCATCTACAGAAGCATGAGCATCTAGTGGCCTATTATTGTACGTATTCTAATTCATACCATCAGTTTTAATGGAAAACGTCCCTAAATATTTTATGTTTACTGTAATTTTTGGTTGTCTTACGGTTCCTATTTTCAATGAACAGGTCGTCTTGTTTCCACACTTCCGCACTAGTATTTCTGCACCTAAACTTCGAAAATCGGCTTAATAGCTTCTAAAACAGGTTTTCCGCACTCTCACACCTTTCCGATTTCCAATCTCTGATTCGGACTACAAAAGTTGGCTCCTCAACTTACGAAACAGGGTTCTCGCACTTTCACGTAATCCGATTTCCAATTTCCGGTTCGGATTGCGTAAGTCGGCTCCTTGACTTACGAAACAGGGTTCCTCCACTTTATTTCTGGTTCAGATTGCGGAAGTCAACTCCTCAACTTACGTATTGTAATTCATAAAATTTCCTCTTAAGTCTTTTTTTTTTGGATTTTTGGTTTTCAGAACCACCTTTTCCTTTATAAATATCATTTTGGGCGCTTCCGACTTCCGACTTCCGCTTTCCAATGTCCGGAATGCGAGGATCTGTTTTTTCAAGTATTTGGAGAAATCTTTTTCCGACTTCCGATTTCCGCCATGCAGAATCCGGAAATCGGGACTCACATGTTCACAATAAAACCTTTTTCCTCTCCAACTCCCGCTTCCCGATGTCCGGAATGCGGAAATCGAAAAAGTCCTTTGTCGCGTTTTTGCTTTCTTGTCTTTCCTACTTCCGTTTCCAGAAGTATCATTTTTCTTGCAATAAAAAAGCTGACTTTCCGACTCCCGCTTTCCTTTGTCCAAAATGCGAAACTTGGAATTTTTTATTCACGACAATACTGTCATCCTTGTCTCCGACTTTCGATTTTCGCACAATCGTTTCCCAGAAACCGGAAAGTTTTTGTTTTGCATCTTATGTTTTCTTGTTTTGTCCGCTTTCCGCCTTTGCGGATTGCGAAACGCTGAACTTTAATATGTACATTGTCCAACTAAATTACTTTCTGACTTCCGCTTTCTAATGTCCAGGATGCGCAAGCCGGAAATCACAAAATCCAAACTTTCGAAACTTTTTACTTTCAATTTTTGAGTTTCGCACCTTCATCTCAGTCGTTCATTTATGCTAGATCTATGGTCTAGATCTTTTTTCCCGTTGAGACTTTGGCTATTTACTCTGTTCAAATTCATGAGGGTTTTTACCATTTTCATTCGCGTTTTTTACTGTGCCTAGATATTTTTACGATGTCTTTCTCGCTCAAGCTCACAGTTTCCCTAGTTTTGAAACTTTCTACCCGTAAGTTGACTTCTCACAACCGTTTATTTTGTTACTTTTACATTGTAGTAATTTTTTGACCATGGTTTCCAAATTTCAAGCAGAAATGGCGCCTACTATACCCAGAAACACAAGATCAAAGACAGCTCTGCAAAAGCAAAAATCCAAAGACCCAAACTTCGGAATATTCACGGACATTAGTGGACGTGTTTTCAAAACCCTATTTTGGATTGGTCAACGATATATGCTATCTTCAATAATGATCATTTTTCCACTGTGCCTCATGACCAACCAGCTTATATCAGAATTAGAAGCTCACAGCTCCATCTTATTGCCTCTAGACCACCTTTCATGCCTTACACAGACCCGCTGAAATGGGCATTGGACAATGCTAAACCTCAAGAGCGCATGTTCAATGACTACGTTGGTACTTTTCTGGCCACCTTCAATCCTGATACTTTTGCTAAGGCTTATGCCCTTAGACCCCCCAAATAGCTCCTGAGCCATACGTTCCTGGACGAAGCAATCTCCCGCTACAATTATGAAGATGTGGTAAAAGGGTGGATGGAAAACTCTACTTTGTTTGTTCCTCGACCAGGTAATGCTTAACCTATTCCATGGTTCATGTAACCATATTCATTGCTTGCAGCCATGTTCTGTCGGTTGTATGGGTCGGCTAATTGCTCGCTGTTTAAAGTTGAATGGGTTCCGGCAGCGCGTCACATTCTCCTTACGGGCCATTCTTTCAATTGGGCTCAGGTTTTATCTATAAATTTGCAAGAGGAAATTGTTAAGTATCAGAAGACCCTGGCAAACAGGAAACCCCATGTTTTCATGTCGACTTATGTAATGGATGTTTTTTGTGTAACTTGTGCATTTCCCGCTTTGGGTTGGAATTGGCAAAAGAATTCCCCACCTGTTCATATTTATTGTTCTGACATGTGGGAGGTTAACTTTGTTCCTCGGGTGTATGATATTTGCGACCTTTTCTTAGGGTCTATGTACCATAACGTTTTCAAGGTTGACGCTCCGGTGTTTTCACAAAGTGCAAGGGATTTGATCACTTTGCATGGGGATTGGTATGTTGGAGAATATTTCTCCTACATCAAAATTTGGGCAACAACACAGTCCATTTACTGCCAAGGATTGTCCCACGCCGCATGGTTTTGCTGGAATTTGCTTTTTAGATGGTCGTTGATGGCGCCTTCCCTAAATTGGCCAAGCACAAAAAGAAGTGTTGGCCTACGTTTCCCTGGACTTTAGGTTCTTTGTCCCTGCAGAATTCTACCCATGCAGCAGTGTTGGGTAAGGAAATTTCAATTATGAACCTAGGAAGCCCCTAAAAGAATGCATAATCCAAAGGCTTATTTGGCAAGCCTCTTTGCTCAAGAATGGGCTAAGTTTCATTACACACATGAGGAGCTACCAGATGACTCCATATATAGGGCAGCTATTGATTTTCGTGAGGCATGGGAGAATATCACTGATCCAGAAGTAAGGGCACATGTTGCTAAGTATCAAAAAGATACTAAGCAGACTACCTTTCACTTCAGGAAATTAAAGTTTGATGCAGAAGATAAAATTCACAGGGAAAACATGGAGAAAGAAGCAAGACAGCAGGCAGCAGCAGCTTTTTCTTCTATCTCAGCCTCCTAGTCTAAAAACAAGGGTAAATCCGTCATGGAGACCCCTGTGATTGCTCAATATTCACAATTGGACGAAGCTCTATATAAAGGGGAAGAATTCATGAGAAATCTTGAGAAACTCAGTTCCCAGCTTCAGACACAAGTAGAAGAGGTTGAACCTCAGCCTAAGAGACACAAAACTCAGTCTGTTCCCCAACAAGCACAGGAACCTGAAGCACCAGTGGCTCAAATAGAACACATACCTCAACAAGTGCTCAGAGAGGAACAGCTAGCCCAGGTAGCTCCACTTGCTCTTCAAGAACAACTACCTCTACAAATTCTTCCAGTACAACAGGTTGAACCTCCTCCTAAACCTGAAATTGAAGTGCATGGCATTGATAGTGACCTGGAGGAAGAATCTAGTCTTGCTACACGCCCTGTCAATATTTTCTCTTCCATGACATCCTCCATTCCTGATATACAGTCATCATCAGGTCTTTTTGATGCTTTATTTCCTCAGTGTTCCTTTTCTTATCTAAATTTAAATCCCATTGTTTAGGACACCTCTACAAATCCATCGGTGTTAGCAGAAGTGCCCAGTCCTACTTCTCCTCTTGCTCCACCTGTGTCATTGATCCCCCATACATCCCATACTACCTCTACATCCTCGCATATTTCATTTTCGCAAGTAGAAGTCCCTTCTACCTCCACAATTCTTTCTTTGCAAGTTGATATTCCTATTCCCACCTATTCCTCTTCTCTTATATCTATTTTCCCTACTCCCCCCTTGGACATTTCTCCCATTAGTGTAGAAGTCTTGGTCTCTCAAACACAACCTGAGCCATCAACCACCCCCCAAGAGGAAATCCTACTGGACTCAGAAGAGATGGCAGATTTTGGAGAGGATGTTGTTGTTTCCTTCGGGAAATATTTTTGGAGCAAGAAAGAGAAGGAAATAATAAAAAAGAGAACAAAGTGGACAAGGGAAGGCACACTCAAACATCTGCCCACTCTTAATCAAGTTGTCTGTGTTGGAGTTTGTGCAACTTCAAAATCTATTCTTATTGTCCTCCTTCGAGAGTTGAACTTGTTGTAATTATTCATCTAAACCCTAGAAAGAGCAATGTAATCCTTGGGGAGAAAAGCCAGCAATATAAGAATAAATAAAATAATAAAATATATAATTATTTATTGCACCTCCAAGTGAAGTCAGCCCCAGTTATTTTCTGGGTGGCAAAACAGTATAAATAGAAGGCGCCCCTCCTCATTTCAGCACACAACAGCAGCACAACAGCTATACAGCAGTTCACAGTTTTCTGGGAAAGACAGCAACTCACAAGTAGACTGATTTTCATGGTTTCATATTTGGAAGGCATTTCCATATTTTTCTTTTTCTTTCTTCATTGTACTCTGATCTAAGAATTATCATCTCTAGACAAAGGTTGTTGGGTTTCTCCCAATTGGGTTTCCCAGGTGAAAAATACTTGTGTTATTGTTTTGTGCTTTGTCTATCTTCTAGTGATCCAATTGATAAATGCAATTAAGATATACTACTATAATTTATAAGAAAATCTAACAGTCTGGAGAACTGACGCCCCTAATGTTAGATAAGGAGCATTGGATACAAGAGCTGCTATGGAAGCTTTTGTAGGAGCAAATTATGACTCAGTGGATAAAATTTTGTCATATCTGCATAAGGATCTCCTGGATAAAGAACAGGAATTGCAGAAAGCCAAAGAGGATCTGGCAGCAGCAGAGGCACGTTACCAAAAGGAGACTCAACTCCTCAGACAATAACACCAAGATAAACAAGAAGATTTGCAGAAGAAGATTGATCATCTCAAGCATCAGCTTGAGTAATCAGAGCTCCTTAATCAACAACAGGCTGATCAGAATGCTGCCCTCAAGCAACAACTCAAAGAATCATAGTTGTCTTCAACTGCCTCATCATTTTCCACATTAATAGCTGAAGAATTCAAATAGTTAGCTTGCAGGGTTAATGATCAATATTATCAGTCTATGATCAGTCTATATACAGGGTTAAATGAAATGTAGGAACTCTACAAATCATTTCAATCACAGTTAGATGTCATGCAGGAACACCATACTCGAAGAACTGCAGCAGCTAAGGCATTTGAGAATGTGTTGGGTTAGCAAACACACATCAGGGATAAACCACAAGACATGCCAATCATGGACAATCTTCGGGCTAAGAAAACCAAAGTGACAATTGAAACTCGGGAAGGAATCTGCGATACAATTGATTCCATTATCCATGAGGGACAAGCAGCATGCAAGCGTAGGTGGACAGCTTCTGATGATTTGCTCGGTTTCTTGAAGCTTCCTATGTTAGGTTTGATCAACCAGGAAATACCTCCCAAGCTCAAATTAGAGGAAATTGAACAAACCTTTACTGAAGTTAAGGAGCAAATTCAGGGTGTGACCCAGATAACTTTGCAGAAGATTACAAGCTAGATTGAGATACCTAGTTCTGCGATGGTTAAAATACCGGTGTATCTTTGGGAATGGAAGAAGGTCAAAAAGAGGGAAATCACATCCCAGATCTTGAGGGCAGAAGTACACCTAGAACAAGCCAAATACCAGGATATCGATTTCTTGATGGATCTAGATGCCAAGTGGCGTTCAACCCTTGGCCAAACTAAAACTGGTTGATTTTGTGATCCCACATCTTGGGAATTTTTCGTTTTTGTAAAACTTTGTATTATTATTTAAAGGGAAACTTTTCCCAAGTGAAGGGGGGAATTTTTGAGAGATTAAGCATAGAAACAGATCGAAGGACAGACTACTAAGTTACATTACAGGGAAGTTTGTGATTTTGTACTATGTAATTTTTTACAAGTCAATAAAATTGCAGTCATTTCATGCTATGTTTCATGGTTCATTTGTTAAATGTTTTTAATGAATTCCAGTCATTCTTCTATTATTTTATGGCTTGGTAATTATTAGTGGTATCTATTAATGTGTTGATTTATGTCCTAATTTCTCACCACATGGTTAACATGTGTTATGTATGTCAAACGACTGTCTTTGCTTGATTTATGTGACCCATAATAACGCTGATTGCAGTACTGTAAGATCCTGTAAATACCAAAAAATGAATTATAGTTCTTAACTCAATGACTCCAAAACCAATAAATAAGTAGTTAGCAGTTTCATTTTTTTATAAAAATTTGGAATATTATTGAAACGGAAAGATGTTTCCAAGTAGGGGGGGCCTTTTTGGAGACTAAGCTTAGGAGCTATACAAAAAAAAGCTTCTAATTTTTTCCCTTTGTAATTTTTGCAAAATAATAAAATTACAGTGATTTTGTGGTATGTTTCATGGTTGTCCATTAAATGTTTTTAATGGATTGTAGTCCTTCTTGTATTTGCACTGAGAGGTGCAAAGGAACGCCGAGAGGGTAAAAATATCGAGTCTTTCCGCAACTAAACCTTTCTGACTTTAATAATACTTTTGTCACATGCAAGTGTTGTGAAAATCATGTTTCATCTTTCAGCTTCATTCTTTTATAATGAATTAATCGAGTCTCCGTTCGTGCGCTAAGATTACTTGAATTTATTTTATAATCTCCTTGATTACTTTAATTTCTTCTATGATCTCCTTGCTGAGCAGTTTGATAATAATTAGAATTTTGTTTTTGGTAAATTTAGCTCTTGATCTGTTGGAAAAAGAAGTGGTAGAAATAATTGGGCCACAGGCATTTGAGGTTGCAGAATTCATATTACATCTACGATATGCAGCCCAAGTCCCATTTCCAATATCCAATATGTAGCCCAAGTCCCATTAAAACACAAATCAACGGGAAAGATCCAGTCCGCAATAAATCAACGGTGCGAGAGAAGGTAAGTCCGAAAACCGGAAAGCGGAGAGCAACGGCACAAGGAAAAGCTAAAGAGAAAGTTAAGATTTTTGATATCCGAGATCCGATGCGGAAAAGCATAGTGCGAAATCGAAAAAGTGAAGATGCGTAGACTTCAACTTTCGACTTTTCTGATTTCCGTTTTCTGGCTATCTGGCTTCCGATTTCTGACTTCAGAATGCCAAAATCCACGAAGCGACATGCTCACCCATCACTTTCCCGATTTCCAAATTCCGACCTTACGACTTCCGCCTTCTGACCTCGAAATGCGAAAATCCATGGAACGGCCATTTACTTCTTCAATTTTCCGATTTCCAACTTCCGCTTTTCGGCTTCCGGAATCGGAAATCCAACTTTCCTTAGAACTTTCAGCTATATTTTCGCTTTCTGACTTCCGACCTCCCGACTTTTGCTTTCCGGTTTTGGGAATCGGAAATTCAACTTTCCTTAGAACCTTCAACTATCTTTCCGATTTCCGATTTCTGACCTTCAACTTCTGCTTTCCGACTTCGAATTGCGGAAATCCATGGAACGACTATTTGCTTCGTTGGATTTTCGATTCCCGAAGCCGAAAAGCGGAAGTCGGGAATGTTGGAATATATTATATTCCTTGGAAGGTAATAATGTCTTTGTATTATGTCGGAAGTTGTCTACAATCTTATGTAAAAGAGTAATACATTTAACACATAGTTATAAGGTGGTGTATTTACTTGTGTAGAGTATTTGTCCATGGTATTGTATTAAGAGATGTTATTTTGGAGAATTATATTATCCCACATGCAATATGTAAGAGTAATTCCTCCTCATCTCTTAGTATATAATAGGGTCAAGCGAGTCTCTACATATCATGTATTCTTCATGTAGTAGTGGCACTATTGTGACACTGTTGTGCATCATCTATATTCTTTAGGGTATTTGTGATTTGCTCTCTTGTAAGATTGGAGAAGACATTCTAGAGATAATAAAAGACTACCTTCCCATGGATTTAAGCCATTAGGGTGAACCACATATATCTGTGTTCTCTTATCCTTTTATTTTCCTGTTCTTATCTTTTATAATATGTTGATGGTTGCTTAGATAGGTTAACTAGTTTAGCTTGACTCTACTATTCTAACAGGGAGGTCGGAAGTCGGAAAGTAGAAATCTAACTGAAAGTTCTAAGGAAAGTTGGATTTCCGATTCTCGAAGCCGATAAGCGGAAGTCAAGAAGTCGGAAGTCGCAAATCGAAAAATAGAAGAAGCAAATAGCCATTCCATGGATTTCCGCAGTCCAAGGTCGGAAGGCGAAGTCGGAAGGTCGAAAGTCGAAAATCGAAAAAGTGACAATTGAGCATGTCGTTTCGTAGATTTCCGCATTCCGAAGTCGGAAATCGGAAGCCGAAGACCCGGAAGACGAAAATCGGAAAAGTTGGAAGTCGGAAGTCAGCAAAACAAAAAAAGAGAATGCGAAAATTTGGTTTTCTGCAATACATCCCATAAACATAAACTAATGACAAAATTTTCGAGTGAATTAATAATGACAAAAATTTCAAGGAGTGAATTAATTTTCCTAAGTTATTAAGCATCCTTGAAGCTGAAATTCTTGTACAATTTGGAACAAAATCTATATTTTCTTATCTATGAGATGTATAATTCCATATTGAAGCTATAATGGATTTTTAAAATGTAATTTTTCTGTATCAAATCATATAAATAAATAGATACTCTGAGAACTTTATTTAATTGGAAAATGAGTTTTCCCATTTTCATGGACTTTGGTTTGTATTTTTACTACCATTCTTGTTAGACATTTAGAAATAGTAGTCTCCCCACTCATCAAATTTGGAGTTTTCATAATGATGTCCATTTTTTATTTTTATTATTATGTATTTGATATGCTTCTAAGGAGATTATATATTACTGATTCTAACCACTCTTATATATCCAGAACCATCTATAGTATAAAGCCTTGGTGTCCTACACTCAATTAAACAAATTTAAACACAGTTCTTTAACAAAGTCTTAAACTTTTTTATGGAAATTGTGAAAGTGTTTAAACTGTTTAGGAAAAACATTTTAAATGAAAAATTACAATTGTACTTAAAAAAATAATTAAAAAAAATTACCAACTTGCCCAATTCTAATCCATTCATTCACGTCAATCGGCATATTGGCATATTTCCTAGTGAAAAAAGTATGTAATATATTAGAGAAAGATATTAAGACAAAATTTAGGACCGAAACCTCTAATCCAGAGACTAGTTGCATTCTTCATCATCATAGACAAGGTCCAAACTGTTGATTGATGATATACGGACTTCATGATTTGAGATTTTACTTTTTAGATTTATACGGATTTAAATGATGTAAGGATTTAGAGTTATCTGAATTTGAACGAATTGGAAACAATCGAACATGACAAACTCCAAATCCAATCGTCATCGTTTGCAAAGTCAATCAATAAATATAGGCCAGAAAAGATTATAATTCTTGCTAGAAGAATTCAATAAAAATATAAATATTAGTAATTCTTTGTTTTTTCTTGTGCTTATTGTAAAAAATTATCCATATTATAAAGAAGGCACAAAATTAAATGAAGAAGAATTATTGTAACAGACATGAAATTGAAGTCATTTGAGAACTGGTTTGTTATTGTAACAACTATGAAATTATAATACAACATCGGATCGTTTAAACATGAAATTACTCTAATATCAATAGTGGTTAATTTTCCAAATAGTCATTAAAGTATTATATGACTGCTTAATCAAGAAGATGATCACTAATGTGGTAAAGAAATAGCGTAAACATAACATTTTCATTATATTAACTTTGTAATATTATGATATCACATTGGATTATTTCATTTCAGAAGCTCACTGCTAATGCAGTTAAAAATAAAATAAAATGTTGAACTGTCATTATATATAAATTTATGAAGAACAACATTTATATATCTGACCATGCTGCTGGAAATCAAGGTTTAAGATAAATCAAAATGGACGGTGTAGATTGCATCCCGAAATCCAAAGATTTGATCTCTGGTGCGCATGATAATGAGGAGCGCCATAATGATTAAGCAACAGAAGATGAGTATAGCCTTTACACGCAATATGGTAAGGAAGCAAGGGTGCTAAAAACAAGGGCATATTGATACCATCATAAGAAGTGATTGATGAAGTGACAAATGCAAGTCCACACACCATGAGATAACTTGAGGCTGATGATAAGTGAGGCTGATGACAAGTGAGGCTGAGGGTCACTTCCGCCATTAATATCATGACGTCATAGCAGAAAGGGGTGACGTAGTTGGCATCTCCACATAAGGAATCGGATCAAGAGCCCACGTTGAAACTCATAGTTGAAACTCAACCGCTCGGCTCGTTATAATGCCACAGTCAGATTTGTTCGAAGATACAGAGTGAGTGAATGCTGGTGAAGAACGGCGATGATTAACTATTGTTTGGCTGAGGGTCCTAGGGGCCCTAATATGGAATCTGTAATGACTGTTCTGCTTGGGAAGTCTATTGTTCAATGTGTTTGATTGACCGCTGGGCGTTGCTTGGAAATTCGACCAATTCTGGGCCTTCATGCAAAAGAAGCTTCAGCCATTGGGGTAAAGATGTTCATTACATTAGGAAGACATTCTGATGCCAGTAAGAGCAATACTATCCTAAAAAAGCGCAGCACCAGTGTGGAAGGATATCCCACCGAAGCCTCCGGACAAGGCCATAGACTTAATTACCGCAGTGCATAGTATCCATTGCTAGGAGCGGCTGGTCCGAACGAATTCTCGAACTGGGGGAGAGGAGATCAGAGGTCTACGTCATCACCATCCTTGCTGCAATTTGCTAATTCTAATGAAGGTGATGAAGAGTCCAAAGATGTGTTGCCCTGGCATGCCCTGGAGGAAGGACAAGAATGACAAGACCATCAAGGATTTAGTACTGTTGACAAACGGGGTTGTCTTTTTGAGGTCTGCAAGCCAAACAGTGTTACTAGGAGATATTAAGACTACTGGGCAGAAAGCCAAACACAGAAGGAACATAAACCTTCCCCCTAGTTGTGAACACAGGCAGAACACATTATCAAACACAGAATGAACATAAAAGTCAGAAGCGAAACATGCTAGAGCTGCCATCGCCCAAGCAGAGAAAGGTCGTTGAGAGATTCGAAAGGACCGGATACACATTGCATGCCCCGGCAGGAGGAGAAGCAAGGTGAACAATTCGATGTATTACTTGATACTGTGTTTTTATTTCTTGGTTGATTGAAAATATCTGTTGTACTAAATAACTCTAGATCACAGCGGAAACATAGCATACCATGGATGCCAATTCCGTGATGCATATTCAAAATCTTTTTATTTTGAAACCATGTTTGCTTCGGATACATAAATGTTGTTCTTCATAAATTTACATATAATGACAGTTCAATTTTTTATTTTGTTTATAAGGAAATATAGCATATACCATAGATACTAATTCCCTAATGCATATTCTAAATCATTTTAATTTTGAAACCAGGTTTGCTTCGAATATATAAATGTTGTTCTTCGTAAATTTATATATAATGGCAGTTCAGCATTTTATTTTATTTTTAACTACACTAGCAGTGAGCTTCTTGAATGAAATAATCCAATGTGATATCACAAAGTTAATATAATAAAAATGTTATGTTTATGCTATTTCTTTACAGCATTAGCGATCAACTTCTTGATTAAGTAGTCATATAATACTTTAATGACTATTTGGAAAATCAACCACTATTGATATTAGAGTAATTTCATGTTTAAACAATCCGATGTTGTATTATAATTTCATAGTTGTTACAATAACGAACCAATCCTCAAATGACTCTAATTTCATGTCTGTTACAATAATTCGTCTTCCCAAAAACCGGAAAGCGGAAGTCAGGGGGTCGGAAGTCAGAAAGCGAAAATATAGTTGAAAGTTCTAAGGAAAGTTGGATTTCTGATTCCGGAAGCCAGAAAGCGGAAGTCGGGAAGTCGAAAGTCGGAAAACCGAAGAAGCAAATGGTCGTTCCATGGATTTCTGCATTCCGAGGTCGGAATGCGGAAGTCATAAGGTCAGAATTCATAAATCGAAAAAGTGAAAGGTGAGCATGTCGCTTCATGGATTTTGGCATTCCGAAGTCGGAAATCAGAAGCCAAAGAGCCGAAAGACGAAAATCAAAAAAGTCGAAAGTCGGAAGTCGACACTTCTTCACTTTTTCGATTTTGCACTATGCTCTTCTGCACCGGATATCGGATATCGGAAATCTTAACTTTTTCTTTAGCTTTTCCTTGTGCTGCCGCTCTCCGCTTTCCCGCTTCCAAACTTCGCTTCTCCCACACCGTCGATCTACTGCAGACTGGATCTTGCCCGTTGATCTATGTTTTAATGAAACTTGGGCTACATATCGGATATCGAAAATGGGACTTGTGCTGCATATCATAGATGTAATATAAATTCTGAAACCTCAGATGCCTGTGGCCCAATTATTTCTACAACTTCCTTTTCCAACAGATCAAGAGCTGAATTTACCAAAAACAAAATTCTAATTATTATCAAACTGCTCAACAAGGAGATCATAGAAGAAATTAAAGTAATCAAGGAGATTATAAAAGAAATTCAAGTAATCTCAGCGCACCAATGGAGACTCAATTCATTCATTATAAAAGAATGAAGCTGAAAGATGAAACATGATTTTCACAACACCTGCATGTGACAAAAGTATTATTAAAATGTAATCTCCAGTCTCCCAAGGTAAGTCAGAAAGGTTCAGTTGCAGAAAGACTCAATATTTTTACCCTGTCGGCATTCCTTTTGACCTCTCAGTGCAAGGTTGGGGAAGATAGATATACACACAAAATATATATCACCTGTATAAATAAATACCTGGTATCCCACTCTTGCCGGAATCCGGTAAATAAAAAAAAATGTAAATACCTGGTATACCACTCTCACCAGAATCCGGTAAATAAAAAAATTGTAGTCTACCCAAAATTAGGTAAATAAAAAATTTGCCATCTAAGCAATCCTTTCAGTTGTTCGGCTTACAATTTCTGACATCTTGAACCATAATTCCACACTGATTGATAAAAACGGGAAAAACAGCATGAAATACTCGATCAAGAAACCCTGTGTAAAAAAACGGAAAAAAGGGAAAACACATGTCGAGATACAATTCGACAGGGAGACGAAGAATCTTTTGAGACTGCGTCTCCATTGTGAAACGCCTTCAACGTAAAAATCATGCATTACGTGTTGGTAATTAAACATAAAAGTAAGTTAATAAAATATATAAGAAAGTTATAATTTTATAATTTAGAAATAATTTTTTTAAATATTTTTTTAAAATTTTTTAAATAATCTCTTAATCTTAAATAAAACTCTTTTAAACTTTTTAAGTAATAACTTATATCATGTATATAGTAACAACTTATATCATGTAAATAATAATAGATATAGAAAAAACCATATTTTTATGGTTTGAAAAATATCGTCTTTAAATAGCCTCTTAATCTACGACAGAACTCTTTCGAAAGGATCGATACACAGCAAACCTCTATTATATGGTCTTTCCAATACCCTTAACTTTACATGGGTGAAAAAAGGGGGTTTTGATATTTATGGGGTTGCATTAAATTTCAAAAGACATGAGAGGAACAAGGTAATAACAAGTGGTGTTAAAAATGATGCCATTTTCTAATATACTTGATTCCAGAAACATAATTCTTTCTAGGTCGGTAATGGTGTTCTTTTAAGAACTTGGAGAGGTGCAAGTAACCTATGTAAGTATTATTTCACAATTTTGTTTACTCTACACTGGTCATAAATGTTAACATACTCTTTCATTCATCACGTGTTTGCTATATGCATCTTTCTTTCATCACGTGTTTACTATATGCATACTTCATCTTGAGAACGTGGTTTGAACTTTGAAATGGTTGCAAAACTTGTGAAAAGGAAGAACCTTTCAAATGCACATACATCTTAGATCTAGACAAACAACCAACTTTTAACAGTAATAAAGCAACCAACTTTTAACGGTAATAAAGCAAAGCTTAAGTGCATCAAGTTGAGCATGGTAAATACGATATGCACAATTATCATGTTCGGTTCATTAAAAAAAACACACACACAAAGAAAAAGAAAAGAGAGAGAAAATCCAAGTTGCAATTAATGCCATGTGAACCAGTTTTCCTTTTCTAATTAGAAGCAACAGTGTATATATAGTAGACCGACAGCGTACTTGGTCAACTATATAAAATGAGAGCGTACTTGTAGTTGACCAAGCGAAGGATACTTACCTCAATATCATTTCGAGATGTTACATTTAGAAGGATCCCTTGATTCTGAAGAAACTACAATAAGAAAAGGAAGTCTTTCAATTCAATGTAAGTGCAGCATTATTATGTGTTTAAAAAGTATGAACCACAAATTCAGTGCATATATCAACTATTAAAAACTATAACATCGAAACAATAAAGAAAACAGAGATATGGGTATGGCAATGGAAACTAACAATACAATTAATATAAATAAATTGCATCTGGCAGCATTACCATAAAATTTAGAAGACTCTTTTATCCAAAGAGTGCATAAAAGTACTTTGTAATACATCGACCTTTAATAAACTAATGCCACTGTGATACCCACCAACAAATCAAATGAAAGAAAAAGAAAACTCCTAAACCCTGAGAAGGGCCCATTCTTTCATCAAACATAGAAAAAAATTGAGCATTAAACTGCCCAACCGTCGTCGTTTTCTGTGTTTTTATCGTGTGAGCAAAGTTTTAGAAAAGTAATTATTGACGACTATGAGAGAAGTATTTGTGTGAGACAGCATGCAATGAGAAGCAGCGTTTAGGAGGCAAATTTGTCTGTGGCTGCAGACTTCACTTCTTTCTTTTTTGTCTTCCATTTTCTCAATCACCAATGGATTCTTCTCATTCACTTACAATAGCTTCCATGAAGGATACCTCAAGAGCTTGATAAATGATCACAACAGAGTAATATCATTCGTTCAGGCATGTTACAAATTTACAATGTTGTAGTCCTTGCAAAGAGGAAGGTCCCAAGAATGGAGGCGCAACATATGTGGTAAGGTTTATCAAGGCTCCGACACTCAAATGAATGCTCATATTTTACATGAAAGTGGACATAGGATTGAGGGATACTCTACAAGAACAAAGACAGAAGAATTATTAAATATAGAAGGAGAAACAACATAAATGGCCAACGAAAAAGGATAACAAAAAGAGCTGGAGCTCCATTACCCTCAACACCAAACACAGTAGAGCAACAGATTGTAGAAGAGGCAAAAGGCTGGTCAACTAGAAAAAATGTTTGACGTTGGTGTTGGACTAAGTTTTGGATGACTTCAGCATTAATGACCACAGCCGAAGCCACTGGCGACCATCACTGGCAGGGCACCACAACTGTGACCAAGATACCATGACCAAAGTTCAAACAGTAAATGTTCAATGTAACCAATTTGTGAATTATTTATAGGACTTGTAAGATGTATCCAGTGAGATTCTGATGACTTGATGACGAAATGTTGTTGAACTAATTCACAACATGTGTACTTCTACATCGATGTAAAATCTAATGTATGAATTCCTTTCGATGATAATTAAAGTAATGAAGCAATCACAATTTTCCCTCTATATCTGATTTTCTTTATTTTGATGTGATTGTGTATGCTTTTATGGATGTTATGCAAGTTCTTTTTTGTCAGTCTCCACTTCCATTTAGTATTTTGAACATGAGTGTTTCAACCCCCTTTGCTGCCTTGGGTGAGCACCAACCTTGGTTGGTGATGGGCCAGTAGCCTAAGGAAAAACTAGACTACATCATAGCATTCAGTGTCAGATTTTCAGCCAACATTCGTTTCCATTATGAAATGTCCTTTGCATAAAGGGTATGTATCGGAGACCTAGTTTACTAAAAATTCAAGAGCGGAGGAATGTTATATGAGATAGGTTTGCGTTGAATTATTGCAATGAGGTGGACAGGGTATGTATCGGAGACGTAGTTTACTAAAAAATCAAGAGTGGAGGAATGTTATATGAGGTAGGTTTGCATTGAATTATTGCAATGAGGTGGATGCCATACTTGACCAATTCAAAGAGAAAATTGTATCGTTCATTGTAGGGGTCTTTCTGGTCAGTATATTTGAATTTCTTGCATCTTTGGCTGGAGAAATTTACAGTAGGCAAACCTAGATCGTGGAATACTGAATATGAAGAATCGCAAGTGGACTAGTGAGACACTGGCACATATGAAAAGGCTAAATGTCAATTGATGCAAACAGATGATCAATGGAATCATGTTAATATTAACTCTCTCATAACTAAGTTTGCAAACTGATATTTACACTTTAACAATCTTGCGCATGAAGCATTTCTAACTAGATATACAAGGGTGTGGTTGTCAATAACCATTTTTATGAATTGAAAAGTTAATAACAATATATACTAACCTGCAAAAATTTGCAAGAGGTTGGGTTGGGAGACTGTAATAATACTTGAGCCTCATCAGCACCAAATAACTTGATTCGTCCGTCCCTGCACAACAGTTTGCAGAAACAAATTAATGTCTTACCTAAGCACAGTGAATGCATTATTATTGATCTGTCTATGAACCATAAGCAACAATCGTCAATAAAGTTCCTAAAAGATAGAGTCCTCAATTCCTTGTAGTTGAGTACACTATACTATGGCCATCAAGGCCTATATTATGTGTGCGCAATGCGCATTGTTTACATGCATTTGGTGTCTCCTTAGGGACTGCATAGATTAATATCATTCGGCATATCTTGCTTGATAACAATTCCACCAATTCAATTTTTGTTTGTAAACTATTGTAGATCTAAAAGAATTGGGCTTCACACAATACTGTATTACATTTAAAATCAAAATGAACCTTAAAAAATAATAAAGTAATGTTATTTCAAACAACATTAGTTCCCAATAGAAGAATCCCATAGGTTGATTTGTCAAATAAAGATACATAATTTGAATATTATAATTCAATTTTGACCAATATGAACCCCATTGATGTGCCTAATGAATCTCATGCAAAACATTCACCAATGGAAAGATAAAAATGTCAACAACCATGGAATTTGGATCATATCGAACAAAGAACAATAATTTCGAATAAGTAATTGTGAAAGAATTATGACATAATAGCATCCTTAACGAGATTATGATGACCATACAAGAAAAACTCCTTCAACAAGAAAGCACAAACGACACACACAAGTTTTCTCATGTCACTCTTTCATAGAGAGACTTTATTCACAATATTCAACAAACCAATGCTCCTTGATAACAAGATATATAATCATTAGATAAGTAGAACAGGAATATGGATAGCAAATTTGATAGAAAGGCTGGAATAGACACTTATCCAAATGCGTTTCTAATATCCTTATGACTACCATAGCATATATAGTTTGTCTACTATAATGGGGCATTTAATCTCAACAAAAGTTAGGTAAGTAGTTGGATGAAATTCAGGACCAAGATCAAGTGAGCCCAATAGCTATGTTGAGTCAAATGCTTCAAGAAATTGAAATCATATTAGTGTCCTCATCCAATCAAAAAGTAGTCAGTCTCACTAAAAGACCAATTAGAATGTAAATAAAAACCAACTATGAAGTGCTTGATGCACCTACCAAGAAAATATATCTAAGCTAAGTAGAGTCATAAAACCATAAAGGAAATGTAACGAGAATGGAAAGAAGTTGACTGAACTATAATACTTGAGCAAAAGTAGCAAAAAACGCAATCTGCTTTTGAGGTGTACCCTGGAGTCTAAAAACCAAATACATGGACAATTGGACATAGATAAGACCCATTCCTCAACATAAATACTCAAGTAGTTAATTGAAATGAGTTGAGGACCATCAAATAATTAATTGTAGTCTATGAAATTGGATCCACACAAAACCTAATCAAGAATGTTCATACTAGTAAAATCATGTGTGGCTATAAAAAAGTCAAGAATGTACTCTCTTTGTTAGATCCTTCGTCATGATTGTCTTCCATGTTTAGATATGGTGGTATACAAAGCCTTGCATCAAGGGAGATCCATGTGTCTACTTTTACCTTTGCCTTTTGAACTTTCTCTCTCTTCCGGCATACAAGATCAAAGTTCCAAAACCTTGTACATCCTTTAAACCTTCGTTCTTAGTCTCTGAGTAATTATAAGTTCCAGTTGAGGTTTATGGCAAGTAGACCTCGTACATTTCCTAGCAAGCCCCTAAGCAATATGAAGTTCTACACTATTTGTTTTCCTCGAATTAGATGAAATGGATCTTATGTGGTCAACCTCTTTATATATAGGATAAACTCTAAGTGTATATGTATGAGATTCCTCCATAGAAGGAAGGATCTTTCATATAAAGAGTGTAACACATTAATGATCTTATTAATTGATGACGAAGAAGCTTCCCTCAATCGCATAAGAGACTAGGCATTAGAATATAATATGTTTTTTTGGTTCAACTTCAATTGTGCCTAAGTATGAGCATAAATCACTTTTGAAGAAAGTATTAGCCATGCATATCAACCCATGTAAAGGAGAAACAATGTCAAATGTGGTTTCCAAACATAACAAGTGAGTTCCAAAATACAGTTGGACAATTTAAATATCTACTATACACATCATAGTAGATGATATACAAGAGCAAGAGTCTATAAACTCTCAATGTAAGCCAAAAACCATAGACAAAGACTTATGACTAGACCCTTATACCATGGATCCATAAAGGATTTTAGCTCAGCAGATATTAATAGACAAAGCTTCAATACCTAGAGGAATACACCAAAGAAAGAGAGTTGAGTTATAGGGTGGTTAATGTGCAACGTAACTGTAGTCATTGTGACCCTTAGCTTATGCATTGTGACTCCTTCCACACCAAACCAATAGGTAAAGGATTTATGACCATCCAAATCCTTCCATAAAATCCTCATAGATATGGTTAATGCCGCTTATGCTCCTTACCACTCCATAACCAACAATGATTCACTTGTGGCTCCATAATCTATACACATTTGTTGAAATAATGTAACTTCGAAGAATATTCTACTTGTACTTTACATTATCATTATTAGTCCTCCTTCGAGAGATGTCATTAATGTAAAAGGTCATGTAAAAGTCATGAGGTAAATCCTTTGTTGTAAGTCAGGTCAATAGTACCTAAAAGAGATTGATATAAATATTATTTTGAGTTTTCCTAGGTAGGTCGGCCCAGTTAGGTTAAAAGGTCAGTTTAGTGATTAGAATAAATAGGGAGGCACCGTCTCTCATTTATAACACACTCAGTCATGTATTGTGCAAGAGAAAGAAAGAGGAAGGACATAGAAGGAGGAGGAGAAGTATTTTTGGTGTCTTTGGCTCTTATGCTAGGGTTTGGACTGTCTCTCTTATGAGACCTTGTTCTTTGGGCATTGTACTCTGGTAATCTATATTGAGGAATTTTTGCGAGGTTTTCTCCCTTGTGGTTTCCCTGAGGAAAATATTTGTGTTCTCTTTGCATGTTGTTCTTGTCTTTCTTTGAGTGTGTTATCCACTTATTTGTACCATAGTTGGGTCACCTGAGGAGCCGCCGGTTGACAGACATGTTCAATGTCTGATTCCAGTGTATCAGTCCATCCGTCTTCATGTCTAGCAAATATTGGCTAGTCAGTTTTTCATTTGAATAATTTTGACCATGGCCCCGCAGGGTTTGTAATAAAATGTGCTAGTAAGGTATTTTTTAGTGGTTCAGTCTCCTGAGACGTAGAATCTCAAATAAGGTATTCCAGGGAGTTTTTTTCCCTTGACAATTATGCTTTGCCTATAGCCGAGTATAATTGACGAGGTTTTCTCTCGCTTCCTCCAAAGCTGGAATGCCCGATGTTGAATTCTGGGCCTTGGGGGGTTATTAGAGTCCAACTAAGTGTTATAAACCTACTAGGCATTATTTAAGTAGAGCATGGTCTTGTCCTAAGTCATCGGGACCTTTAAATTTTTTTCGAAAAAATCTTTTTCGAACGGGAAATTTTTTTTTTTTTTTTTTAAGTTTTTTAATTAATTTTTTCATAAATTAAATGGTAAAAACCCGTTTGTAATAAATCGGTCATCCGGACCCCGAATTCAGTGATTGAAGGCTCTAACCTTAAGCCAAAAATCATTCTTAACCAGCCAGCCAGTCAAATCCAACTTTCGGATCATTAATCGGACACAAATGCTCTTTTTCTCAAAAAAGTCATTTTTGAGGAGAAAAATGATTTTTTATTAAAAAATGATTATTTTGGAGAAAATTAAAACTCTCCAAATTAATCATTCAACGAAATAAAAGGCTAAATGACATCTCATTGGGCATTTATGATGATTGGAGTTATCATAACTCAGCTTCAATCAGCATTCAGTGAGCAATTAATTTATATTCAGTTAGCAGATTTGTCATCTCCAGCTAAAAAATGAGATGGAGAGCATTCATTGGTCCGATGATTTGATTGAGGTAAAGACTGAAGCTTACACCATCAATGGCCTTCCCAAACCTAGCAGGGGCTTCATCCATACCTAAAAGGTGGTTCTACCTACATCCAGATGTCTCTCCTCAAGCTCATGCCTTTCCTCAGCATAGGGGCGCCTTCCACACGTGTGGGCTCAATTTGGGGTTGTTTGCAGTGGCTAGGGTTGGAGTGGGGGCGCCTTGCCTAGGTGGAGGCCTCCCCTCACTCCGAGCTCTTGATTCGTAGGTCCGAGCTCTCAATGGTGTTACCAAGCTGCTCAGGTTATGTAATTTGGTTTTACGGTTTTAACACTCTCTCATTGTATAAATAGAGACTCTTTCAGCTCTATTCGGATGGAGATTTTGGGTATGAACACTCTACCAAAATTATTGTAATATTTGTTTAAAGATTGGAATAAAGTTGTGACTTTGGAGGTCTATGCATGAGCTATTGGAATTGTGGATTCACACCGTCTTTGGTGATATCTCTCTTACTCTTCTCTTTTTCAATTATTAAATCATTATTCAATATATACTCTTGAAGGCTAACAATCTAGTTTATGGGTATTTTGTTCAGATTTAATTTTGTTTGTAAGGGTTTTGCAGAGACAATCAAGGGTGAAGGACAAGCTTAAGGATCAAGCTCTTCTTCATAAACCGATGGTTCTTTTTCATCTAATTCCTTCGTTTTGCAGGTTCTCCTAAGCCCTTTTCAATCCAAGAAAGAAACATAATAGTCAGAGTTCCTCCTTCCTTCCATTAACAAAGATTAAAAACATACTTAGTTACCTGGATCTACAAACTTCCCTCTTCTAGTTCTCTCTTTGCTCCTCGATTTCTTTGATCCCTTACTTGCTAGCATTTTCTTCCTTGCTTTGTTTTGTGCCTTTTCTTACCTTTTCTTCTTCGCTGCCCCGTTTTTGCCTTAGTTTACCACCATTTTTCTTCACTTTGGACAACCCTATTGTGCCCTAGTTTGTGTCTCTTTTTTCCCCCTTTTTGCCCTAGTTTTTTGGCCTTCTTCCACCTTGTTTTGTGCATTTTCTTCCCTTTTTTGTTCACTGCCCTGTTTTTGTATTTTTATGACAGCTATCTTCCTTCTCTTTCGCTGCCCCGTTTTCATCATTCCTTGTATTTCTTTGGCCATCTAGCTCGCTGCCCTATTCTTCCCTTCTCTTGATTTTGACTTCCTCTTTGTCTTCCCTCCTTCTTCCCCTCTTCTTCCTTTTATTTCAGCCTTCTTTTCCCTTGTTCTTTTGCTCTCATCCAACATCTTATTTTCCCTTTTTTGCACGTTTCAAAAAAAGCTTCAAATAAAAATAAATCACTCTCTTTTTTACGTAAGGTTCAATAATAATAGAGTTGTAGGCTTTCCTTCAAAAGTCCTTTCAAGGATTAAATTCCTAAAGGCAAATTGTATAATTTTAATAAAATATATTTTGTTTGAGTGGGGTTTTGAAGTCCCCACTCTCATCCTCCCCCATTTGGGGAGGCTTGTGTTGTGTTCATCTTTTTTGTATGCTTAGGTTAGATGTGTTTGTTCTCATAATATTTGCATCTTTTTCTTAGAATACTAATTGTTAGTCTATCACTTTTAATTTATTGAACAAGTTGATTACTTCATCTCTTAATTGTGTATCTTTTATATAATTGAATCAACTTCCTAACATTCATAAATTTCTTGAATCTCACCATAAGGTGGATCAGGAGTGCTCTCTGTCGGAAAGTTTAATCAACCATCTTCATTTTATTTTTGTGCATCACATTGTTTAATCCAATTAA
Organism: Pseudotsuga menziesii; assembly: GCA_001517045.1. Taxonomy (NCBI): domain Eukaryota; kingdom Viridiplantae; phylum Streptophyta; class Pinopsida; order Pinales; family Pinaceae; genus Pseudotsuga; species Pseudotsuga menziesii. The sequence goes on from LPNX010754066.1 coordinate 194,752, forward strand.
TAGATTAAGTAAGACTCTTGAACTTGCAGAAACACAAGTCAAGAGCACTCTCTATCGGAGAGCATCATTAGTATTGCATCATCCTTGCATTAGGCATCTAGACTAGATAAGACTCTTGAACCTTCGTCATAAGACAAGATCCAGAGCGCTCTCTGTCGGAGAGTTTAATCAATTAACTTAATAAAACTTTTCAACACACACTCCCTTTAATTAATTAACTCCGTTGATCATCCTTCACTTAGTATGCTCTGCCAACTTTTGGGTTGGGCTCGTACTCAGAACGGTAAATGGACTTGTTAAGTTCGCACAAGAAGAACATAATTAAAACTTTTTACCCCATAACCAACGCACTGGCGTTGTCTTAATTAAATACTTAGGCAAGTGGGCAAATTCCAAGTGTGGGCACCAAGCAACCCAATCTGGCCACAGTTGGTTAAGTTATTGAACACCTAGCTGTGATCCCAGATAGGTCCGTCATGTCTCCGAACGGATCCACTGAAGGTATTTCCGGTTAGGATTTCCAGACACCTTAAGCAAGATCACCATTAAAATCTTTTAAAATATACAAAGAGCACTTGCACAACCTAATATTCAATAGTTTTATTTCAAGACTTGCTTTTAATTTCTTTACGCATTTTCAGCATTTTGACTCCATAAGGCACTGGTCTGTTTTAATCCGCATAACTGTTATATTGGGATCAATTGTCTATAGCCTCTTTAATTTCTATCTGTGAATGCACATTTAAGAAGTCTTGAACTATTTCTTATCATTTAATCTCTTGTTAGCAATGTGGATTGCTTTATGTGTCAAACTCATAATAAATAAACACTTCTAATTACGATAACTCCTAAGTAACACCCATCCGCTACGCAACTAAGTAAAACACTTTAACAACCTTAAGAGCCTTAGAAAACTCTTTTGTAGGGACTACCCCCCTTGACTTCATTAGGAGTTAGCCTAAACGGAGGAGCTAGGAGTAGGTGATAGTTACTAGCTCTGTGCTTGCCCCCAAGGTCACACCTCTCCCACTTTCCTAAGTGAGGAGACAACTTTCGGAAGATTTCTGCTGCTGGTGTGCAATCGACGGACAACACAGTGATCCTATTACATATGGTTATGATGTTATGATGTTAAAACTTTAAAGATCTAGTATAACCATTAAAAACTTAACATGGTATCAGAGCCACCCTGAAAGAAGTCTTTGTGCAACCAAAACACTGCTACAACTGCAGTTACTGGAGATTAGGGTTTCATGCTTGAAAACCCTAAAAGGCAAAATCTAGTCACCTTTGGCATTTTCGGTATGTTACCGACTAGGCTGCACCTAGTTGGACTTTCAGTGAGCCGCCAGTGATGAACAAGATACTTGTTCATTTTCAGAGTTCAGAAGTCCTTCCAGGGCCGTTTTATTTTTTGTAACACATGTTCATACCCCCTTGGGGAAATTGTAAAAAATGCCCTAGCATTTAATTTTTTATAAAAGGCTCGGCTTCCCAGACTTGAGCATCAAGCCGACTAGCCCAGAGTGTTTTTTCCATTGGTTATTATTGGTTGTTGAACAAACGACTAATAATTTCTGAGTTTTTCACTCACACCTCCAAAGCTGGGGTAGTCATCTTGGTGTTTCGGCCTAGGGAGGTTATTAGAGCCTTCGTGTCGGTGTTTTTCACCATGTTAGGCATTCGAATTGAGTCGTATGGACATGTACTAGGTCCCCCTAGAGTTTCGTCAATTTCCGCAAAAAAATATTTTTTCCGTTTTTTAAGCCATTTTTTAATGGTTTAATTAAAAAACTTCAGATTGTAATAAAAGTCAGATACGGAGTCCGTTTCTGACGTGGGGATACTTGTTTTCACACCCGGAGCGTCCACTTTACCCATGGGACCACTTTCTACATCAGTCGAGCAGCCGGAGCACCCCGTGAGGCATTATTTGGGCTAAAAGTGCATAAAATAGCATTTTAATGCTAAAACCGGTCAAATTGGCACTAAAGTCAAAATAAATAAAAAAGTCAAAATCAATTAAAAAATTGATTTGAGTGACATGGCAAGGGGGTCCCATGAAGGAAGCGATTCACATCTCCTCTCATTAACATCAAAGTTTGGTTATAAAATATTGTGGTGAAAGGTTATTTTTAAAATGGTGACGTGAAGCATGAAGAGAGATCGCAAGCATGGAATAGGGGTTGCGCTAGCATTAGAAGGTGGACCCCTCTTTGGCATTAAAATATGACTTTGGATAAAGTCTTTACATTATGCTTACTTCACATTTGTAGATAACGCAGATTTCACTCACGTGGTAAAGAAGGGAGACGTCAACCGTGAGGTGGCCCGTGGATGATCACGTTAGATTGGTTAGAAGCTACGCTGGCCAATAATGGACCCCACTTCAGTCTTAGTTTAAGGTTGCTAATGTTTGACAAAATCATATGATATCATTCACGTGAGAGGGTGCAAACGTCAACGGTTATGTGGAGCTCACGTGGCAGGGTGCCGACGTCTACCAAATTTGTTGTTCACGCTGGCATTCTTGAATTGCGTTGGCAGTGGACCCCCTTTTCAAATTAATAAAGTTTACCATATGGCAAAGCTTGGATCAGCGAATACTTCAACTCGAGTTGTAGCAATTACT
>LPNX010754066.1:198892-282153 GCA_001517045.1 Pseudotsuga menziesii
TGCTTCTCTTGTAGAGTAAAAGCCTTAGATTTTACTCTTCATTAGGGTCCACCCCCCTTGGCTTCGCTAGGAGTTGGCCTAGACGGAGGAGCTGAGTATCAGGTGACAGCACTTGGCTCGAGCTTGCCCCCAAGGTCGCACCCAGTGGCTTGAAGATTTCTGCCACGTTACCCGAGGTGCGAATTAGGCGGCAACACGGTATAAATCGAGTTTGGCGAAGGCTCAGGAGCTGAAAATTTTACAGGATGAAGAAGAGATCTTGATGTACCTTGTGTAGGAATTTCAACCTCAAATTTGTTGTACTTTAGTAGATATGATCCCTCCAAATCAGGGTTCCAGCCTCCTCCAAAATTCAGTCATGAACAGGTGACCTAGGGAGAATTGCTATATCTCGGGCTAGGAAGATCCAATTCAAATTTCGTAAGATGTTGCAGATAGGGCATTGTTACCCCCAACTTTGACAAGGGTATTCCCATGTGAAGTGCTTTCACATTTTTCAATAGGGTGACACCATGGAGGTATAATGCATAGATGGTTATGAAGGTTTTCCTTTTCTAGAGCCTGTGATGGAGGAGACGATTTTTTTACGATTCAAAGCTCTCAAGTGCTCTTTGTACAACTTACATTCAGTTTCCATCTTGTCAAATCTAGCCTTGATCGAAGTCTTCAAATAAATAGAAAGCATCACCCAGGCACAACTAGAAAGCATGAGTTTAAGTTTATTGGTTTTTTTGGACAGAGCATTGATCTACAAAAGAAGCTCCCAGGTATGCTCAACTATCAGTCTCAACATGATGATAACAATTGTCCCCAGCAACAAATAGCACACCTGTATAGGAAAAAGGGAAATTGGGTTTTAGTTTAAGGACTCCACAAGCAGTGAACAAAGCCTGTAACCTGCCGGTTGGTCAAAGAACTATCTGGAGGTTGTATTTAGCTCGAGACTTGTTATCCCAAATCTTGTAGTTACCTCGTAAGGTGATCCTATCCAAGATGGTAGAGGGGAAAGGAAACTAAAGTTGTGATCTACGATATCCAAGACCTCTGAAAGAAATCAAATGTCACATCAGTCAAGGATACCAGCACTTTAGACTTAGTGTAGCTACTAAGCCTAGAGGGCGTCCCTATAACTAAGATAATGAGGAATGCAAGTAAATAATCCAAGGAAAATTGATTATATCTCTTAGTAGGATGGTTAATTAGGGTTTAGCACAACTACTAAGAGGAATCATGTGCCTATGTGAAAAGCCCCAATTTACCCTAGGGTTTGAAGCATGAAAATCAAATCTATGGGTAAAGGGTGAAGTTAAACAAAACTAGACACTCGGATTGATTATTAGAGGTAAGATAAGAAAATTAAAGGTGAAACTAGCAATAACCAGTTTGTGGAATTCAAAATAGCCGCTTCCCCAAGGAGGGTGTCCCTCTTCTATGCGTAAGACCAGTGCTTTAGGTGGGCAAATGGAGTCCGATGATCACAAAAATTTAAATCTAAGGGTTTTTAATTATTTAAAAAGTGGGTTTTCAATTTCAAAGCTTGTCGCAAACTAGAACCTATAAATATAAAGGATGAGGGTTTTAAGACTAGGGTTTTAATTTTATTAAGACCGGGTGGATTGAAATAATGGAGATAGAAGAATGTACCTTGTGAAAACGTACCTCAAAAATAAAGATGAATGCCAAAAAGGTGAGGATTACTCCTGCAGAGATCAAATGAAAGTTTTGTTGAAGATCCAGCTAAACACCCAAGTGGAGAAGTGCACCCCTCTTCCTACCAAGCCAAAAAAAAAATCAATTAGATCGGCAAGAAAATGAACTACTGCAAACGAGGGATAAAAGATAAGAGAAATAATTGGTCATAGACAAAATTACTCCCTGTTCAGAACAAATCCAAGAGAGAAACAAACAGTGGGTCTCCCTAAATAACGTGCCCCTCCAAGGTGACCTCTCTGCCTGCAATAAAATAATAATCCATAAAAATATGCTAGATTATTCCCAAAGATACTTCAATGCAAAGGAAAAGTAGTTTCAATCACAATTGTCGACATCCAATCCACAAGAACACAGGTATTTCTCACAAAAGAATTTTCTCTATTCCAATAAGCCAAGAGCCAAAATTCCCGATGGGATACAACGAGGGGGGTCTCTTCTTTATATAGATTTTGAGAGACACAAACCCTAACTTATTTTTGAAGTTTTTCATCCAACGGTTGAGATTAAAACATCATCAACAGTGGAGATTGCTTTTACACGGATCAACATGACTATGTCAAGAGGGGGGCGAATTACCTCATAAAGCCCATTTTTACAACATGATAAATCATTATTTTTGCAAATTTGACACTTAGGGGACATGGGGGGTCATTAAGGGGTTCCCCCACACATATCTCTAAAGATACAACTTGATTTACACACTTTTATTTTGGTCATTTTGTCCAATTTCACCCTATGGGGGACATCCTCCCTAAGAGAGCCAAAATAATAATCTAGAACATCAAGCTGAATGAAACTAGTGCAAATATGTCCGGAGAGCCATAATAAATCATCAAGAGAAATTCCCTTGCCATTTCCTTGACCAAACAAACCAAATCGATTTCTTCAGTGATTTCCTAGTTCATTTTTTAGTGGTACATCCTATGAAAATAATAAGAATCATCATAACTTCGTTCATGTTGAGAACTAGGGAAAACTGACTGCGAAGAAGTGTCTATAGGCATAGTAGAATGGTATAAGTGACTACTCATACCCCCTGGAACACTGGGGTGCTCTAGGAGAACCAAAATAATTGCAATCTGTAATAAAAAATATGATCTAACCAATAATAAAGTGATAATAATCATCGATCATCAAATCTGGGGCTAAACTCTTAAAACTAAAACTGCAGTATTGGTCCTAGGAATGTCTGGAGCAAATATAAGCACTGTCAAATTTTTAGCCACTGCCTTGGGAATCGTGTTTGATTTGGTCAACTGGGTTAACCAAGACAAAATACCCAAGTTGAAAGTGAGATACTAAACTAAATTGAACCTACATGCATCCAAGGTAAGAACTGCTCCAAGATGTATACTAAAACCCAACTTAAATCATGCTAATAATAATCATAGTGAGAATAATAATAATAATAACCAGTAAAATATACCTGTGTCGTTGAATAATCTTTGAACCTTCTAGAAGGCCCTTGTATATGCCATACTTACAAAGTTTAATCAATTTGTTAATCCTGGGTGAAGGCGGAAAACAAGGCTAAGGTAAAAGGGAAATGACTTCTAGTTGACTTCACGTTGACTTTGACCATATGATCTCCCTAAATGATGACAAGTACACACAACCATAGTGACATATGCATGACAAATAAACAATAGGGAATCGTGGTGTCTCACAAGTGGATGAGTTCATCTGAAAAGAGTCCATTCAACTTTAACATGTCTACAGCTCACATCCAAACTAACAATCAAGCTCCGTGAGGATCTTTTCTAGGACTCTTGCGTTGAATACACAAGAAACTGTAGTGAAGAGATCCTGGGGGACACTAAGAATTAGTTGTCCCTTACTCCATCTCACATCAAAACCCTCATGCTCCATGAGGAATTAATCATTGCATTTCAATAAGATGGTCAACAATTTTTTAGATTTAACATTTATTTATCCACTGCTTTATTTGGGCCTTTCACAATTTCATTTCATAGTCATTTTTGAATTGTGTCTAAAGACACAGTTTGCAACTTTATTTGAGGGCTTGCATTTCTCAATATATAGCATATAACACATAATGCATGTAATGATGGTAGACATATTGCTTCAAGTTTTAGCTGACCCTCTTCGGACAACTAGGGGGGAATATCCACAGTCAAGAACAAACATCGAGGGAAATCGACCAGAGAGGTCAAGGATTCAAAACCCAACTCGCCTAAGCTCAGGAACCAACACCAGTGGGTTTTCCTGGCCTAGAAAGATCAAGACGTCGACAAGTTTTGTTGCACAACTCAGAGCCAAGACACAAAACAACATGGGATCCATCATGCATAGGGGTCAAAGTGGGGAAAATGATCTTCAATCTCAAAGGTCTCAATCAATCATAAGTCATGGGTAAAATCAATCATGAATGATATTGGATGGATGAAGACAAGTGATACATGAAACCAACACAACACTAAAGTTTAAAAGTTGTGTAAAGCATGGCATAAGCAATGGTCTTCAACATCAGATTATCTAATCATTCTCAACAAAAGTAAATCATCAGTGGAACATATAATATAAGCATAGGTCACCATAATCATCATAGCATAACAAATCAAAGGTGTTAATATACATCAGAGAGCCAAATCCTACCAAGGAGCAATATACTTGATCTCACCATCTACATGCCTTTACCTGATATGCCCATTTGTGAACTGTGTACCATCTCTGCTGCTATGCTTGAATGAACTAAGTCATCTCAATAGACAAGAAGATCTCAGTCCTTGCAAGGAATTCTACCTGATATGCCCATATGTGGTCTGTGTACCATCTCTGCTGCTCTGCTTGAATGAACTAAGTCATCACTGAAGTCATCTCAATAGACAAGAAGATCTCAGTCCTGGCAAGGAAATACTCTGCATCTACTACTAAACAAGGCTCTTAATGGCTCATGTTGTAATGATGATCCATGTTGTATCCCATTAATATCTCTGGCTCAAAGAATAAAGAGAAAGTACATATGTTGCATCATAGTAGTCCAGCTACAATATATGTGATAACAAGACTAAAGCAAAAGTAATTTGGGTTCTGGTTTTAAGCATGGGAGCCGCCAACAGCCAACGTAAATTTCCCCGGGATAGAGAAGTGGAGCTCAAAATTCTCTTATCCACAACGCCACACAATTTTATGGAAGCTGCCATTTCAATCATTGAAGCCGCGTCAGAGATATGAGAATCGCTCAAATTTCGCTATTTTTGTGTTAGAGCCGCCATTGATGGGAGGTCTACCAGCTGTTCCACAAAGAGCTCATGCGTTGTTATAGTCTATTCGTGAAGTATGATAATCAAAGCCACAGGTTATAGTTGAGCAAAAAATTCCTCCCCCATTACACGCCAGAGTGCTACGCGATTCATTTGGGCAAGAAATGGGCCTCCACGCTGACTAAGGTGATTGGGGCTTTATTTGATACGTGGAGTTGAACCCACAGTATTGGCAGACGAATACAAAAGGGAAATCGCCATGATTAATGGAACCGCCATTCATGGGCCACGAATCAACACTTTGGATGAGATGCACTTTGGATGAGTCGAAATTTTCGACAGCTCAGTTGATTGAGATATATGGCGACATTTAAACATGCCTTTTCATACAAGGTGGAGCTCAAATTATATTTTTATTGGAGCAACCAGGAGTTTTCAACGCGGGAGAAATCTCACGCATGGAGCTTTTGGAGCAGTGCTGGCAGTCGAGCGCTTGAAATCTTCCTTTTGGCAGCCAAGTCGTGAAACTATACAGTGAACCCGCGTTTTCTCTAACGGTTGATTTCAGCGACTAAATTCACGCCATATGAGAAGCAAATGTCGAGACATGTGCCATGCATTCCATGAATCAACTTTCAATCATGTATCGTGATGTGAGGTGATGACTGGAGCATTCTGATTTGGAGAGTAAAGCGTGGAGCTTTACTCGCGATTTTTGTGATTTTTGGCAGTTGAATACTGGAGCAGTTGTGAAACTCATCTTGACTGGCAGCTAATTACGAAGAATATGTTTACAGGATATCAGTTTTTCATTTACTGTAGGCAGCCGCTTGGGGTATCTTCGTTGCTACGTGGAATTTGGAGCAACATTTGTCCAAGTATCATGTGTTTTGAGTGGCAGTTGTATACGAGGAACCATTTTCAAAAGGAGTCGACTCTTGTTGTATGAGATTTCATGGATATGCAACGAATGGCTTAAGGAGTTCTTTTAATCAAATGGTGGGTTCGTGTATTTGATTGGAAAGAAAAGTGGATCTTGATCCACCTTTTCTCTTTTTAGTGTTTATTTTATTATTTGTTTTTCTTTTGAATAAAGAATGGCTTTTTAGGGTCTATAAAAAGGACTTGCCTTCTACATTGTAAAGGGGTGGAAAAGTTGGGATCTTTCTTCCCTTTGAACTTCATAGAAAATTCAAATGGTGTTTCTGAATGTTTAGTTGAGCACTCTTTTAAATGTGTGGCGTGGACTTGTGATGCTTTAATGGCAGTGAATTTTGCTAGAAATTAGTTTCATTATTTCTATGTTTGTGTCGAAGACCATAGACGGATGCTACCACCGTGTTCGTGTTGAATATTAGCATGTGCATGTATTCTTTAAAAATTTTGCAAACTGTCATATAGATAACAATAAGACAAGTGCAATAGTCAATCAATCATAACACAATGAACACAAGATGTTTTCACAGGGTAACCTTTAAAGGACAAAAACCCCAAAAACATTAGTAATTCATCCCTTAAATGAGATGACTGAGTATGTAGAAGAAATAGGAAATTTATCTCAGAATTATGAGATGAATGTTGTAACAATTTTTTCAAATCCTAACAGGTTTGAACAACATTTCCAAACCCTAGCAGGTTTGAACAAAACTTCCAAATCAAAAACTGCCACGTGGAGGATGAAAACCAGTTGCCCAAAAAATCCTTCTGCTGCCCGAAAAATTGCAGACTGTGTCTGCTTCCCTGCAAAATGCAGACTGTTGTCCAAGCTGCCCAAACCCAGTCTGTTGCAGCCCAAATTGTTTTACAGTTGCCCAAGTTGCTGCCCGAAATCTCTGTGGTCTGCCCAGAATCTTTGTGGGCTGCCCGGATTGATTTTCCAGCTGCCCAAACTTACTTCTCTACTGCTCGAACCTTTTTCTATGCTGCCCGGATTCACTGCTGGCTTCCGAAACCTCCCTATGGGCTACCCGGATCTTTCTGTCGGCTGCCCCGATTGTTTTACAGCTGCCCGAATTTTCTTGTGGGCTGCCCACATCTGTCTGCTGCTGCTCATGAGTTTTGGTTCTTGTTTATGGATGCCCAAGTGTGGGAGCAGCCTGTGGTGGCTACCCTAGATTACCAGCAAAAGCTTGTTGGAGTGGCAGCGAGTATTGGCAGCCCTCCTTTGCTGCAACCTGTGAAGATGGAGACTCTAGCTAGCTAGGTCACCAAGCTAGAGGAAGATACAAAAGAACAGAACTAGCCACAGTTTCTTCTTTCAGCAATAGCGAGGTATGATTTGCCAGTCACGAAACACGAAGGAGGGAGCAGTCTAAAGATGACATTGTCAAGTGTGTCTAAAATTTTTTGCAAGTGAACTTCATTTATAGTCTTTCAATCACTTGAAGTGGTCCCTTATAATTGGGAATTGATAATAGGGTTTTATTCTTTTTCATTTTTACCCTTTTACTTTAACCTTTTGTGGTACCATAGGCCTTCTTGTATTTTTACTTTAACTTCTTGTGGTACAATAGGTCTTCTTGTATTTTGACTTTACCTTTTGGTCTTCCTCATGGACCAAGGCTTAGGGTAAGAAGGTCCTTCAAGTGTTCTGTGGTCAAAGCAAGTGGTCATCAGGGTCCTTCATGCCCACTCAAAGTACATCTTCATAGATACGGAGAATTACTAATGCTTTTAACTTGAACTCCTTGGGCCACCACGATCGAGTGCTAGGTGTCTCAACCAAGGGTAGCTAATCCATGGAGAAAGTCAGATAGCCCATATATCAAGGATAAGAGTGCATCACGTGCCCAGACTCGGTTTAGGGCATATGGTGATAGCCTAGTAACTAACCAGGTGCCTCAGCACTAGGCTACATCAATTAACTCAATGTCAAATACTTTGTCACTGACCAAGCACCTCCATTCTCCCAGAGAATAGCCCTGAGCCCTAGGTTGAGTCCCCAGTTCTAGACTGGTTCAAGTTCCTGGTAACTGACCAGGTGCCTCCATTCAAAGAATGGCCTCTCAGCTCTAGGCTGAGCCCCCCAATCCTAGACTAGTTCAAGTTCTTGGTAACTGACCAGGTGCCTCAATTCAAAGAATGGCCCCTCAGCTCTAGGATGCGTCCTCCAGACCTAGACTAGTTCAAGTTCCCAGTAACTAACCAGGTGCCTCCATTCAAAGAATGGCCCCTCAGCACTAGGATGAATTCACCAGTCCTAGACTGGTTCAAGTTCCTAGTAACTGACCAGGTGCCTCCATTCTCCAAGAGAATGGCTCTCGATGCTGCTTAGGAAAAATCAACACTCCCTCTCAGTGAGAGAGGTATTCTTTGCCATGCCAAGCTTGTCACGAAAGTACACAAACTTTGTTGATGTCAAAGGCTTGGTCAAAATATTTGCAATCTGTTTATCTGTACGAAGGTATTGTAGCTTTAGAGTGCCTCTCTATACTAGGTCTTTGATGAAATGGTATTTCATTTCAATGTGTTTTGATCTATCATAAAACACTAGATTTTTTAAAAGCTTAATGCAACTTTGATTATCACAATGGATAATCGTTGACTCAAGCTTTCCATTGAACAGATTATAGAGAAGTTTCCTAAGCCAAATAGCTTCTTTGTAGGCATCACTAGTGTTATCCACTTATTTGTACCATAGTTGGATTACCTGAGGAGCCGCCAGTTGACAAACATGATAAATGTTTGTTTCCAGTGTATCAGATGATCCGCCTTTGTGTCTAACCAGTTTTGGCTAGTCAGTTTTTGTTTTGAATAATTATGACCATGGCCCCGCGGGGTTTGTAATAAAATATGCTAGTAGGGTGTTTTGAGTGGTTCGGTCTCTTAAGACGTAGAATTTCAACTAAGGTATTCCAGGGAGTTTTTTGCCCTTGACAATTATGCTTTGCCTATAGCCGAGTATAATTGACGGGGTTTTCTCCCGCTTCCTCGAAAGCTGGAATGCCGGATTTTGAATTCTAGGCCTTGGGGGGTTATTAGAGCCCAACTGAGTATGTATAAACCTACTAGACATTATTAAAATAGACTATAGTCATGTCCTAAGTCACTAAGACCCTCCGAAAAAGTTTCACCGGACGCATCAAAATTTTTATATTTTAATTTTTTAATTTTTTAATTTTTCCTAAGTTTTTAATTAACTTTTTCCATAATTTAAATGGAAAAATTCAATTTGTAATAAGTTAGTCATTCGGAACCCGAATTCAGTGTTTGAAGGCTCTAACCTTAAGCCAAAAATCATTCTTGATCAGCCAGTCATCCAGATCTAAGTTTCAGAAGTTCATTCGGCCTCATAATTAATAATTTCTCAAAAAAGTCATTTACGAAGAAATTATTAATTAAAATATTAAAAATGAATATTTTGGAGAAAATAAAAAACTCTCCAAAATTAACCAAATTGAATAAAATAAAAGGCTAAATGACATGGCACGAAGCATTTATGATGATTCCAATCAATATCGGTCAGTTTCAAATCGAGCATCGGAGTGTAGTAGTTGAACTATCAGTCAGAAATTTGCCCTCTTTGGTCAAATCCGTTTTTGGTTGAAGTGTGGGTTATCTATTGGTTGGGTGATCATTACGAGGGAGGATGAGCCACCTCACTCCCCCTCATTACTTCAACACTCAGTTACAACTCAGTTGAAGCTCAGTTCAACTCCAAATCATCATGCCAAGCTCATTCAATTACTCCGGTGTTACTCTTAGTTTGGTTTTAGGGTGTTAGCCTTCTCTCTTTGTATAAATAGAGGCTTTTTGAGCTCTATTAGAGATGGATGATTGATGTAGAGAACCTCTGGTGAAATATTGTAATGCTTGTTGCTCTTATGCAACCTATTTTTTAATAAAGAAAGGCTTTGGAGGCTCATGCTGTGTAGATCTTGGATGCATATGTTCCGGTTAATGAGGTGATATTATTTCAATTTCTTTGCTTTTGTTAATTTGTGAGTATTAATACATGCTTTAGAGGGCTTATAAAAGCACGTAAGAATAGGTATTTGTAGCTTTCAAGTTACCTATTTATTCCATTTACTTTCAGAAATCTTAAAGAGCATTGTTTTATTCAGTGATATTTCATGCTTTTGTGATTTGTTTAGTAAACAATACATGATTTAACCCCCATTTTGACAAGTGTATAAGTTTTTGTCTGTAGATCACTTCACCGTACCAAGTAAAAGGTTGAGCTAAGTTGCATCTCCTTTTCTTAGAGCCAAGCATACGTTTCTAACAGTTGCATGCTATTTGGGATCCAAAGTGGTTTCAAGGATTCAAGATCCAAGTGGTTTTATCTTTTTTATTCACCCTAAAATTAAAAAAAATTCAATTTCTCCACTTTATGTTTGCAAGTGAAATTCTGATTTATAAAGCTAATCGTTTGCATCTTACTTGCTCTCATTTCTAGATCTAGGAAGTGTCAAAAATTTTGCATTTTTACTTAAATCTAGTTAGTACTTGAAGTAGCATAAAGTTCCTATCTTTGCTTAAGTACTAAGTGTATTTTATTAGTGTATTGTATTGTTTAATCCATCATTTTGCAGAAAAATAGCTCGCTGGTTTTTCTCTTTTCATGACAGGTTAAGCAGGAATGCTGGCAAAACATCAAAGATATAAGCTCCAAGAAACATTCATTTTTCTCCTTTCTTCATCCCCATTCTCCAGGTTGCCTTGAAGACATTCTCAAGATCACAAAGGACTCCAAACTTCAAGCATTGTAACCAAATTAATAAAGAGCAAGTGGGATTACAGACCCCACACCCCTCTTCCCCCATTTGGGGGAAGCTTGTATCGTCCCTTTTTCATGCTTGCATATTTATTTAATAATTTGCTAAAGGTAGAATAGGATAGAATAGTTCAAATTTGTTAAAGTTTTGTTTCTTTTACTAAGGTTAGATAGTTTATTTCTGATTAGTTTATCATTCATAAAATATAAAAGACAAAAAGTCTTTTTTGTTTATTTACTTAGCTAATGCAAAGTTTGTTTACTTTTTTTATATAATTTTACTTACCCCCATGCTTTCCCAATTAGGGCCTAAAAAGCCTGAAAGAGACTCTTGGGTAGTTTAGCATTCTTTTCCTTAAAGTTTAATCAATTAATTAATTAAGTCTCTTGAACTTGTCATAACCCAAGTCAAGAGCACTCTCTATCGGAGAGCATAACTAGTTTGCATTCCCCTTGCATTAGACATTTAGTTTAACTAAGTCTCTTGAACCTTCGTCATAAGACAAGGTCAAGTGCGCTCTCTGTCAGAGAGTTTTAATTAATCTACTTAATTAAAATTTGCAACTCACTCCCCCATAATTAATTAACTTCGTTGTCTGCTTGCCGGAGTATGCTCTAACCGACTTCAAAATAGGAGTACCTAGAAACGGCATTGGATTTTTAATCTTGCAAGAGAAACATAATAAAATTTAAACCCCATAACCAACGCACCGGCGTTGTAGAGAATTTCCCAAATTCTTCTTAGTAGAGGCGTCGGAACTCCCCGCTGTCTAAGCTTCTCAGCTAGCTAGTCAATCTTTGCGATACTGGGCGGGCCATAATGTCTTCAACAAATTAAACTTGGAACATTCTCCCGGCTCTTGACAAACCTTCGTTGACACCAAAAGCAAGACCACTTAAGAACATTTAAAATATACCAAGAGCACTTGCACAACTTAATATTCACTAGCTTTATTTCAAGATTTGCTGTTAGTTTCTTTACGCATTGCAATACTCTGACTCCATAAGGCACTAGTCTATTATTTTATGCATAATGGTTATATTTGGATCGTCTTTGGCATGTTTAATTTTTATCTGTGAATGCATCTTCATAAAGTCTTGAATTATTGTTCATCTTTTGATTCTTTTAATAGCAACGTGGATTGCTTTATCTTATGCATCAAGTTCATAATAAACAAACACATTCGATCACTATAACTCCTAAACAACACCCATCCGCATCCGCAACCTTTTAAAACACTTTAACAACTTAAGAGCCGTAGAAACTCTTTTGTAGGGACTACCCCCCTTGGCTTCGTTAGGAGTTAACGTAAACAGAGGAGCTAGGAGTAGGTGACAGTACCTGACTCTGTGCTTTCCCCCAAGGTCACACCTCTCCCACTTTCTTAAGTGAGGAGACAGCTTTCGGAATATTTCTATTGCTGGTGTGCAATCGATGGACAACAACTAGCAGCAATATACTCAACTTCAGCTGTACTCTGAGTTATGGAACCCGATTTCCTGCTGGACAAAGAGATCATTGTCGATCCCATGCTGAAACAGTAACCTGAAGTGCTTTTCCAGTCTACTACACTGCCAGCCCAATCGGAGTCGGCATATCCAACTAATATTACTCCACTACTGGAAGTAAACCTGATCCCATAAGTGATAGTACCTCACACATATCTAAGTACATGTTTAGTAGCAACCTAGTGTATATGCTTTGTATCAGACATGAACTGAATCAGTGCATTTACTGTGTAACAGTTCTCTGGTTTCGTGTGCACGAGATACATCAGAGATCCAATAAGCTGTCAATAGAGAGTAGAGTCCACATCCTATGAACTAGAAGCCGAGTCTCGCAACTTCTTCAAGTTCATTGTCATGGGTACGCTCATGGACTTGCAGTCCTGCATCCCAAATCTCTGCAAGATATCAACTGCATACTTCCCCTGTGTTAGGAAGATCTCGCCTGGCTTTTGCCAAACCTCCAAGCCAAGAAAACAGTGCATCAAACCAAGATCCTTCATTTCAAATTCAGACGTAAGCTCCCTCTTACACTGAGCTATCAGTGGTTCCTCTCCAGTAAGGAACAAGTCATCCACATACAAGACTAGGATCAAGATATGGTTATGAACAACCTTAAAGTACATATTGGAGTCAATAGTGCTTTTGGAGAACCCAAAGCTGTGAAGGTAGCCATCAATCTTTGCATACCAAACTCTCGGGGCCTATTTGAGCCCATACAAAGCTTTCTTCAATTTACACACATGGGACTTGTCCCCATGAGTCACAAAGTCTTCAGGTTGTCCAATGTAGACTTCCTCGTCAATTTTTCCATTGAGGAAGGTTGTTTTTACATCCATCTGATGGAATTTCCATCCTAACACGGCAGCAAGAGAGATGATAGTTTTGATGGTGGTATAGCTAGAGACAAGAGCAAAAGTCTCATCATAGTCTATGCCTTCCTTTTGAGCAAATCCACGAGCTACAAATCTGGCCTTGTACTTCTCGATGCTGCCATCAGTAGCATGCTTGATTGTGTAAAGCTGTCTAGATGTTACCACTGAATTTCCTGTCAGTCTGGGAACAACTTCCCACACATCATTCTTCATAATTGAACTATATTCTTCAATCATAGCATCCATTAGAGGAATTTTGGGGTCTAAAATGGGCCTCCTAAGGAAAATAATAAAATAATAGTTAAAATAATAAAATAATATTGATTAATTTTGGAGGAAGAAAGAAAAAAACTACTTTTTTTGTTCGTATTTTCGACATATCTCCCTGTTTTTTTACTCAAATTTCGATCGGGAGAGCTCGTTGGATGCAGAATTTGATTCCGCATCCAACGAGTACCCACACTGCATACTTTTGACGGACCCCACTACCCCAAAAACAAGAAATACCTGAAAAAAACGTGATGATGATGTTGACTTATTTTATTGAAATTCAACCATTATGGTTGACTTATTTTATTGAAATTCTATTGGTTCTTGAATTCCAACTCACAAAAACTTCTTTTGGCACGTTTTCTTATAAGGCCCATTTTAGACCCCAAATTTCCTCTAATGATTCAATACCTGTTGGCTTGCTACTTCTTTGTATGTGGAGGGTTTTGCATTGATGAGCTTGCTCATAAGACCTGAGTACTTTTAATGCCTTATGCTTTCTCTGAAAGTTCCAGGAGAAGCTTTATGCTTCTCTGCTTCTTGCATGGTTTCTCGGTACCAAGCAGATCTCCTTTTGGAAGGAGGAGCCTCAAGTAGTTCTTCAGCTGGTCTTTCAGATTCTTCAGGTACATCTAGAATTTGAGGCTCAAATTCTTCTTCCTCCCTCTGAACTTCTGAATCTGGAATCTCAATAGGTGATTCTTCTACATCCTTTGGAGGCTCTTTTGTTTAACGAAACACAACTTCCTCATGGAATATTACATCTCTACTAACTTCAATGTACCTTTGTCCAAGGACATAGATGTGGTAAGCTTTTGAGCTTTCACTATAACCAACAAATATGTCTTTCTTTCCAGAAGGCTCTAGCTTAGCCCTCTTTTCTTTTGGTACATGAATATACACGGGGGTGCCAAAAATCCTCATGTTGTCAACTGTAGGTTTCTTTCCTGTAAATACTTCTTCTGGAGTCTTTTCCCTCAAGATGGCATGAGGGCTTCTATTTTGAATGTACACAGCAGTACATGCAGCTTCAACCCACAAAGATAAAGGAAGATCAAGGTCAGTCAGTATAGCTTTAGTAGCTTCACAAGTAGTTCTATTCTTCCTTTCTGCAACCCCATTCTGTTGAGGGTTGTAAGGCACTGTCAGCTCCCTCTTGATTCCTGCTTCTCGACAAAAATCATCAAACTCATTAGATTCATATTCACCTCCGTTATCTGACCTTAGGATACGGATGTGTCTTCCTGTTTGGCTTTCAATCAGAGCCTTGAACTCTTTGAACTTGTCAAAAGTTTCACTCTTGACTTTGAGAAAGTGGGTCCAAGACTTTCAAGAGTGATCATCTATGAACAAAACATAGTACAAGCACCCACTCAAGGAGGGTGAAGACATAGGCCCACATATGTCAGAATGAATCAAATCCAAGATTACTTTAGATCTATTCTAATTTCTTGCTTCTGGAGAATGATTTCTTAGTGTTCTTACCTAGAGCACAACCCTTGCAAACACCATCATGTTTAAGAGAAAACTTTGGCATACCTGTAAGCATCTTTTGAAAGCCTAGAAGAGCTATATAGTGAAGGTGTCCAAACCTCCGTGCCATAGTTCAAATGGGTCAACTGTGTTGTGAACCAAAGCTTGTGTGGAATTCCCGAAAGCTTTGTAAAGACCTCCCTCTCGAACTCCAATCGGTACAGCAGAGCTTAGCTTCTCATTCTTTGCCCATAGTAAGATCTTCTTGTCCATGAAGAGAACCTTGTAGCCCTTGTCTTCTAAGCCAGCAACAGAGAGGAGGTTCTTTTTCAACCCAGGGACATATAATATGTCTTTAATATGCAAAATTGTGCCTGATTCAAGTTGAAGTGAGGTTGAGCCAACTCCTTCAATCTTGTAAGTGGTGTCATCCCCAAGTTCTACTTGAGTAGTGAACTTCTTCTTTCTGTAGCTGGTAAGTGCTTCAGGAAAACCTGCCATATGCCTGGAAGCACCACTATCCACTAACCAAGAGTTCGCACTATTTGTGATGGATCAAGAAAGAGCAGAGGTCAGGTAGTATTCCCTTCTTGGTTCATCTTCTTTGGAAGACTTAACATTCTTTTTTTCTTGGGTTCTTCTTCTTTTGCTGCAGAGGCCTGGAACCTTCTTTTGAACTTTCTCTTGAGTTGCCTGCAATCCTTGGCAAAATGTCCAATCTTATGACAATTAAAGCATTCTAAACTTGGATCATCTGAACGTTTACCTTGTGGTTTCTTTTCCTTCTTTTTCTGGGTAAAGGGTTTCATGAACTTCCTTGTCTTAGCTATAAGAGAAAGGCTTCCTTCCATAGCGCCAATTGCTTTGCTTTGAACTCTTCCTTCTTCTTCCAAACAGTCATGCAAAAGTCTATCAAATTTTGGTTGAGGTTCACATCTAGTTACAATTGCCAGAAAGGTTTCCCAAGAATTGGGAAGACCATCGAATACAATATGTACAAGATCATCGTCATCCATAGGTATACCAATAGCAAACAGTTGATCTCCTATCTGTGCAATTTTTGTGAAGGGGGCAATTCCTTCATCCTTGTTCATCTTCAATGTACAAAGCCTTTTCTTCGATACTCTCTTCTGGATAGGTGCCTTCTTTTCATATAAATTCGTCAAGGTATCAAAGCATTCTTTGGCAGTCTTCAATGGTGTGATGGTGGGCATCAAGGTATCCTTGATCGAGTCATAGATGATCCTTCTTGCCTTTGCTTGCTTCTTCTTGAAAGCAATTCTTCCAGCATTAGATGTAGGTTCTTCTATGGCATTAAGAACCAAGTCATCAAGGTCATTTTCTTCCGGGGTGGCCATGAGCCTAGCTTTCCAAGAGTTGTAGTTGGCTGATCCCTCAAGCCTCTCTTTCGGTCTGAAAGTGTTGGTGGCCATCTCTGATTCACAAGTCTGCAAAATGTCACAAGGTCTAGGAAGATTACAGTGATCGGCTCCCTTACTGCAATCTTCACATGCAAAGCTCTGATACCATGTTGAATTTTAGCACGTGCATATATTCTTTAAAAATTTTGCAGACTATAATATATATAACAATAAGACAAGTGCAGTAGTCAATCAATCATTACACAATGAACACAAGATGTTTTCACGGGGAAACCTTTAAAAGACAAAAACCCCAAAAGCATTAGTAATTCATCCCTTAAATGAGATGACTGAGTTTGTAGAAGAAATAGGAAATTTATTTCAGAATTCTGAGATTAATGTTGTAACAATTTTTTCAAACCCTAACAGGTTTGAACAACATTTCCAAACCGTACCAAGTTTGGACAAAACTTCCAAATCAAAAACTGTCACGTGGAGGATGAAAACCAGCTACCCAAAAAATCCTTCTACTGCCCGAAAAAAATTTCTACTGCTCAAAAAATTGCAGACTGTATCTGCTACCCGGAAAAATGCAGACTGTTGCCCGAGTTGCCCGAACCCAGTCTGTTGTTGCCTGAATTATTTTACAACTGCCCGAGCTACAGCCCGAAATCTCTGTGGGAAGCCCGGATTGATTTTCCAGCTGCCCGAACTTACTTCTCTGCTGCCCAAACCTTTTTTTATGCTGTCCGGATTCACTATTGGCTGCCCGAACCTTCCTATGGAATGCCCAGACTTTTATGTGGGATGCCCAGAACTTTCTATGGGCTGTCCAAATTGTTTTACAGCTGCCCAAATTTTCATGTGGGCTGCCCAGACCTATCTGTTGCTGCCTGTGAGTTGTGGTGGCCTGTTTAGGGTTGCCCAAGTGTGGGAGCAGCCTGTGGTGGCTGCCCTAGATTACCAGCAAAAGCTTGTTGGAGTGGCAGCGAGTATTGGCAGCCCTCCTTTGTTGCAACCTATGAAGATGGAGACTCTAGCTAGCTAGGCCGCCAAGCTAAAGGAAGATACAAAAGAACAAACTTAGCCACGGTTTCTTCTTTCAGCAGTAACGAGGTATGATTTGCCAGTTCTCAAAGGAGGAAGCAGTCTAAAGATGATGTTGTCAAGTGTGTCTAAAATTTTTGCAAGTGAACTTCATTTATAGTCCTTCAATCACTTGAAGCGGTCCCTTATAATTAGGAATTGATAATAGGGTTTTATTCTTTTTCATTTTTACCCTTTGACTATAACCTTTTGTGGTACCATAGGCCTTCTTGTATTTTTACTTTAACTTCTTGTGGTACAATAGATCTTCTTGTATTTTGACTTTAACCTCTTGGTTTTCCTCATGGACCAAGGATTAGGGTAAGAAGATCCTTCAGGTGTTTTGTGGTCAAAGCAAGTGGTCATCAGGGTCCTTCATGCCCACTCAAAGTACATCTTCATAAATAGGGAGAATTACTAATGCTTCTAACTTGAACTCCTTGTGCCACCAAGATCAGGTACTAGGTGTCTCAACCAGGGGTAACTAATCCCTAGAGACAGTCATATAGCCCATAGATCAAGGATAGGAGTGCATCACTAGACCAAACCCATTCTAGGGCTTATGGTGATAACCTGGTAACTGACCAAGTGCCTCAGCACTAGGCTACATCAATTGACTCAATGGCAAATACTTGGTAACTGACCAAGCACCTCCATTCTCCCAGAGAATGGCCCTCGGCCCTAGGTTGAGTCCCCTAGTCCTAGATTGGTTCAAGTTCCTGGTAACTGATCAGGTGCCTCCATTCAAAGTATGACCCCTCAGCTCTAAGTTAAGGCCCCCAGTGCTACACTGGTTCAAGTTCCTGGTAACTGACCAAGTACCTTCATTCAAAGAATGACCCCTCAGCTCTAGGTTGAATCCCACAGTCCTAGACTAGTTCAAGTTCTTGGTAACTCACCAGGTGCCTCCATTCAAAGAATGGCCCCTTAGCTCTAGGTTGAGTCCCCCAGTCCTAGACTGGTTCAAGTTCCTGGTAACTGACCAGGTGCCTCCATTCTCCAAGAGAATGGCTCTCGAGGCTGCTTAGGAAAAATCAATAGTTCGAAGGTGAATATTCTTAGCATTTGTTAGTCTTTTCCCTTTGTGTGCATATTCGTATAGGAATTGATTTTTACATTTAATCTAGCTTGATTGTGTCATATTGATCTTTTGCGTGCATAGCGCATCTCTCGCAATTAGGAGGAAGAAGTAAATCTAGTAGTCGTAACTCGACTAAACAGGGTTTGCTCAATCATGCAATCTCTCCCCCTTAGTCACATATGACACAAGGCCCTCTTGAGTTCTCTTTTTGACTCCATTCTCCCCTTTGATGTACTGGCACTAGTCTTTTTTTGAGGACTGATCCTTCCCTCCTTCCCATCACTCATTCAAATTACCTTTTATACTACAACCATTTCTCTAAGGCAGCCTCTTCAGTTCACCTTGTCCCTTATTGCATATGCCTTAGTGATCTTAACCTTAGTGAAGCCCCCCTTGAGTTGGAGAAGAGCCAACTTGAAGCGAGGAAGAGAGGAGTGTGGTGACAGTGGCTTCTTTTTTCGCAATTGCCATCGGGCTGGTGTGCCTACTTTTCGGCTTTGACACATGCACGCAATAGGCATGGATTGTAGTTTCTGTGGTGTGAGTTTTCGACCCCAAAGTTGAAACAGTGACACGTGGCAATCCGTACAAGTTTGCTATAATGAACCATTCCTCAAACAAGTCACCTTAGGAAACTTAGCATAAGTTTCACTTGGTGAATCCAATATAGCTCTAACCTGTGGGGTTGGAAAGAAGACAGATCAGGCTACCTCAGGACAAAGTTTTAGACATTCGGGAGTAGGAATTTCATAGATACAGCAGAATCAAGATCAAACAATTTTGCAGAAGAAATTACAGAAACTAGGGCTTCCTGTTCCGAGCACTTTCCTCCATAGATCAACTGAAAAAGGAGGACAATCTAACTTTCCCTAGGAGGGTGCATTCTTCTGTGGAAGCAAAACTCAATTCTGAGAATTTTCATTTTTTGCCCTATCACTACTGCCGAGAAGACTAGGGCATCAGTTATTTTGCAGTTTTGTCCACATATTTGGGAAAAGGAGTACATCTCTCTCTCCTATTAGTTTTGCAAGATTCCAAAGTTGAAAAATTAGGGTTTCTTTGTCAAACCCTAGGTCAACCAGAAGCAGTTTTCGAGAAAAGTATTGAAACAAGCGTCCAGTTGAAGCATTCTTATTAGTAAGATCAAATCTCTCCATTTTAATTTGAGATCCTCATTTGATCAAGATGACTAACAATACCAAGCTTGAGGACAAGCTTGAAGGAGCTGAGAACTTTTGAGCATGGAAGTAAAGAGTGCTTTCATTCTAAAAGAACATGACAAGGAAGACTATGTCAAAGGAGAAGTTGCAGATCCAGAGGGAGATGAAGACAAAGCAAAGCACAAGAAAGACTCCTCACAGTTTAGATGTTTCACTAGTGATGAGAAAGGACATTTTGCAAGTAATTGTCCCAAAGACAAAGACCTTGCAAACAAAGGAAAGAATAAGAGATATCATGCTCATGTTGTCGAAGATGATGAACCAGTTAAGAAGAGAGAAAGGGAAGATTTGTCAAGTGATATACGTTGATCCAAAAGGATTCACCTCATAAGGTGAAGCTCGAGATGACTTCTAGTATTAAATAAAGGGGGTAGGAGAAGCTCCTACAATTTGGACTCCAAAGATGAAGAATTGTCCATACATGAATACCAAGAGATCTCCAAAATACAAGATCCAAGAGGATCTAGTGCATCTAGAAGATATGAAGATCAAGGTCGATGTTTCAAATTGAAGAAGATCATGTTGGCAAGGGAGCAAAGATCAAGGGGGAGTCTACCTAACAAGCAATCAAAGCTAAGGATTTGAATTGTTGAATTTAATTGATGCTACTTAGTTGTGTACACATTTATGTTCCTAAGATCATGCATTGTAGAGTGTTTGCATTAGTGAACAATATACTACTAATATGCATGTGATGGGTAAGTAGCCTATGGTACCGCACAACACTCAATTGCTGCTCATCTAGAATGAAATCTCTTTGCTAACATATTGAAAGAAGTGCACATTCTTAACTATGTTCTGGTAGAGATGGAAGACATCTAGAAAGTTACTGTACGTATGTGGGATATAGATGAATGTTGTGTTGAAGCATTTGATAAGATAGTTGCATGATTGTGTGACCTATGTCTTCATCATATTTTTGGAGACTATGAGGTGTATCTAATCATGCAACTAAGTTTGCTTGTAGGAAGGATTTTGTACAATCACCTACAAGAGAGGAATGATGGAAGTTGTTCTGAAGAACAAGTGACTATGGCTCAGCTATGAGATTCAAGAAGACTTACAAACTCTAGCATACTACAGATGTACAAAGTGAGGTTTCTCTCAAGATATAGATAAGATAAGATAAGATAATTTTATTAATGTCCACTAATGACCACAAAGTAGGTCAACGGGACTGTTGGTTACAATGATATGCTATGCATGTGGGAGGATCAACCGATCTCTCGTAAAGAAAATACAATATAATCAATACAAGTGAAATGGAAAGAAGAAAGAAGTAAAGATGTGTAGGGTGAGCTAGTCTATAGCATGGGAGAGCACTTGCTCTAGTCCCAACCCTGTAAACCTTCACAAGGGCGAAGGAGCCATGGTGGGCAAGATCGAGGAGCCAAAGTAATCAAGGAGGGTCTGGTACTCCTAACATCCAAGGCTGAACGAGGAAAACTGCAGGAACTGCAGAAGTGTCTGTTGCCCTGATCCGAAACTAGTAAGCGTGGGGCGCCCTTTGGAACGATGTTGACGGGGTCTATAGGGTCCTGAGCACCTCACGGAGGGAGGTCTGGTACGGAGCTGTTGTTGGGATCTTGTGGGTCGAGAATCTCCAGCCCTTAATGATCTGGGAGCTAGGTCGATCTCAAGATCAGTAGATCTCTTGGTGCCTCTGGAAGATGGTAGCCTACTTAAGAATGCTGTGATCTGCTGTGTGATGTCTGGTCTAGTGGGAGGCTGGAGGAGCTGTGCTCAAAATCTGAGGGCCTCCTAGATATAGAGCGTTAGAAATCTCTAATCAATGTATCTGAAGAAAGCGGCTAAAGTTTGGAGGCGCCTAAACAAACAATAGAAGCGTCCTCTGATCTCATAGTAGACAGGACACCTAAAGATAAAATGTGACTCGGGTTCCACTTCCTGAAGGTGACACAGTTGGCAAATCCTCTCTGATCTATCAATCTGATGGTCTGACTCAACCCGGAGTCTATGAGAGCCTACTCTAAACTGCTCGAGAGGGATCCGATTAGTGTGCATCCAATGGAGGAACGTATACTGGGGCCGGACAATGAGCCCGTCTCTGAACTCCAAGAAGTGCTCAGCATAAAAGGCCATCTTTGGGTGCAATCCTCCTGGAGGATTAATCCAAGTAAACTAGACAAACTGCTTGTAGATATCGTCTCTGATGATCTTGTTTAACTCTTGTCTGGTTGGCAGAAGGTGCCCAGAGGCATCCAGAGAGTACTGGAACGGGGGAAGACGATCTAATTGGATCCCTACTAAAGCAAGAAGGCTCGAGACCCCTGTCAGCCAACATTTGGTCCTGCCTGGGTGGGAAGCGCTGGCTATAGTCTGAGCAGAGCAATAAGCTAGAAAAGGGTACCTGTCCTGGCCTTTTGTTGAGTCGACTAACCCTCGGATCCGATGCAAGAAGGAAATCAATCTGAAAACTGTCTCGAGGCGGAAGGGCTGGGTTCCAAACTCAACGAGGATGATGTGTCGCGGTACTGTCTGTTTACATCTAATGATACGTCGAAGAAGAAGGATTTGGACTCTTTCGGTCGATGCCCAATCGAACTCGAGTAAGGAGGGCCCCCAGATCTCTGATCCTTAAAGAACGGTAGGACGGATCAAGGTGTTTAGTAGATCCACCTTGGATGAGATATCCCGGAAATGGTGACGAAAACATTATCTCTCAAGGAGGGCTAGGGACCCGTACCCCTTGTTGATTCGAGGCTGAAGAGTTGGTCGTAGACTGAAGTGGGGGCCAGAGAACTGCACTCCTAAATAAGTGTAAGTACTAGTGATCTCAACCTCCTCCCCTTTGAATAAGAAGCGAAAGTCTGAGGTTTTCTTCACACCATTGAAGATCATAACCTTAGTTTTGCTCAGATTCACAGTCAGCTTCCGTAGTTCACATAACAGGGCTAGGG
The DNA here is from genome assembly GCA_001517045.1 of Pseudotsuga menziesii. NCBI lineage: Eukaryota > Viridiplantae > Streptophyta > Pinopsida > Pinales > Pinaceae > Pseudotsuga > Pseudotsuga menziesii. The sequence continues at coordinate 221,339 of LPNX010754066.1, forward strand.
CGTCAAGTTGTCTCTACAGACCTTCCGAGGAGGAGATAGGAGTACAATGTCATCAGCGAAAAGTAGGATGGAGATCAGGACCTGGTGGAGGAGGCACCAATCTATCTCTTGGGTATGCTCATGGAGGAAGGTCTCCAACTCGTCAATGTATATTCCAAACAGGTTGGGGGAGGCGGACAACCTTGTTTCACCCCAATGGTGCTACGGATGAACTCGAATAATCCTCGAGTTGTGCGAAGGCGGCCCTAAACACACTCGTATAGATGCATAATAGCCGTCAATAGGATCATCGAGATGCCAACATCTCTAAGTCACTGCAATAGATCCTCTCTCGGGACTGAGTCGAAGTCTTTCCGAAAATCTACAAAGCAGCAGTAGACTTTCGAGGAGTGGTGTCATGCCTCCTCGATCATGGCTCAGAGAGTAAAAATGTGGTCGATGGTCTGATGCGCTGGTCTGAATCCTGCCAGACCACGAGCTCTAAGAGTTCTCTGTTCGGGATCATTGGAAAGCTTCATATGGAGAACGATGGCATAAAGTTTTGAAAACATGTGTCCTACCATGATCGTTCTATAGTTGTTAGGGTCAGAGGTGGCTCTTGACTTGTGGATCGGATGGATGATGTGATGGGACCAGACTGGTGGAAATCCTTCCCGCACCATGCGGTTGAAGAGATCATCCAGGTAGCCGACCAAAACCCAGAGACCATGCTTGAAAAACTCTGCTTGGTGGCCTTTCTCGTTTGCTAATTTGTTGCTGCTCATCGCCCGGATGGCTTTTGTAACATCATTGTTGGTGAAGAGGTCGCAGGAGGAGGGGGGGAGGTAACATGAATGTCATCCTAGCCGGGAATGTCATAAAGCTTGGAGGTGTGGGTGAACATGGAAGCAGGGTCCAAGTCGGGTGACAGAGGAGAGCGCCGGGAGAGGATGGTACGCCAAAACTGTTTGGGGGAGCGGGTAAGGAGGGCTAAGAGTTCCCGTCTTCTCTAAGAAACAAAATGTCGTTTTTTTCAATGAAGGAGACAGCGGTAAGATCTTTGGATGTTTGGGTAGGTCGGGTGGGAGTGGAGGAAGGCATGACGAAATTCTTGGTGAAGTATTTTGCAATCCTCGTCGTACCACTTGTTCATGGGGCAAGAGCTAAATCTATGAGTGGCAGAAGAGGTACGAGTGGAGTGGGGGAAGGAGTTAAGCATTGCTTCCCAAATTGCAGACAAGTGGCATTGGTACTTGGCAGCGGCTTAGTTGAGCGAGGAGAAAAGGGCTTCAGGAGGAAGAATCTAGCGAAGGTCTGACAAGAAGATGTCAGGGTCGCCTTCATCGAAACAAATGGTGGTCTGAGGTGGTGAAGAGTGGTTGTTGGGGGAGAGCGAGGCTGGAAGGGGGGGGGTCAACTTGGAGGGAGAGAGAAAGAAGTGTGTGGGCATCTAGTGGGATGGGGGAAACAGAGAGGTCTCGAATGAAGGGGAGTAAGTTCTGGCTAGCCATGGCATAATCCACTACACTAGCCCCGCCTCCATGTGGCCAACATGTGAAGGAGTGAGAGTTTGGGAAGCAAGGGAGGTCGTTCAGAATAAGCAACTCATGGGATTCCCCTAACTGCAGGAGGTGCTTGCCGTACACTGTAGTGGGCCCCAGGGCATCTTCTGAAGTCCGATGGAGACCAACTGCGGCAGGGTCGAGTCCTTCAGTGCAAAACACATCTTCAGATCGATAGTGGAGAGGAACCTGGAGGTCCCTAGTAAGAGCATTAAAATCCCCCATAAGTATGACCTCCCTGTCAGTAGAGTACTAAGTGATTTTAGTGTACAGATCCATGAAAGGGTCCCCATCCGCTCCGTTGTGGATGGCGAATGATGAAGACGCGGGTGGAAAGTAGCAAACTGCGAAGTAGACATGTCTCACGGGGATGATCTTGGTTCTAATCCGGATCCACATGAATACAGCGTACTCATCAAAGGCCATCAAGGAGACCCTCTTCCGGAGAGTCTCTCTAACCAGGCAAGCAACGCCCCCTGATCCCCTAACTCCACCAGAACTCCTTGTTTCCTGTCTACAGGCTGAGAACCAATGATAACCTGTGATATCCGGGAGAGGTCGTACAAGGCTAGCATGAGTCTCGGTCACGAGGAGGATGTCAGCCGATGAGAGTTGACTATGACTAGAAATTGCTCTTGTGACCAAAGACACTTGATAGTAATTGAAGTAGAAGTGTATATCAAGCAACCTGCAGGATTCGAGACTCTCTAAACAAAGAACCACATGTGCAGATTAAAGAAGGCTTTGTACGGGCTCAAAAGACACCCATGACAGACAATTACATGATGAGCTTGAGGACCACCTAGAGTGGTGAGATATCAGCCTTTGTGACAAGGTTGAAGATGAGAAACTCATAGATGGGTTCAAGAGGAACTTGCTAACAGAATTCGAGATCTTGGTATCCAATGGCCTTGCGAGATGACATGGATGGATACACAAAAAATCAACAATAAAGATGGCTACCAGTCACTCTAGTGTTGAATGTTCCGATGTAGAGAATACATGATGTAGAATACAAGGAAATTTGAAGTTGTTGGTTGATGCTTCATCAGAGTTAGTGGATGTGACACTATACAAAGAGATTATTGGTTCATTGTTGTGTCTGACGAATATCTAGCCAGATATATGCTTTGTTGTGAATAGCTTGAGTCAGTATCTGGTTGAGCCCAGACATGTTCACCTTGTAGCTGCAAAGCATGTGATGAGGTACCTGAAAGGTACGATAGACTATGGTCTCAGTTATACTAGAGATCATGACTTCAGACTATACGATTATGCAAATTCAGATTGGGCAAGAAGTGTCTCAGACCAAAAAAAGCACTTCAAGTGGATGTTTCAATCTAGGGTCAGCCATGATCTCATGGCTTAAGCAAGAACCAGTCCAGTGTTGCTCTCAGCACTGCAGAGCGAAATATATTGTAGCTTGTTCCACAATTTTGAAGCCATATGGCTTCAGAAGTTTTTATCAGGTCTATTCGATCTCGAGATGGATCCCACTGTGATTCTATGTAATAACCAAAGTTGCATGAAGATGACAAAGAACCCCATGTTCCATGATACGACGAAGCACATAGAAATTTGGTATTTCTACATTCATGACATGGTGCAGAAGGGAGTTGTAAAGCTCCAATATGTGAGCACAAATGAGCAAGTTGCAGATGTGTTGACTAAGCCTTTGTCTCGTGTGAATCTTGAATACTTCCGAGACAAGCTTGGTGATGTCTGTAAGAACTTCCCTTGAAAGGGGGAGTAGTACTGATGATACTATGGTATCCTGATCACAGAAGGTAGCTCAGTTGGGATTGATCATCCTTAGACTTGATCCCGTAATTCTGAAAGGAAGGACCGTCTTAAATGTTGATATTTAGACTTGATCCCGTAATTCCGAAAGGAAGGATCATCTAGAATGTTGGTTGATGGACTTGATCCTGTAATTCTGAAAGGAAGGCTCGTCTAAGATGTTGATTGGTGGACTTGATCCCATCATTCTGAAAGGAAGGATCGTTTAAGATGTTGGTAGTTGATCTCGTAATTCTGAAAGGAAGGATCATCCATGTTGGACTTGATACTGTAATTCCGAAAGGAAGGATTGTCCTATGCACGTATGTGTCAGCTATGATCAGTATTGGTGGATCTATAAAGACTTGATCCTGTAATTCCGAGTGGAAGGATCGTCTGAACACCACAGATGTGTTGGAATTAATACCGCAATTCCGAAAGGAAGGATTGTCCATGATCCCGTAATTCCAAAAGGAAGGATCACCCTTGTTGTCCATGATTATGTAATTTTGAAAGGAAGGATCACCCATGTCATCCATGATCCTGTAATTCCAAAAGGAAGGATCATGTTGGTTGTTGATGCACCTGCCTCATTTTGTTGCCATAGATGATGTTGCTCAAGCCTTGAGCTATTGATGATGATGTTGTTATACCTGTCACGTGTACTTGTTGATGTTATTCCAGCTTCATGCTGATGATCCAACCTCGTGTTGTCGTTGTTGTTGATGTTATTCCAGTTTTATGGTGATGAGACAGCCTCATGATGTCGTTGTTGTTGATGTATCAGTTTTTATACTGAAGATGTTAACGATGATACTTCAGCTCTATACTAAAGATGTTGATGATGATACTTCAACTCTGTACTGAAGATGTTGATGATGATGTTTCAACAGTTTCATACTGTTGATGATGATAATGTTCCAGCAGTTCTATGTTGATGTAGATGATGATGATATTCCAGAAGTTCCATGCCGATGCAGATGATGATGATGTTCCAGCGGTTCTATGTTGATGCAGATGATGATGATGTTTCAGCAGTTCCATGTTGATGCAGATGATGATGATGTTCCAGTAGTTCTATGTTGATGCAGATGCTTGATGATGTTCCAATTTCGTGCTGAAGATGATGATGTTCGAGCTCCACGCTATAGACGATGATGCTCTCGCTCCGTGTTCCAGATGATGATGCTAAATGTGAACAAGTCTTGTATGATCTTGAAGGCAGTCCTTTTTGCAGCAAACTTGATGACTTGAATGTTTGGGCTAGTTTGTGCTTGTAAAAACATCTATTTAGCAGAAGTATGGTGAGCATCCCCTTTGCATGATAGCAGACTACAGATGACCTGTGCAAAGGATCATTTATTGACTACCAGAAGTATCTTTAATGTGCTATGATAACTTGTAGACCTTGGTGCGGAATGACAAGCATGTTACCACTTGAGTTGCACTCAATTGGACTTTCAAGTGAGCCGCCAAAGATGAACAATTACTTGTTTAATTTTCATGTTCAGAAGTCCATGCAGGCCTTCTTAGGCCCTTTTTTAATTTTTTTTAACATGTTCATACCACATGGGGAACTATAGTAAAATGTCTTAGCATGATGACTTTATGTAAAAGGTTTGGATTCCTAGGACTTAGTCATCAATACATTATTCCAAAGTGTTTTTTTCTTTGTTAATTATCTATCGTTTCTAAACGATAAATAATTTTCAAGCTTTTCACTCAAGCCTCCAGAGCTGGAATAATCGCCTTGGTGGTTAGGCCTTGGAAGGTTATTAAAACCTATGTGTCAATGTATATTACCATGCTAATCATTATTGAGTCATTATGAACATGTCCTAAGTCCCCCATAGGTTTTTTTTTATTTTCGAAAAAAAAAATATTTTTTTCCCTTTTATAGGCTTATTTTTAATAAGTCAATTGTAAAAGTTTAAAAAGTCGTAAAAGTGTGGCTAGGAGGTTGTTTTTTCCATGGGGGTGCTTATTTTCTAACTCAAAGCACCCACTTTCCTCAGTTTTCAAGTAATTATTTATCTCCAAAATTAATTATTACTCGAAAACCCCAAAAAAGACCAAAAAATTGGAAAAAGTGAAAAATTCGGCAACTCATAAATATATGGAAACTTGTCGAAAAGGAGTTCCCTGAGTTGGCAAAGTAAAGCGGCAAGTATCCTAAGGATTTTGGAAGGTCAAATCATGCTATTTCCAAGTAAATCAAAGCAATGGAAATTTCCTCCAAGTGGATGCGCATTTTCCAAGGAAAGCTTGCATTTTCTGGGAATTGTGTTGAGTTTTGAGTGTTGGCTTTCCAATTTTTTGATCTTACCATTACCAAACCCACAAAGCACTACTTCCTAGCTCTTTCCATTTGAACTAGACTCTTTCTTTAGCAAGTGCGCTCTCGCTCTCGCTTGCTCTTGTCTATTTAAGCACGGCTTTGCTTCTCATTTTCTCATGATGGTTAGAGGACGGAAAGGTTGTTGTAGCTCTGCTATTGTAGTTTGTAATACTTTTTGGAAAAATAAAGGCTTTGGAGGAAGATCCATGGTGTAACACTTTTAATGTGTGAATGGTAATTGTCAAGTGCTTATGAGGTATAATCTGTCTTGTTTTCTTTTCTTTATGTTTGTTGAATTTGGCCTTTGAAGGGGAGTTGTATCCCAATAGGATAAGATTAGAAAAGCTTGTTTGCTTCATAATCTTATTGTTCATTTGCAAGTAGATTTCTTAGAATGGCATGTTCATTTTGTTTAATGCTCAAGTTTTCCAAGTTTATGTTGTAGGTGACACCAAGCTTTTAACCATTTTTTGTGCAAGGATTTCCAAGTTTGCAGGTGATCTCACTTGAAGAAGGGGTTGAGCTTGTTTGCATCCTCCTCATCTTCAATTTCTTATGAAAGACATAGTCCCTCGGTGTTCCACCAAAGCAGACTCCATGACCCAAAGTTCCCAAGCTTTCAACTCTTTTTTTCTCTCTTTCCTTCACCATTTCAAAATTAAATTTTTCTGGTTACTAGTTACTTTCAGCAGTGTTAATCATTTTAGTGCATAAAAAACATCATAAACTAATTTGATTTGCATTTGCATTTATAAGTTTAGATCTGATTTTAAAAGGCTTACAATTCATAGATCTAACTCCCAAAACTAAGTACTTGCATTCTATATTTTCATATCATTTAAAGTACTTGAGTTCTATGCTAAATCTTTTATGCTTTAATTGATTAATATAACACATTTAGCATAAGCTTGTTGGTTGTTTTGCAGCAGTTGATGATCAGGTAGAGAGGCATTTTCGGGAAATTTTTTAGATTTAAGCCATCAAGGAGCCACCTTTCTTCCTACCTCTTCTTTGGGTAGTTTTAATTTTTAAAACCCCAAAATTTGTAAACTTGTGTCTCCTATTCTACGAAGGAACACAACTACTTCTCATTGTAATCATTGTAAAAAAGAGAAGCAAGTGGGCAGCCAAGTGCCCTCACCCCATCCCCCAGAGGGGATTCACATTTTTTTATTATTTTTATTATTTTTAATTTTTCAAGTTCTTTTACTTTCTTAAGTTAAAATTTAACTAATCCAACCGTGTTCTCGGAAACGAGAGTATCGGTTCTGTGATTTAAACAACTCACATTTAAGTTTAAAACTCTTAAAATTAACAAGGCTTCATTTCCCATAAGCTCTTGTGACCACTGCAAGCCATTGGTTGGATCTGTGGGACAATTAGAAAGGAATTGAAGTGACTTGTAATTAGTCTCACACTCCAATTAAAATTCCCAAAGTGAAAATCTGGCACTTTTTCGAAATTACTCGTTAGTGGGGAAATTTTGCAAGTGAAGCAGGAACTACTAGAAAGTGACCGTGGGGCCCCGTTAGGCTACACCCTTGTTGGTGTAGTGTTGAACACAACCCCACGACTCCATCTAGCCCACATGTCACTGTGAGAGCCACTTCCAAGTAAATCCGGACATATTCCACGTACCCCTCGGGTATATTTGGAATCCCCTTTCCCTTTAATAATTAGATCCTTACCACATTTTAATAAAATTGACCAAGAATCAAATCTCCTTAATCACTCATCTAATTAATTTAAAAGGAACCAACTGAGACAACTGCAATACTTCTTGAGACGTCGGTAGCAACCCCCTTCACGCAAGCACTCCATTAGCATTGGTCTATCTGACATTCTTATTTATTGTTGATATTTAAGTTAATCAATGTGTTGTATGGAATGTTATTTTATATGCTAGTTATTTAAATTATTTCCAGTTCATCTTAGTTTTAGTATTTATGTTATCATCTCCTAGATTAGTTGTTTTATTTTCATAGATTAAAACGACCTTAGATTTATTTTACTTAGGGACCACCCCCCTTGGCTTTGCTAGGAGAGAGCCTAGACGGAGGAGTCAAGATCAAGTGACAGCACTTGACTCTTGTTTTCCCCCAAGGTTGCACCCAGTGGCTTGAAGATTTCTGCCACGTGACCCAAGGTGCAAATTAGGCGGAAACAAGGCAGATTTCTTATTGTAGGTGATTGAACAAACCTTGGATCTCTGTATGATGGTTATGAATAGATCCTTATAGCCATGACAATATTTCCTTGACGAATGGTGATGAAGGCTTATGAGAAAATTGAAAAGGACATGTACGAAGACCCTTGAAAAGGACATGTAATAACAGTTGATGAATAGCATATCCATGATGACATGACCTGATCATGATGACCTCTGGCTGACTGATTTGATGACAGTGACATAAGCATACCAGACCTCTTGATGACAAGCAAACACGTTGATGATCAGCATACGCGTAAACTTTTGGATGATTGGCATGAGTAGCAATTGTTTTTGTGGAAAGGGTGGTTTTAGATCTGACAGGTAGATGACAAGGGTAATGAGCAGCAGTTGATGAGTGGCAGCAGTGTCATATTGAATTGAATGCATTAAGCAGAATTCTTGATGACTTGACATGTTAGCAACAACAAGTTGGTGATGAGCAGCTTGACTTGACATGACACTTAGCAGTACAGTGACAAGTTTGACTTGGTAAGCAGTGACATGATCGACTTGACTATGACAGCAGATTGATGTTAATGAGCCAAGAGCAAAGGTATATGTGTGTGCAACAAATTGATGACAATCGAAGATTGACATCAAGCTTGCAAGTCGAGTTTCGCACTTGAGGATTGGACTCCTCAACCCTTTCTTAGTTGGAGCTAAGAAAACTAGGTTGGGTTTTATTATAAGAGTTAGTGTTCTTTTCATCAGTTGGTGTTGATTGTAATCGCGAACATTGAAGTCTTCATTATTATAAATAAAGCTTACATTACATAAACTGTTGTGTTTCTCTTTGATGTGTTTGTTATGCTTATGACTCATGATGAATATGATGATGCTATCGATAACATAATGATTGATAAACTTTGATTGATTGATAAAAGGTGAAAAAGGTTTAAATTTCTCACACTAATTCACCCCCCTCTTAGTGTGGCCATTGTGTCCAACAATTGGTATCAGAGCAGGCCTTCGTCACAAGCCTTGCAAGCTTGAAGGAGATCCGCAGACACAATGGAGACAAAAGTAGAGTTATCAAGCAATGATGTGCCTGTACTTGATGTGACAAATTATTTCAGTTAGAGAAGCAAAATGAAAGCATATCTGAAGAAGTTTGGTGTTTGGGAGATTGCGATCAATCCATCCACTCCATCCAATAAGAAGGGAAAGGCAGTTGCACAGAAAGAAGCAAAGAAGGACAATGCTACAGCCTTGAAGTTCCTCATGGATGGACCTCCCAGCTCAATGAAAAAAAGTGTAGGAGAGTACACTCCAGCTAAAGACCTTTCGTTCAAGTTGGAAAGCGAGTATCAAAAGGGAATACCAGGCACTGAAAAGACAGATCAGGAATCAAAAGAGAAGCCTCCGGAAGAGGTCACTCAAGAAGAAGAAAAGCAAGAAGTGGACTCCAGTAAAGGTATTGACTCTTTTGATTGTAATAGTATCATTTGTGATGAAATTGAGAAGGTTCTTGCAGAAAATGATGAAGATCTGTCAAAAGCTACACATGAGATACGTCTCACTTTGTTGAATATTGATCTCAGAGCCAATTGCGTCTTGAACACAGTAAATCTGAACCATAGTGAATTCATAAGGTTCAAAAGGAGAATCTTGGATTCTTTGAATGAATATCAGCAGAAGACCATGACAATGAGAGTATTGCTTGTAAAGCTCAAACACAAGGATGAAGAGTTGCGGGATCAGGTGAAAGACAAGAATGGTGAAGTTGAACAACTAAAGACTGAATTGATCAGTCAAAAGGAAGAACAAGAAGATCCTGGTGAAGACTCAGAAGAGATTGAAGAAACTAGAATGGCCAATCTTGATTTAAAGACTCGGCTAGAGGAAGCCAAGAGGATAGAAGAAATCTTGAAGAATCAGTTGAAAGAAAAAGAGCAGACAATCCAAAAGCTGGAGATGGAGGTAGTCGGTCTTAGGAAGAAAGGTGAAAAGACTGATTCCTTTGTCAAGTTCAAGGACAGTTCACTTGTCCTAAATAATATCTTGGATTACCAAAGATCTCCATTTGACAAGTCTGGCCTCCCAAGACTCCAGAAGCAGGTCCATCATCGTCCAAAGTTGCTCCCCATGCACCTGCACATGACAACAAAGACCTTGGAAGTTCAAGAATGCATCAAGGAGTTAGGCCTATTCCTCAAAGCAAGCTCAAAAAAGAAACAACTCCAAGATGGAACCAAAGTCTGAGGTATGAATATGGATTTAATGGTAATTGTTTTTCTTGTTCTAACTTTGGTCATAAGGCTATGGATTGTAGACTCTACGGAAGAAGTGTTGGGAGTCCCAATGACAAAGTTAGGTGTTGGAAATGCAACCATGCTGGTCACATTGCTGCATATTGTCGTGCTATGAGGTGTTATAGTTGCAGTGACTTTGGGCACAAAGCTCAAGACTGTTGGAATACATGGAAACAATCCATGAGAAGTTTCTCATACAACTCAACAAGGAAAGCCAATAATGATGAAGGAACAAATGCTAAAAGGACAAATGGCAAGAAGCAAGTATGGATGAAGAAGACCGAGTAGTTACATATAGGAGAGGTTTATCAGTGCAGAGAGAATGGTTGCCATATGGTAGGCCAAGCTTAAGGTCTCTCAAAGACCTTAGCACACCTTGAGTTCATAAGGCTATAGGATGAACTCAAAGGAGAAAGAATGGCTACTCCAAGCATACAGACAGGTCCTAGGATCATGCATATTTACAAGGGAAGCAGTGATAAGTGATTTCAGATGCAGATATGTGGACGCCCTTTGCCATTGATGCCAAAGGGGGAGTGATGAAGACAAAAGGGGAGCATGCTTGCAGGGGGAGCATGAGTTGTTGTCATTAATGACAAAGGGGGAGATTGTTGATTGAATTGTCATTGATGCCAACATGGGACTTGCAGTGGCCCCACGGGTAGTCATTGATGCCACCAAGTCCCTCTTGCAGTGCGAAGCCCATACAAATATGAATTGTGCTTTGGAGCACCTTATGGAGTCCTGCACGGTCCTTGAACCCACAAAGATTGGATCTTGGAGCCACCACCTTGTTGATGATGTTGAAGACCATGTTGATGATGATGAAGACCTTGGTGATGATGCTAAAGCCCTTGTGGACGATGGAGAAGCCCTTTATAGGTTGAAGAAACATTAATGACCCATTCTGTGGTCATTTATGTTTTTTGAGGGGATCATGGTACCCCTGGAGATGGTCATGAGACATAAGGAGGCTTGGCACTCCCACATGAAGTGGCATGATGGATCTTGACCCTTGTTGGTCCTCTTGTGTGGTTGAGGTGGTTGAAGAAGCCCATGAAGCCTCTTGAATGGTGAAGAAGCCTTTGGAACACCAAATGGGCCAAATGACCCATGTTGTGGTCATTTATGGTTTGTATGGTTAATGATGGTCTTGAGGTCATGTGCATACCCTTGGTTTAATGGTCCTTGTACCCTTGAAGAAATTGTGAAGATGATGTGAAGACTATGTGTTCACTCATGTATTCACTCAATTCACTTCGTACTTGAGCACACTTCTCCTCATCATGGACCAACTTATCTAATACAAGCACATACCTATTTTGCACTTTTGGATCTGTGTGTGGTTTTCTCCTAACTCCACCCCTTGGTGTTGGTTGATCCAACCAAGATGGAAAATAATATTTTGGTGTAAATACATAAGCTAGGGAATGGAGTGGAACTTTCAGATTATCCCACCTATTGACCACATGTTTATGAATATGATTATACAAGATTGCATCTCTCTACTCAACAATGTATTTGATTTGGCCAAGCATGCTATCCATCTACTCATACACCTCTCCAATCATCGATTGATCTGTATCTGCAAATCGAATCATATTATAAATGGACTTGGTAAACTGCACAACATACCTAACTTGTGCCCAAAATTGACCATCAAGAACAGTGTCCTCCACCTCCTAAAAGTCATGTCTATCAAATGTGCTTCCAACTCTGTCTGTCAAATTCTGCCATGAATCACTTGAGACCATACTAGCCAATGCCTCTCTACCTTCAAAAGCTGCCTAAAGGTGAGGTAGTGGCTAGCAAATCTAGTCTTTGTAATCTTCGGTAGCTCCAACCTAGAGTGATTGCGAAAAATATGATGGGCCATGCTATGATTGGTAATAAATTTTATCATTTTCTTCCCTCTATTGTACAAAGCACCAATCCATCTATAATTAGGGTCCCTCATCTTATCATATCACACATCAAAAGGTTCAATGTGTGAACCAAACACCCTGACCAAAATATGTTAGGATACATATCCTCAATGATTCCTCCTACTACCCTACAATTAGCAGCATTATCAACGATGACTTGAATGGCATTGTCTGGCCCAATCTCTTGAATGGTTTTAAGTAAAGGTTGTGCAATATTAATACCAACCTTGTAGTGAACTAAGTAGTCATGGTCTGAAAGGAAGACCGCACCACTAGAAAACACACCAAGAATATTTATCAATGGCTTGCCTTTAACATTTGTCCAACCATCAAATACATTGGATACACCATAACTGGTCAATCATTTGTAAACTTTCCAAGAGCATTATTGACTTTGGCTCTTTTCCTGTCAAGTCCCACAATTCTAGCTTTATATGTTAGTTTTGTTGTTTGTCTTGTGGTTTGATAATCTTAGGAGGAGTTGCAAATTAAGTAGCACAAGCTAGGATATAGGTTCGAGGAGTGGGCATTAGAATATTAATCAACCAGTTCTTAAGAGTTGAAGTAATCACAGTACTCGCTTGAACTGGAATTCAAGCAAATGCTGCTAAAGATGGTTAATAGTGTACAGGTAATCCTATAACTATGGTTAGCAATTGTGTCGAAGCAAAAGTTCTATAATGTTGTTGTTTGGTTCTCTATAGGGATAAAAATAAGATCCATAACAAGTCCAGACAACAAGTCAACAAAATCGCAGGAGAAAAATTCAACCGCAAGCATTATGCACAATGATGATTCTCAACATCACAATCTTGAGTATATAATACATGAATACGTATTAAACAGTTCTAGGAATGTGTTAATTAATTTATATGATAATAAGGGTGATGAAAATAGTTGAGTAATTTACAACTAAGACATCCAAAACATTGCACGAGAAATTATAGTGAGAAGCATTGACCTTGTTACTAGAAATTGGAAAAGTAATTTAAGGACTGCATGCCCTATATATATCATTTTCTATATTGATAAATCAATAACCATGTGCATGTGTTATCACACGTGTTACATTATTATGTCTATGATGGAACTAAACTCTTAATCGTTTATCTATTTCCAAGGCTTTCTACGATGGATCATGGAATCGACATGCTCTGTACTTTGATGTTTGGTAAAATCAAAATACATACTTTATTGCCATAAAGTTCAACAAAGTGAAACTCTAAATGAAGTGAAAATTCCTGCACAAAGATCAACATGGTTTAATGGCGAAGCATCGTATACGTATCTGTCCTCAAATACTATCCTTCTTTAACCCAAAAAAACACTAAATAGAATCCTAATTCAACAGATAAGATCTCTTTAATTCTTTTTATTTTTTTTAGAACGATTTCTGTAAAGATGACATAAATCAGCTTACTTTTGAGAACATTGCAAACGATACCACTTTTAAAAAGCCAAGAAGGTATCCTACCGTGAAGCGATAGCAAGAATGCACTGAATTGAATCAAAAGTTAAGGTAGTTGATGTTGTTGGGACCCCATAATGTCCAGCCAGGGATGGCTCTAGATCAGATGATTTCAACGTCCCCGCAAGTATTGGACACTGAAAGGCCAAGAAAAATAAAATTAATCTTATCATGTATATTTAAAGTTGAAAAAAGTGCAGACGTTCAGCTGACATTATTGAAGTTGTTGAAAATATTTTAGAAGCAATAGGAAGACAAGTATATCCAGCAAATATGTCATATTATTGAGAATTGATTCAATCTCAAGCAAATTTTTATTCAGTTTTGCAAATACACATACGATATAAGGATACATATTATACAAACCAATGAGAGAATAGTCCACATAATTGTTCCCTTGTCAATTATACGCGCTACTCTATAAAAGTCAATTTCATAGCTTGCCATGGAAAATTGGCTCAGGGGTCAGGAAGGTTGGGGCCATAACTTAATCGACATAATTGAATAGATACCCTTTTCCACAACTCTTTCAAGCTTAGTTGTGCAGACCAGCAAGAAAGAAAACTAATAAAATAAAACTCAGGTTTCAACATTTACACCATCCCAGCAAGACGGAAAACAATAAGAAAAATAATTAAATCAGAATATCATTTATAGGGCCTAGAGAGGAGGTTAAGACATTTTGCAGGACTAGTCAGGATCTCAGGAATTCAGAAAGTAGTAAATTGGAACTTTTATTGTACAGCTAGGTTACTAAGCTGTCTGGGGCTAGCTCACTCTAGGTATTATTGATCATTCCCACTATTCAAATGTCACTTTCTGCAGCACTGGGTCAAGTTGACCCTTAGGCATGCACCAATCACATTGATGGGGGGTATCGATCATGGCCAGCAAAACCAGGCCAATCAACACTATCTAAGAATTAACTCAACTTGACCAGAAGACGGCTGAGATTCTATAAAAGTGGTTGAAGTATTATGACCCTATTATACCAGACAGTTATTCTATCAATCCAGAGACATGGCAAAGAAGCTCTCCAATCAATTACAGAAACATTTTTAGCAATAACTAGGTTCGCTCTCGGCAATTCGGTATCATATTTGTAATTGACTTAAGCCTGAGACCGTAAGTTTACTATGTTCACTTCATATACTTGAAGCATTTTGGGAGAACAACCACCAGAACTGACAACATAAATTTCCAAAATTATCTACTTAAGAGCTTATGTGTATATTCATAATATAACCTCTTCTTAAGCAACCTCTTCTTAGCCCAATCATACAAGAGGGTAACAAGATCCATGTAGAAAGGTACACTTAAATAAGTAATGAGTGTAGATGAGCCCAATAGGTTTCATCATAGTTTAAACTTCTTGTGCCCACATAGCTTTAAAACCTAACGCCAAGGACAGCTATCTAACAAATATTGTCCCAGACAGAATGGTTACGAAGTCCTGGATGAGTATTGTCATTGATGACCTATTGCTAAATCCTTTTGCATGAGTATTCAATATTAGAAAGTTTGTATTTATGATTCCTGCTTCCATTAAAAAAATCGCGTTAAAGGTTTACAAAGTAACCATGGTCTGCAATGTACCTTTGGATTTATCCTCTGTTATTGATAACTTGAATGTTTTTGCAAAGAGAAGCACATTTATTGTTATAAAAGTGATTTTATTTATAATATACGTAGACAGTCTACTTTAACTTGGTCCTCGTAACACTCAGAGATGTCAATAACTAGTCTAATTTAACTTGGTCCTTGTAACACTCAGAGATGTCAATAACTAGAAAAGACAGCAAATTACACTGAGATCGTTATATTGAATGAATTTAATATCCGTGTATTACAAATTGGGGAGTAAGATGGATTTGAATTGGTTTTTTAGATTCCAAAGAGTTGCAGCCTGGCCAATACAAAATGTTGACCTTACACGCCAAACAAGTACATAAAATGTGCCTTTGTGTAAGATCTATAAATAATTGAATAATTAAAATCCCGTTTATCCTAGCTATAAAATAATAATACATCCGGGATATATAAATTTAATACCTAAAATAATAATACATCCGGGATATATAAATTTAATACCCTTGAACAATGACTTCAGACCACTTTCAAAGGTTTCTCAAGTTCGCATAGAATAGGCAATATAAGCAATGGTCAAGGAATTCCAAAAACGCCATCAGAGAAGAGATTATACACGAGCATCGGGCATATATGGAGACGCCTGTATATCCTCCATACGGAAAGCAGCATTCTGAGTTTTGTGTATGTAAATTCGTTCAATAATGGGCATTTGTTTAATATGAAATCATGATTTTCTTCTTGAAAACATATCTGTTCACATTCAAAATCCAAAACGATATAAAAAAAATACAGAAATTCAAGCATTTCTCGGGCGGGAAAGTACAAGAGTTTGATTTTTTTTATTTTATAAAATTTATCCATTATTTAAATTCGATCTTTTGACGAATTCCAATTCAAATTTGACCCTTCGCACAAAAGTGTCATGGTATCTTCGGGCTTAAATTACTTTCACGGTTTAAATAGAGCTCTTAAATTCAATTTAAGTGAAAGGAAAATATATATAAGAACGTGTATAATTATGGTGTGATTTCCTCGACGAAGGGAATCGTAGTTCCTTATAAGAATATAGTTCTAGGCAAGAGGAAACATTATAATTGTTTGATTTCTTTTTTATATTGTTTAAAATTATGTTTAAATGGTTAAAAAAACTATTTGTAGTGGTTAGTGATATGAATTTATAATTAAATAATACTAAGTTTTGCTAAATTATAATAAAATACATTTTTTTTAATTATATTTAATTTTTTTATCTATTATCATAATTTTTCAAAAATTAATTTATAATATTAAAAAGTCAAAACATAAGTATATTTATATTCCAATTTTATTTTTCAAATAATAATATAACCATTATTAGTTGAAAAATAATTAATTAATCATTAAAACAATTATCATAATGTAATAAATGGGAAATTTAAAGAGGTGACTAAGACTAGACAATTTTCTTGTCTTTTTATCATTGATTTTAAACATAATTTTGATTCAAATTTAGTTGTTGAAATAGTAATAATGACATAAATACAACTTCTTCAACTTAAAAAATACAATGTGTCAAATGATAATGTCAAAATGTGACAAAATTTAGTTGTTTTTTTTATAAAAATCCCAGCTAGAAAAGGGGCTTTATGGCTTATTGGATAGAGACCCAAATACCAACCCTTTGGGGGCAAAAAAATCCTTACAATTATAAAGTAATTGTTAGATAAAGAAACAACCCTAATGGTAATGGCACAATGCTGGTCCTCTGGGGGTAGAGTTTTCACCTTAGTAAAAAAAATGGTATTAGTTTGTAATATTAAAAAATCTTTAAAATATAAAATAAGCATAACCAATCTATAACTCAAAATCTGTGAAATATTTAGAAATTTACATAAATTTTATTTTTAATTTCTCTTATCATAAAACTAAAATAAATCTATATTAATATATTTCCATAATGTTCAATATTATTCAATTAATAATAACATGTTCAACACTCTCTTGGTAACACCACCCTTTTTAATAATATTATGAGAAAATCTACATACATTATATTAATGCATTAGACCTGGGAAAGCGCAGGCAGACTTCGTTCCTTGGGTAAAGCGGGAAAGCCACCTAGGGAGGTAGCGGACGGACGGAGTTATTCAAAAAGAGCCAGTTGACTAAAGCAATGCTATGCTATGTTAGCACTAACTTTAAATGAAAAGTATAATTTTTTTAATGAAAAGTATATTTTTTAATTAATAATGTATAGTACATTTTAAGAAAATATGAGTATAGTTAACTTTCTTTCTTGATGCATATTTGGAATACAATATGGATTGTTGCAATATGGATTGTTGTACATAGCATTGAATGGCTTTACCTGCTTTAGTGACTAGGTCTGAATATAAATAATTTAAACATCAATATGTAAAATTTACATAATTTTATCAGACATTGAGGCACATTGTCAAATTCACAGTAAGTGAGTACGTTAATTAAGGGCCGGCGACAACATGATCGAACAGACATTGCAAATACTGTGTCAGTTAGGGCATGAATTAAGGACAGGCGACAACATGATCGAAGAAGGCACTGGATGACATTCTCTATTTCAAGCAAATACAAATCGTGTCCAATGCAACCTAGCACCAGCCTTCCAATTCCTCCTATTTTAGCCACGAACCTGCAGGACAATGACCGGTAACTAAATTGTGGAATTGACCATAGTACACTAGTTCATGAACTTTGCGAGGTTCGAACTGAATACCGCGTCAGGAGCTTTGCGAGGTTCGAACTGAATACCCGACACTGAGTACCAGAGGCTAAAACCGGAGACGACAACACCGCAACTTAGCAGATGGCCACATTGATAAGATTAAATGTTATTCACACAATTAATCAATCCGATTTGAAGTCTTAAACACGCATATTTCATAAATGGATTGATCGGCTTTAATTGGCTAGATTTATAATGTATCGCCTAAGAATATCAGAATTTAATCTTTCTGTACAATAGCTATGATAATTTTAAGCTCGGATAGAATTTTCCCTCTATGAAATGAATCTAACAGTTTGAAGCCGAACGATCTGTTAAAAAACATCATCAACAACGATAAAGACCTTTTGAAATCTATGAAACCATGAAACCAATGATCGCCAAGCTTTTGCACGAGTATTGAATTCCACAAAGCTTTAAGCCATATGAAATGCAATATAGCATGAAAGGCTCAGGAATATTTGAGATATGAGTGGGAAAATAAATCCAAAAAGCTTTTAAGCCATTCGAAATGCAAATTGACATGAAAAGCTTTAGAGAATTTGAGAAATGAGTATGAACCTTTTTCCCGGATTTACTGATGAGCTTCTTCACAAACATGTTTAATTGCTTTCAGTTGCCTCGTATCTTGGATGGATGTAATGGAGAATCGAACTACTGACTCGTCTCCGATCTTTCTCCCCGTGTTTCGAACTCGCGACGCGATTCTGGCTGCTGTTTCGCTGTTCTTAGCCTCAGCCACGCTCTGTCTCTGCTTAATATGAAAATTTTGAGAGTAAAGGCTTCCTGAGTTTGTTATGCTTACCGGTTTAGTATATCTTTAAAATAATTTTTAAATCTTAATCCAATATCATAGGAACACGTGTACTCCCGATTTCAATCCCTTTTGCTTTCTATCTCGTCGATCATTTATCAATGTCATCGTTCGGAATATTCTCCTTAAAAAAAACAGTTGTAGCTGTTCGTGTTTCATATATTTGATATTTTATTGCAATTTCTAAAATAATTTATAAAAGTAATCCAGTGTCCAAGACAAAGGTTCCCTTCGTGTTTCATAACTATGATATTTTATTGCAATTTCTAAAATAATTATAAAAGTTAACCCAGTGTCCAAGTCAAAGGGACACGTGTACACCAGATTTGAATAACTTTTGCTTTCCCTCTCGTCCTGCATTTATAATTGTTGTCGCTTCCAAAATTTATAACGAAGAAAACAATTGTCAGTATCATGTTTTATTTTACGATTACGAAGCTTCTCCCTTTTCATGTGGATGAGTGGACGGATATGCTCTTTATGATTATATGGTTAAAAAGTCTTTTGAAATAGTTTCATTTGATAAGATGGTTAACGAAAACTTTTCATAACTAAGTAACTAAAAATTGAAGAACTTTGGTTGAACTCTTCGGAAGGGGATGTTCCCGTACCCTTTTCGACCTTTAGGGTCTCCAAGGGGTTTCTTTTGGTAGGTCGGTTTTGGAGGGGTTTTTTTGGTTGGTATAGTATTGGGTGGTCATGTGGTTTTGTTGGTTTTTTTTATTATCTTTAGGACTTTTTGTTTATTACTCGTTTAGGTCTATTAAGAAGTCATATTGATTTTTCTTCTTGTCTCTCTTTTTTTTCAGCAAAGAGTGGTGTTGAAGGGGCTGGGGACTAAGCAGGATTCTATGGGCCCCAGCTATTAACCACTCAAGGAAGGCCTCGGACCTTTAGGATCAGATGAGGAGTCCTAGTTTTGTATTGGGTCGGGTGTGTTATGTCATGCAAAAGCAGGTGGTATCTCCAATTTGTTGGGCATTCTTAACACCTATAGTGAGGATGCTTCGATGCAGGGGCACTAGACATCGGACATGTGTCCTCTTTACCTAGGAAGGGTCCTTCTAGTCTATTCTCCAAGGATGTAGGGTTAAAAAATCCTTTTCCAATTTTCTCTACTAATCCCTCCAAGGAAGGTGTGTCAGCCATTAACTCGATCAAATTTCAAAATGTTACCATCCAGAAAAAGAAGGGTCCTAGGGGGACTCGAGACGGAGCTTCAGTTACGGAAGGTCTGGAGGAACTACCTTACGTTTTAGTGTTTGTTACGTGACAAGGAGTCTCTGATAACCCTCTGAATGGTTCCACTTTTTGGCCCCTTAGAGCTGAGTAAGCCACTCCCAAAGTTGATTAATGTTACTGGTATCCTTCAATATTTGGGGGATGGGTGGCACTACAAAATTATGTGCCCTCAAAAGAATTTTTTAATAGTTAAAACCTGATATGGTATTGATCCAAGAAACTCTTTGTCCTGCAAAAAACGCTTGTGACATTTTTCTAAAAAAAAAAATCCCTGGATGGGAATGCAGTGATGTGGATGCGATGGGACATTCCAGGAGTTTGCTCGCCTCCTAGAACCCCTTGGTTGCTGACTTATCTCCTTTTTCTTTCGACTACTGGTATCTTGTTGGAAGGGTGACTCCAAGACATTAAGGAAGAGGTGGTTGTTCTAAACTACTATGGCTTATGGGAACAGGCAGGTTTTTGGGAGGTTGTGGGGAGAAGTGGCATTTTTAAGGATCTAATCATGATCCTTGGGAGGGATTTGAACCTGACACTTGGTGCTAACGAAATTTGCGGAGCCACTACTAGGTTAGATCCCTTCATGGACTTTTTTGTACAATTCTTCCAAGATAATAATTTAATGGATGTGCCTCATGATCCCCTTATGCCAATTTGGAGAAATGGTAGAGTGAAATCTGTTGTAAGCAAAAGGCTTGACATATTTCTGATCTCTAAGAGAGCTTTGGATATATTTTGCAAATTTAGATCTTGGAACCATGATTCAAGCATTTCATACCATGTGCCTATCTGCATCCAAGTAGAGACGGAATCTAGTCATGTACACTTCCCCTTCAAGTTCAATCCAATCTGGCTAGAAGACGAAGACTTTAATAAGGTTGTGTGTGATTTTTGGTTATCCTTAGAGCAGGGACCTAATGACACTTCCATGCACACCGTGGTGGTAAAGCTAAAAGATATGAAAAAGATAGTGTGTAGCTAGGAGAAAGGGAAGAAAGCAAATTTGAGAGAGAAATTACTCACTATAGAAGAAAAAATCAGCTCCCTTTTTCAAGGCAACTCAAATGGGGCTTTTTGGAGTGAAGAGAAGGCTACATCGTTGAACTTGGAACCTCAAAAAAATAAAATTCTATATATTGAATTGGGAACTTGGATGAAAAAGAGTAGACCCACTTGGATTAAACAAGGAGACTGTAATTCCAAATTTTTCCACAAGCATGCCAATCATCGCAGGGCAGTGAATGCCATTTGGGAGCTGAAAAATATCAATGGAATTGAGGTAAGCTCACAGGTTGGTTTGGAGTCGGAAGCAATCAAACACATTGGTGATATATTTGTTAAAGTTACAGCATCATGAGTCATTCTCCAAGCCAATCTTATTTGTCGGGATTGGGCCTCATGTGTTGAGGTAAGGAGCCCAAGTTGGACTCAAGAAAATTGAAGTAGATTCTTGAGTTGGGCTCAAGAATGACTAAGCCTTATGTGTAAATGTTAATCATCATGTGTTGAGGTGAATCCTTTTATATGTCAAAGTGGTGATGTTGTACAGTCTTGTTGGACAAGGATAAGGACTTGTGTGTCAAGTCAGATCTTCATGTGTTGAGGTGGACCTCATGTGTAGAGGTTATGATTTGCATGTCGAAGCATTAATGTTATGTGATGTATTACTAAACATGGTCACTATAGATGGATAAGCTAATATTAAGTATCCTCTAGAGACTGGCCACCTCTAGAGTGGATTACTTTAGCATATGACCACCTGGAACAATAGTATTAAAGTATGATCATAACATTGGACGAATCTCCTTAGCATAATTTAATGTGATAGATAAATTAAAGTTAGCACACATGGACCATGCAAATAAGATAAGAGATAAAGATAAGTTGCATAGAGAACAAAGATAATTTGAATTGCTCACGAGAATAACTTCAGTTGATTAATGAGATCTCAATTAGTTCAACTCAAGTGATATTAACAATGAGTAAGTAAGCTAATTAAGGAGAACTCGAATTGATCACTTCAGTGAAATCAATCAAGAAAGAATTTAAGTTAAGAGAATTAGCTAGAGTGTTGATAAAGAAGATTCAATTAATGAATAGTGTTTTGCATGACAACACTTTAGTTACAACACTTGCATGAAGACACTTGAGTTAACATCCTAACTAAGTGATCTAGCTCCCATTTGTATAACTATTAGCAATTTCATTCCGAAGCCAATAGAGCATAGATTTAATGTCAAAGATGAAAGGCATTGCGCATTGTGTTATGCGGGATTGATGAGTTAAAGGTGCAGAACAATTTCCACATGCAGTGATTTGTTATATTATACAATATGAGACTTATTTCACCCATGTTGTGATTCACTACCTCTTGCATGAGACCAAATTTGCAAGTTAAATAGTGTTTCGGGCACACAGCTGGATCATCCAATCATTCTCTCTTCTCTATTGCTCAATGATTACACCTGGGGTGTTTGAATTCTCTCTTATCTTGCACTTGGGGTGCCGAAAGCAACCTACTATTGTAAAAGACATTCTCTGCTATCTATCATTATTATACTGAGGATATTTGTTGGGGTTTTTCATCCTCATTGTTTTGAGGATTTTCCCCAAGGTATATGATGTGTTATGTGTGGATGCTTATGTGTGTGATTGCTCAATTGATTTCAAGTACTCAATAAATCTGCATTTAAAGTTTAAAGATCAAAGTTCAACAAAAAAATTCAACAATATTTAGGGATCCGGGTGCCTCTAATATGGAAGCTTAGTTGGAGGTCATTCAACACTTCCCAAGATTTTTCTCTGAAAAAAGAGGTCTGCAGGTGGGTCAAGAGGTGTCATTGGGGGGATTTGAGAAAATTATGAAATACTTTTCCAAGGACAATAGCCCATGTCCAAATGGTTGGACTGTGGAGTTTTTCTCCCATATTTTTGGTATTATGGAACAAGATATCCTAGAGGCTATGGAGGAATCTAGGACCAAAGGATATGTGTCCAAAGGATTAATTCTACATTTATATCCCTCATTTGTTCCAAACCCAAGAACTTCAATGATTACAATTCGATATCACTCTGTAATTTGTTTACAAAATAATTGCTAAAGATATATCTAATATGATGAAGCATGTTCTAGCAAAGTGCATCTCAAAGAAGCAATTTGGTTTCCTCTCTAATCGTCAGATTATGGATGGCATTGGAGTGGCTCAACAGTTTCTTCACTCTATTAAAATAAAGAAGTTGAAGGCCTTAGCCTTGAAGATGGACCTTATTAAGGCCTATGACATAGTGGATTAAGTATATATTCATTTAATTATACTTCGAATCAGGCTTCCTTTATCTATGATAGAGGGATAATGGCTTGCATCTCCTCGACCCAATATGTTGTCCTTATCAATCGCTCTCCAACAAAGTTATTTGGTAGCACTAGAGGTCTAAGGCAGGGGTTCCCATTATCCCCTTTGCTCTTTATTATTGTAATTGAAATCTTTAGTAGACTTATTGAAAAAACCCGATCGGAGAACAAGTTGGTAGGTATCAGTACATCTCGTTCTCAGTCTATACCCCACCTTCTTTTTGTCGATGACGTGCTCTTGTTTGGGGAAGGATCAAAAGTGGAATGGATCATGTTTAATTACCTCATCAAGACCTTCTGTCTTGCATCCAACATGGAGGTCAACCTAGTGAAATCTTGCTTTTTACATAATGAAGTTGAGGAGGATGGTCTTCAGTCTGTCCTCAAGATGTTTCCTATCAAGGTTGACAATATTAACAACGGTATCAAATACTTGGGATATTTCCTTAATCCCAATTGCTATTATACCAAAGACTAGTTGTGGTTGTTGAGGGATATAGAAAAGAAGATCAGATGCTAGTGTTACAAATGGTTATCCCTTAGTGGTAGACTTATTCTAGTTAAGTTTGTTCTCGAAGGCATTCATGTTTACTGGATGTCTATGGAAAAAATACATGTTATCGTATTTCATCATGTCAAAAAAATGATGATGATTTTCTTGTGGTGAGGTTAGGTAGATAGGAACAAGTTCAATTTGGTTAAAGGGGAGAATATTTTCTCTCCCAAACAGTTAGGGGGATGGGGAATAAAGAATATAATTTGGTTCAATAGGGATCTTAGTCTTAAAATCCTATGCAAGTCCCTCTTTGGCTTGGGACTATAGAGTGAAGTCTTTAGATCAAAATATCTTAATCGATCCCCTGTCAAGGATTGGCTTAGGAATGGAAGGAAAACTGCCTCTCAAGATTCCATTATTTGTTGTGAATTTTCTAAAACATTCAATTGGTTTGGTTCGTGGCTTTCATTGAGGATTGGCAATGGGAAGAGTGTGGCCTTGGGTATATACCCTTTCATTTTTTTTCAGCAGAAAAAACACCAGATCCTGTTATTCAATTGAATCAAAGATCATCATGTACATTCATAACGGAGACTGACTCCATAGATATGTTCTGAAAGGGATCCTCTTGGATCAACATGACATTGTCATCATACCAAGGGCATGCGAGCACAACCTATTTTGTAGCAGGATTTTATCATCACTCCTGTATGAACAGGTCATATTTTTATCGATTTCCTGATATGAATAGAAATGACATAAAACATGAGCATAAAAAGATGACAGAGTGTCTCCTCATGGGATTTCTTAGCTCATAGCTAATAACATCAAAAATGGTGCTTAAAGAGCCAGCACATACTAAAATAACTGAAAATTACCATGATCAGTAATCTTGTCATCCCAAAATTCCTAGAAATTCCCAAAGCCTGAATCAAGAGAAAGTGCAGATTTTGAGAGACTATCTGCAATCTGGTTATGCTCACGGTATATGTGTTTCAAATTCAAATCCGGAAAGTTATGTAGTAGATCTCTTAAATCATCACACCAATGACTCAGATGGGGTAAGTTCAAGGAGCCTTGTCCTGTTGCCCATGAAATGATGACAACAGAGTCTCCAAAAAGAGAGTGAAGTGGTATTCCCATGACCTTTGTGACGGAGAGAAGAGCCCACAGAGCCATCAACTCTGATTTTGTATTAGTACTTCTTCCACAACCCATAGTGAAATGTATACTGTGGGAGCTACTCAAGTACAAAATGAAGCCTGCCCCCCCTATGTTCTTGGAGGCTGCACCATCAAAAAACCCACAGGGATACTCCATTTTTGGTGACAGTCCTATCATCCTATGTTTTATCTTTTTTAAAGGCACAGGGTAAGAGTGAAAGAGAAAATCAATATGTTGAAGGACTGGATAGACAGCTGGAGTTATCCCCTCGAAGATACATAAATTCCTGTGCTTCCAAATAGACCAAAAAGTAAAGAACGGCAAGTATAACTTGGGAAAATTCAGAGAATGTTTTCTAACCCAAAGTTCCAGAAGCAATCGAATCGTAGAACCAGAGGAAGCAATCGAATCGTAGAACCAGAGGAAGCAATATAAAAGGATCCGGAGTTGAACTGTTCAGAAACAGCAACAAAAGTATTCTTCGTGAAATGGCATTCCAGAAAAAGGTGCTGGGAATTTTCTTCCTCTTTTTTGCACAACTGACAGTAGCTAGGACCCTGAGTGCCGCGTTTGATGAGCTGATCCCATGTAAGCAATTTATTTTTTATGAGGATCCAGATAAAGCATCGGATTTTTTCTGGAATATTGAATTTCCATAAACCTTGAAAAATAATGGATGAATCCATGTCGAGCTCCTTTAAGTGGTCCACCATACATTCATATACCTTTGCCGCAATAATAGAACCTGAAAGATTCCCGTACGTCCAAAGACAGCGATCTGGTGAGGATCTAAGACGTATCCTCCCATGTTCCAGTCCCCTAACATAATTCTCCCAGAGAGAATGCCATTCTCCCCCAAGATCCAAATCCGTGGTTGAGAGCCAATAGTTCATGGCTTCATTTGAATGATGTATGGCCTGTGCAAGAGATGTAATGCCATAATCTTCCAAATAAATACGAAGGTCCTGTGGCAGAACAAAACATGTGCCCATACCCAAGATCGGGTCCACACCTACTTTTATGCTTTCACCATTACCTGCCATCCATATTAGACCCTTGCCAAGCCAAGTGATGGTATTTATAAAGCCCTTCCAAATAACAGAAACACCCATAGCTGAGAAAGATTTGCCTCGTAACCAAGTCAGGACATTGTGCTTCTTTAAGTATTTTACAGAGATCACTTTGAACCAGAGACCCTTGCCACATAGAGCGAGCCAAAAAAATTTAAGTCTTAAAAAAGTACTGAACCAATCTAAATTTTTTATACCCCAACCACCTTGACTGATAGGCTTGAAGAGAGAGGCCCAATCAGCTAGGTGGTATTTTTTCTTAATCCCCGTGGAACCCCAGAGAAAATCGAAGATTAAACACATGAGCTTCTTCAGAATGGATTTCGGAATGGGGACTAAAGACAGCCAGTAAACCGGTAAGCTGGTCAGAACAGCCCTGATAAGGACCAGCCTCCCTCCCAAAGATAAGAGCTTGAAAGACCAATGATGAATCCTCTTCTCAAACTTTTTTATAAGCCAAAATCAATCTCTTACCAAATAGCCCGTAGGTTTTATAAAGTAACCAAGGTAATTAAAACCCGTAGAGATGTCCTGGGTTTTGTAAGATAAAGAGCGAGAGATTCTGTTTAGTAGCTCATCATCAGCATTGTTAAACAGAAAACAAGACTTCTCAGCATTTATGAGCATTCCTGATGCTTCGCAGAAAGTATCCAGAATAACTTTGAAAGCTATCCATTCTTCACAAGAACCCAAACCAAAAAGTATCACGTCATCAACAAAAAGAAGATGGGTAAGGGAAAGGTCCTTTGAAATTTTTACCCCTTTTACTAGACCCCGCCTACGGGCATCCTCAATAAGAAGGCTGAGTCCTTCAATCACAAAGATAAAAAGAAGAGGAGAAAGTGGACAACCCTGTCTGATGCCACGCGAAGCAGTAAAAAAAGGAGAGGGGGATCCATTTATGAGAATAGCAAAGTTGACCGAGGTGAGGCAACCCATAATCCAGTTGACTCCTTCCAGTGGCATACCGATTTGAAGAAGAATGAGCTTCATAAAAGACCAGTTGACTCTATCAAAGGCTTTGGATAGATCAAGTTTGAGGACAAAAGCACTTTTGTTCCTGGTTTTGACAATGTGGAGAACTTCTTGAGTGATTGCTAGAGGCTCTGAGATCTGAGGATTATTGAGGAACCCAAACTGCTGCTTTGAAATGAAACAGTCAAGTAATGGTTTGAGGCGACTCGCAGCAACCTTAACTATCAGCTTATATATTAAGTTACAGAGAGAGATATGACGGAAGTCAGCAAAGGTTGAAGGATTGTCTTTTTTAGGAATAAGGGTGATAAAAGTCGAATTGAGAGAGGGCAGAACCGACCCAGTCATCTGAGCTTCTTCCACTAAATAGACCAGGTCATCCCCTAAAAGATAAAAAAAAAGCAAGAAAAAACTCAACAAGAAACCCATCGGGCCCAGGTGATTTGTCTTTCTTGAAAGACTTGAGAGCCCTTTCGATTTCCAAATGAGTCACCTTTGAGTTGAAGTTAGATCGTGCCTCAGGGGAGAAAAAAGATGGGTAAAGTTTGATAACATTTAACTGAGCTGAAATAGTGGTGAGAATGTCATCTTTGAAAATTCTAAGGAAGTGCCTGACACCCAGGTCTTTCAAAGCCTGGTCGTTTTCAACCACCAAGACTTCCTCATCCTTCAGACCCCAAATCGCATTGTGGTTTTTCCTAGCTGAAGCTACAGAATGAAAAAATTTGGTATTAGAGTCACCCAAAGTGGCCCAGATCATCCTGCTTTTAAGCTTGGGAGAAAGGATCTCATGGTCCCTTAACTTTTTCAGATCCAATTGAAGAACCTTGAGAGAGGAAAGAGTCTCTGAGGAGAGGATACCTGATCGGGAGGATGCTAGAATATCATGTATCTCTTTCTCAAGAATAATACTCTTATCTTTCAACTCAAGAGACTTATGATGAGTCCAATCTTTGATTTTCGCTTTCAACAACCTAAGCTTCAACGCGAAGGAGTCCATATAGGAAACGGTGGGTTCCAAGGAGAGGTGAGACCACTCTAGTTTGATCATGTTAACAAAATCATCGAAAGCCAGCCAAGAGTGATTAAATTTGAAAGGGAAGGCACAAGGAGAAGAGTTTTCCTTCCATTCCAAGATAACTGGATAGTGATCCGAGATGGCCGAGGGATAAGCCCATACCCTGTGCTGAGGTAGATGGTCAATGAGGCTGGAGGATAGCAAGAATCTATCCAATCTTTTACTAATTCCATCATCACCCAAGCGGCCATTTCTCCAAGTTGGACCAAAAGAGGCGGGGGCAATGTCCACAAGCTGATGTGAAGAAAAGAGGTGAGAGAAAAAGGGGGCTAGTGGATCAGGGTGGGACTTTTTTCCCCAGACTTCAGAGCAGCTTAAAGTAAGATTGAGATCACCAGCTAAAACCAGATTAGGTTGACTGAGTAGACCACCTTGTTCAGCCAGTTTCTAGAAAGATTCCCGATTGCTATAAGGCCCGTAACAGTTAAGAAGAGAGAGATTCATAGAGGAACCTCGGACCTGAGCTTTAAGGAGAATCCCAGCCACAGTACTGAAGGCTTTAATTTTGAAACAGTGAGGGTTCCATGCAGCTAGTAAGCCCCCTGAGAGACCTGAGGAGCTCAAAGCACAAAATTCCCACCCTGGGCGCAGTTTAGAAAAGGCCAGAAGTGCTAGATGCGAGCTAGTCATAGTCTCCTGTAAGATGATAAGATCTGGTGAAAGGGAGACAAAAAGATTCTGAAGGCTTTTATGTTTGGCCAGGCCTCCAAAGCCACGTACATTAAAGAAAAGAATTTTCATTAAGAACCAGATGAGACAGGCTTCTTTGCTCTAAGGGCCCAAGGGGGGGAAGAATGGATAGAACGAGCAGCTTCCTTCAGTCTTGCAGAAAGAGGAGTATAAAGTGAGTATGAAGGAGGTGAGTCTGAGGAGGAAAGAGGGGCTTTTTTTTTGTTTTTCTCCGAATAGTCACATTTTGGAAGCGTATAGAGTCCAATGGGAGGACCGAGGGAGATTGTGGAGTTTTATCAGTAAAGATGTCCAAAGAGGTCTGAAGTGAGGGGTCCGCGAAGGAAGGAGTCCTGATCGGGCTGCAAGGAGGCGAAGGTACCGTGGGGGTCCTGGAACCAGGTAGGGGTGGGAATTCTAAGTCCGAGAAAATGGAAGGCACCACTGAGTTGTGAATAGGAGAAGGAAGGGAATTCGTTAAAGGAAGCCTTGGCTCTTGTAACAAGACCGGTGACACAGAGGGAGTAAGAATCTTCTCTGAAGGGGTCAAAGGAGTCTTACTAGGCACAGTTTCAAAAACCCGAGACTCAAAGCTCGCATCTGAACCAGAGGAGGAGCCCGTGGCTGCCTTACTAGGCACAGTATCAAAAACTCGAGACTCTAAGTTCGTATCTGATCCAGAGGAAGGGCCCGTGGCTGCCTTACTAGGCACAGCATCAAAAACCTGAGTCTCTAAGTTCGTATCTGATCCAGAGGAGGGGCCCGAGGCTACCTTACTAGGCACAGTATCAAAAACCCGAGACTCTAAGATCATATCTGATCCAGAGGAGGGGCCCGAGGCTGTCAAACTAGGCAAAGTATCAAGAACCCGAGACTCTGAGTTCACATCTGATCCATATGGTAGGCCCGAGACAGTGACAGAGTCAATAAACAGGAGGTCTTGCTCTGTAGCATCATCAAAAAAGGAGCAAGCCTGAGAAAGCATACCTTTGTTGAGCTCGACATCATCAATGTCCCTTGAAATGGGAGAGGGGGAGGGTACGAGTGCCTGAGAAAGAGGTGTTGGTTTAGGAGAAGTATCCCGTTTTCTGAACTCCGGACAGGTCCTTCGGAGGTGGCCCACAGCTCTGCAGTAGCTACAACGGAAGGGCACATTTAAATAGTCAAGCCTCTGTTGAATGATCCTTTCGTTGCAGATGATATCAACCTCAGCTGGGAGACCTGTGGATAAGTCCATTTCCACAAGGATTTTTGCCTTCCGTTTATCATATGTGTGGAGGAAGTCATCTTCAATAGCGATGAACCTCCTTAGGGTATTCCCGATACCTTCCATTACTTCACGATTCCACAGAGGAAGCGGCAGACTAGGTAATAAGACCCATAAATGTCGCTTTTTAACCCGTTCTCTTTGAGGGTCGAAGTGTATGTGCCAACGATCCAGAACAAGTGACCCCTCACGTATGCGCCATAAGGAATTGAGAACTGACAGTGCATGTGCTTCTTCCAAGAACACAATAACTATCCAGCCTCTGGCTAATAAGCTGATCGAAGGGGTGTACGAGAAGAGAGGTTTCCAGTTTTCGACGGCCCAGATTTGCCAGTCATTCTTCCCCATTTTCGTATATTCCAGTCTGCCGATAAGGGCTCGAGTGCATAAAGCCTCTACCATGTCCAAAAATATGTCTCTGCCAAGAACATAACGCAGTTTGCCTTCTCACACTTTAAGTGCCTTTGCAGATCTTCGATGACGACTGCGCAGCCTGGAAGGTGAGAGGTTTTCTTCCATCCCAAAACTCGGTTCTAAAAAACCTCGGCCAGCAAGGACTGAGCTCGAAAGGGCTCCAAGAAACACGTAAGGGGGTATCACAACCACGTAGGAGAGCCACGTAAAGACCACGTTATGGTTCAGAAAGGGGAACGGGAAGAGTCAACCCAGCAAAAGGAACCCGAAATAAGAAGGTTCTGAGTGTCGAAATAAACCCCCAAAGCGCCGACAGAAAAACAAGAACGACACCCGCAGACTATGAGTGGACTGCCAGGTAAGAAAACCCTAAAAACCCGGGAGCTCATGAGGGAAAACCCAGTCGGAATACTAAACCATCTGACAACACCCGGCGAATAAGCGACCGGTTGTGCCACAGAATCCGGACAACCCTTCAAAGAAACCCTAGGAGAAACGTAAAAAAAAAAACCGGAAAAAAAGTCAAAAGGAGGCTGACCACCTAGACCCAGCTCAAGTAAATTGTGTATTCCCACTTTTTTCAGCTGGTTGGTACTAGTCCTCCACCGTGGAGGATGGACTCCAGTTGCCGGGTCTAGGTACAGAAAAGTCAATCCCCAAGAAAGACAAAACCCTAGTGACGTTCAAGTGTGCGCCCACCAGAGCAGGAAGAAGAAAAAAGTAGAACTTAAGACAAGTGAAAAAACCAGAAGAAGACCCAAAGGACGGGACTGCACCATCCAAACAACAAATAGACAAACCCTACATCAAAAAGAAGGAAGAAAAACAGCGGCACGATAACCCTCCATGCCAACAGAGACAAGTAATGTAAAGTGAAGGGCAGAAAACAAAGAAAGGCGCACAAGGTGAGGCCTATTCCCCGACGCCATAGCCCTGGTTCAGGCTGCAGCCGAGGTCTCCATGCGCATCTGACCTTACCATTTAGTATTGATATGTTATTTAATGAAATTGAATTTAGAGAGGAGTATATGTATATACCCTTTCATTAGTGGGGAGACTTTTTATAAGCTCTCTCATTCGTTGGTTTCCTACTTACATGTGGTGGGCCTTACCGAGCTTGCACATATCATACTTCCTGATGCAAATCTAAACTCATGCAATTATTGGTTTTCAGTATTCGACTTGGGTTTAACAAGCACTATGGCTCTAGAATGGTCACTTTTATTATTGGGCTCAACCATTGTGGGATCAGATTAACCAAGGAAGAGGATTGTTTGGTTTGGGGATGGAATAAGAATTCTGGGAGGATCTTGGATAAATATATTTATGAGGCCATTTCGATAACATCAACATCATTGGATCACTGCTAGTGGTATAAGAAATTATGGTCCTGGCATATTCCTCTGAAGATAAATGCTTCAGCTGGTTGTGTTTGGAAAAGAAGATCTTCACCTATGACAATTTAATGGAGAAATATTTGTATGGGCCTAATGTTTGTTTGTTGTGTAAAGTGGTCGAGGAGGGCATAAAACATCTATTTATGGAGTGTGGGTTTAGTCATGAGGTATGGAATCAAGTACGTGGAAATTTGAAGATCAATTTCAAATGGAATCTCCCCTCTTTGGAGGAAAACTTAGTATGTTTGTCTTCATCTCTGCCCCTTTTCAAATTATTTCCTTTCTTCATCATGTGGAACATTTGGAAAGATCAGAACGCCTTTGTTTTTTAAGATATACTTCAATCTCTAGCCTCGGTGTGTATAAGAAGCCTGGGATCTTTTAAATATTACTACAAAGCTCCCTCTCTGAAGAAGCCCTGGTCCTTTCAGCTACCAATGTTAAATTCAGATTTGCCTACAAGTTAGTTTGATGGTGCATCTAATATTGAGATGTGTGGAGGTGGTATGGTGCTACAAATGAATTCAAAGCATCTTTTTTTTCGCATGTTGAACTTGGGAGCTAGGACAAGTGAACTTTTAGCTCTTTGGGGACTATTATCCTTTGCTAGGTTGAGACACATTAAGGAACTTCAGGTATATGGTGACTCACGGATCATTGTGGACTAGGCAAGTGGTTATGCGTCCCTACAGGTCTCTTCACTGGAACATTGGTGCAACAAAGTTATGATATTGATAAATAGTTTTAGCAGGGTCCATATATCACATATATACATGGAGCTCAATTCATTGGTAGATCAACTCTCAAAGAAAGCAGTGGGTTGCATTGAAGGTGTTCTTATATATATGAGGAGTTTTTTATTATTTTGTATTGATAAACTCTGGCTCTTTTAATTTGTATCAGTTGTGAAAGTAACCTTCGATGAAAGATTATGGTTGTGTTAATGTCTTTCTTTAGTTTCTTTGGAGGCATTTTTTCCCCTTACAGTATAGCTGGCATAGTAGCTAAGGTTTCATTAACATAACACTATATGGTGATGTCTTATCTCAATAACTTTGTGGCACTTTTTTTTAAAGAAACCTTAAACTCTTAAACAATGCTGAAGCACTATATAATGACATGTTAACTTTGATTCTGCCTGAATAACAAGTTAATGTTTTTATTTCTCCAATTAAATAAAAAAGTAATCGCATATTTTCAGAACAAAACTAAGTACGATGTTTGTATTAGTTAAACATGGAGTGGATGGTAAAAGGAATCTAAAAACTCTTACTAGGCTTCTAGATTTATTATAATAAACTTTTCTGTCTTCTGAAAGAGTTTTATAGAAACTTTTACTAGGCTTATAGATTTATTATAATAAACTTTTCTGTCTTCTGAAAGAGTTTTATGTGATAAGATAGTTAACTAAAACTTTTCAAAACTAAGTACGATGATGTATACCGTTTTATATTAGTTAACATGGAATAAGTGATAAAATAATATTGTGTATAATGGAATGATATTAAAAAAATTGTTTAAATCTAAATTCATTGAAATGTTGTGTTGAAACTTTGAAAAACTCACTTTAAGTCAACCCGCTCAAAGTAACATTTTTTAAGATTTGTGGTCTAAGTACAACGATCCCCACGTTACAATGGCCCCATGATTAGACATTCTACCAAAAAGATAAGAATTTGATACTTCCAATGGATCCGACGCTTAAACATTGTAACAAAAAGATAAGGTAGTTGATCCTTACCAATGGATCCAATGCTTAAAAGTTGTAACAAAAAGATAATAAGAATGTCGCTGAAACATAAATTAATTTCCAGATTTTTTGAAACATAAATTTCTGTTTTATAATTGAACTAAAATTTTGATATGACAAATTTTACTTTGGTTAAATTCAAATTATTAAATATAAAAAATTATTAAAATTACTAAGAACCAAATAAAAACATATATGGCATATGTCCTCTATTCAGTTTTAATGCTCACAATTGTTGCATTTATTGTTTAGCAAAAAACCTCCTCTATATTCTTCAACAACGAATAACTAATTTTATTTAATATTTATTCCATAATGATCGTTTGAGTTTGACATAGTTATGTAAATTTTCAATACATAAAATTTATATATTCAGAAATGTGATTTAATTTTCTACATTTCATCTTTTTTACTCATTCCAAGATAATTTGTGTAAGTATCTCAAAATATCCAAGTAAGTTAAAGGATGCTCGATTTTTTAGTTTTTTATTGCATCTAATGCCCCAAAACTAACCCTTAGCTTGCACTCACCCTTGTTTAAAAGTTATCAGTTGTTAGTTGTTAGGGAAGACCTGTTGCATTCTCGATTTAGTATTGTTTTGAGTCTAGTTATGATCAATTTTGAAACTCGTTGGGGTTTGTTTTGAGACTCTGTTGTTTAGCAGGTCGAGTTTCCAACCGGGTTGGCTTTGCATACACTCTTGGTATTTGGCTTCCTGCATGGTTGGAAAATGGCTACCATAATTGTATTTTCTCCTTTTACTGTTTAATATAATGTAAATATAGTTTAAAAATAATATTTATAAATAAAATTGAATATAAATTTATAATCATTTTTTAATTAAATATCTATATCTTATAACTTTCATTTTATCACTCACAGTTTTCATATTTTAAGGCTGTAAAGGGAGTGTAGAAATACAATTTGAGGTATGGTAAAGTTAACTAAATACTTGCCAAGGATATGGTGGTGGGGCTAGATGGATTCCATTATATCCACCCATATTCAATTCTGTTGAGACATGTTCTTTCTTGGATGTTTGGTCGACGGTTTGCTCAATCTACCATCCATGGAAGTGGGGAAGTTTGTTGAGATTTCTCGTGGGTGTGTGACCTTTCCTTGATTCCTTCAGAAAAGCAAGAAAGTGGTTTATATGAAATGATTTGATCATATTTTCAGTTAGTTTTTTGAAGTCTTTACACTCCTAAAAAGGTTATGATCTAATCAAATCAAAGATTAATCAGTGGATTCTAACTCTTCAATAAAAATGTTCATAATAATAATATTATTATTAATATTAATCTTCAATCCATGTATTTGATTTTGGAAAACAAAACACTCTTATTAACCTTTAAAAAAAACATACATTCATATTACAAACCCAAAATTTTGACTTCTATATTATGTTGTTTCATTTTACTTTTAAATTAACACTATGTTTTTTTAACACTAAAAATAATCATATATATAACATACATTCATATTATGAGCCCAAAATTTGATTTCTATATCGTGTTCTTTCATTTTACTTTAAAATTAACACTATATTTTTCATTTTACTTTTAAATTAACACTATATTTTTTACACTAAAAATAATCATGTATATTTTTTTACTAGGAGAATCGGCAACTGGGGCTGGGCTGGTATTCGCATGGGACACAGGTAAACCCAGGTGGGATTGATCTCGTGACCTCCAATTTACAACAAGTAACTTCATAACAACGAAACCGCCAATGAACCACACCAGTGCGAGCTAAAATAATCATATATAGTTAAAATAATGTTATGTCATAGTTCTTTTTGCTTATAATAAATGAAGAATATTATTTTAAAAATTTTGAGGATAAAAATCTTCAAAAATATTACTATGACGGAATCGAGATTGGGTTTTTGAAGTTGTTTTTGAAAAGATGGTTTCGAACGTTGTTTTCAATTATGCCTCTTTTCAAAGTTCCATTATACCTATGAAAAGCTCATTCGGGGTAGACATTCTAGATAGGTCGATCAGCTGAAAGTAACATTTTTAAACATTTTCGATACTACGCACATGGTCCCAACTGCACCTCATAATTTTTTTAAAATTTGATCCTTACGAGTGCCCCCACTACTTAGTATTGTAACAACAACGATAAAGAAGAATGTCAATGAATGGTACAAATAATGATATACACCGATAGACAAGAGTAAGAGTAAGCTATGTGTTAAACCAACATTGTATTAAGACGCTCTAGTCAATGCAAGGAAGACAAGCAATGGACCTTCATCTTTTTTTTTTAAAATAGGTTTTATGAGTTCAAAATATCTTTTCACATTGGGCAGGCCTAAAGATATTAAGACCTAGCCTTTCTTTTTTCTTTAAGATGGTAGGAATCCTATGAATTGGCTTGGCCAATTTTATTTTTTCGTATGAGTGTTTATTTTGAATTTTTTTCCTATAAGTTTATATAATTATTAACATTTTACTTCGAGTTAAGCTCATATATATTTTCTCAACTCTAGGTAAAATGTTAATAACTATATTAGTTTATATGGATAAAAATTTTAAAAAAACGCTTATTGTAAAAGTGAGAGGAAAGACATTAAGCAAGCTTTTGATGAGTCTCTTAAAATTGACAAGGTAAAAATTTACAAAGCCTTGACTAAAAAAAAAAAAATGCAATATATTCATAAAAGACAAAAATCTTTTACACCTCTCTAAGGTGGCTCCTAAGAAATTCTGAAGACAAATTCTAACTAGAAAAACTAAAGATAATAATAGAATTGCTTTACACGACTGGAATTCATATCTTAAAAAGCTTCATGAATCCTCGAATGTCATAGACAACTTTGAAACCCTACTCACAACGGTAGAAGTTTTCTCATTAGAATACATAGATTTTGGGCTTAAGCGTCTGGAAAATGGAAAAGCTAAGGACATTGAAGGTTACCAGGCAGAAATCTTAAAAATTGGAGATCATGTACTCATCCCTCACATCCACAAGCTTTTCAATCAAGCAATCAAGCAAGGATTCCCTAAACCTTGGACTCAGAACCTCATTATTCCTATTTTTAAAAGTGGGGATACAAGTAACCCCTCATTATATTTAAAATCGAATTGATTTCCATCAAGGGTTTTTCCTTATTTGAATCTTCTTTTTTCTTAAACAAAATAAGGGAGTTATTCGAAGAAACACTGTTTGTACCTTTCTTCTCTTGGGTTAAAAGGTTGTCAGGTGGTGCCCCACTTTCTGCATTGTTGTCCAGTTGAATCTCTATTTGTTCAGTGATTCTGACTGTTAGGTCATCCATTAATTGATCCTCACCTTTCTTTATGCTTGATGCCTCTACATCTTTTTCCTTATTTGCTCCTTTGCCACCTTTCATATTTCGTTTTTCCTCGCTTGTTGCTAAGGGAGAGATGGTACGTTCTTTTTTAACCCAAATCTTCCTAAAACAAGGCATTTCATTTCGTGTTGTGCAACCCTTCTACAGATGCCCCACCTTTCTACAATTATAACACTGAAACGATATTTTCCAGTAGTCTAGTTGTTGTGTCCAAAGGATCTCGTGCATAACAATTATAATTTCTTCAAACAAACCTTCTATCATGTCCATCTCAACTAATATCCTGGCGCATCTGCGGTCAATTTTGGCTTCCCAGCTTTCCTCTAAGGCAAAAAATCTTCTCGGTTTACTCCCAATTGCTTCCAGAATCTTTTCCTACCAGAATACCATTTGTAGACCTAGTAGTATTACCCATACCTGATGTATGTTATGAGGTTCTTTTCTTGCATTGAAGTCTATCGTTGACTTCTTCAAGATTAGACTCGACGACCCCCACTGCTAATTTCTTATCAAGAGTCTTTCACCATCTTCCTTGTTTTGCATCTTAATGAGGAACCAACCTCTCGGGCGTACATGAAATTCCAGTGCGTATCCAAGATAACTGCTCCAATTAGACTCTATCCACCTCGCCAAAGATTCTATGCATGTCACCTTACCATAGAATCTCCCTACCAGGGCCAAAGTCAGGTACTCGGGAATTTGTTCAAGATGGATGTCTTTGCCAACTATTAGCTATGTCTTTCCTTTTCTTGGTCGGATGCCCTTTCTTTTGCTCAGTATTTCTTGCTGTGGTCCTATCGGGTTGATGTCATTCTCATCATTTTCTTGCGTGAAATCCGTTATCATTGTTGCGGGTGACCGCACTTCCTTTTGTGCCATGGTATCCACAAGTACATCTGCTTACGTGCAGTGTACCTCTTGATCCATGCAAAAGATCAAGTCTTCGAGACCGTCGCCCTCATAATCCACCTCGTCGATATACATGTTAACTGCCTTGTTTTAATTGTTGCTTGATGTTGCGTCTGTGACATGACCCTTTGTCTATGTGACTATGCGTCGTCATGTCACACTTGGCAGATTAAGGGAAGAAAAAACCTGCGACCTCCACTTGTTCAATGCGCCTCGACCCCTCACACCTTGTTATGCTGCCATAGAGCATCATCTTGGCTCTCGTCAACTAAGGCATATATATATATATATATATATATATATATATATATATATATGGATATTCAAAATACTTTTATCTCATTTAATGAAGTTCAAAATATTTTATCTCTTTTAATCAAATTTCTTTTCATAATTTCTACATGAAGAAAACAAATGAACTGGCAAATCGACTATCAAAGGATGATCTATTTTGGATGTAGATTAATGGTATATTTGAGGATTTTTGGATAGATTGTCCTCAAAATATGATCATTGTCTTTTCTTTCTCGATATCGTACAAGTGAATAATAGAACTAGGGACTATTTTTTTTAAGTGGTCATGTAGAAATGCATATTATAGTTGATGTTCACTTGTGAGCTCCATCCAACCAATAAAAAATGATCGATGATTGTGGCCTAAGAGTCCGCTCGAGAGTCGAAGAATCAATCAACAGCAAGCAACTTTGAATACCAATTAACAACCGTGAAGACCAATATCAACACAAGCAATCGTCAAAGTACACCAATGGTGATTCAGACCAATATGGAAACAATAAATAGTTATAGTTGATATTCACTTGTGACCTCGAGTCTTGGTTGGTAGTGAAGCTTGTCAATTAGAGTTGTTTACTATGTTCATGTTTATTATGGAAATCTGTTTTGGATTTTTAGGCATTGTGAGAATACATCTTTTTTATAGGAATGATTCTTGAGTTAATATATTCACACATAATTTTATGAAGGGGTGGGTAATTAAAATGTTGATCTATAATAAAGACATGTTAACAAGCATAAGTAAAATTTTATTTGTGTGTTAAAAATGTAAAATCAATTTTGTTATTTTTTTTCTAATATATAAAAAAAAGTTATATTTTTGGTATGATAAAGGATTTTATTTTATTTTTTTATTTTATAAAATATTAAAATAAATATTAAAACCAATTTTATATTAAAGAAGAATTTTTTTATAAAATCAAAATTGATGATGATGATGATGATAATGATGATGAATGTCTACTGAGACCAACTTTGGTTTATCGAACCTTAAGAAGGACAATACCTAGTTTACTTTAAAATTTTCTTCATGTGCTCAAAAAACTTGCCAAGCTCACTATAGTTTTAACAAGTTAGGAGGTTATAAATGTTTGTATTGTAGAAAATACTATGAAACTCAGATCTAATGTGGGTGTAAGCAGGGCACTCTAAGAGAAAGTGATTTTCATCCTCAACACTCACAAACTCACACAGATGGCAAACCCTTCTGCCCATGGAGTTTTAGAAATAGACCAATGACCTATTTCACTATGGAGTTCATGACAGTTTGTTCTAATCTTGGCTATATTAATTTTATTCCATAAGCCAATTACTACCAAGAGATACTTCTGATCTTCCATATTAGGATTAATGACCTCCTTATAGTATCTTAATTTTCTCTTCACTGCTAAATTTTCCTCACACCACAATTTCTCTTTAAACTTAGGAGTAATAATATTTTAAACATTATCAATGTTCTGCAAAATGTCGTTTTCATCAATGCCCCAATGGTTTAACCAAGCCATGGTATCTTTACACCAACATCGCTTGAGGCCTAGTTGGTTTTGACTTGAGTTTAAAGCAATTTTATGAAGTTGCTCACTTCCCATGTTATTTATCTTATACTTGTACATCAAGTACCTAGTCATAGCCATGCTCTTGATGGGAGAAAGACCCACTTCTATGAGAAGAATAGGATAAGGCATCTTGCTTTTAATTTTGAGGTTATAAGTTATAAATCGCTTCTGTATTTGCTCAATGTCACATGCCCCAATTTGCAAAAACAATTTAATGTTATTTGAGGAACATTGTGTTATATTTTATGCTAAGTTTGTAATTGATGACCAAGTGGGGTCAAGAATAATTAATGTAATTCTGAATATTTTATTTATTAATAAATAAACGATGAGACAACAGCTTAGGGAAGCTATTAAAAGAGTATTAACTGGTCACTTGGTGGAAGAGACTGGGTGGAGAGTACACTGACAAGTGGCAGCATCCTCAAACTACTTCCAACTGTTGCAGGTGGCAACTTCCCTATATTTGTGGTCATGATTCCCCAAGAAAATGGAATTGGAGCAGGTGGCTCATTAAGTGAAAACTGACCCAGAAGACCTAGGCATTTCTATAAAATTTCCTATTGAAGACAGCTAAGGTGCTTATTTCTGAGAGGTGATCATTCAAAGTGAATGAATTTGCTCATGAGAAATTCGATGGAGGGGATTACTGAAGCGAGTTTGAGGGGTTAACGGCTGACACTGAACTTATTACAGCTATTAGGCTGAAGTTCTTACTGTTGTGAGCAGATTTGGATTACTGAGGTAATTGGACCAGTCAGGTGACAGAAGGTCTTAAGGACATATCCTTCACCCAGTACTCTACCAGGAGGACCAGGAAACAGGCTCGGGGGTCCTGAGGAAGAGCAGTCTAAGCTTTCTCCGGGAGTTGGTTGGGAGGAATAGTTTCCTTAAGCTGTTGTCACCTCATCATTGGCAGATTCTATTTGTTTCATGTTATTATATTTATTTACTGTCTTCAAGAAAGTGTTTACTAGTTTTCAAATACATGCATGCTAGTATTTAATTAGGGTTTATGAAGAAAGGAGTAACTATGTATTGGTGGACTTAGTAATTGGCAGATTATGTTATAAATAGTAGTAAATATGCTAAATGAGAAATAAATAGAATTAGAATTCCATAATGTATTTTTCCACGCCTGGCTTAGGCAGTACTCTAGTACAACTGGGTGTTTAGATAGATATGATGATTTTCATTTAACTTGAATGAAAAATGTAATTAAATTCTGCTATAGATTGTTTATGATTTATTCTGTAAAGAAACAATAAATACTTTATCTATTGAATGTATTTACTTCAGACAAGAATTGAACATAGGTATTTAAAGATATTTAGTAATCATACTACATATAGAACTATTTTAATATATTATTATTCTTTATAAACACAATAGATACAGTTTAACAAATAAACATAGGAATAGTAACCAGACTATCACTTAGGGTTTAGGTTTAGATAGTTTTAAATAAAATCTTATAATAATTTATTTCCAGACAATATGTGTCTCAGTATTAAGACATAAGTTTCTATTGTAACCTCAAGACAACTACCTACGTTATTGAAAGATAAACTTAATCATATTCTCAAGCTTGCAGTATTTACCTTAAATATTTCTTTATAAGAATTAAAACAGCTGTAAAAATCATTAAAGGAAAATAATAAAACAGAGCTAAGAATTTCCATGTAAAATTTATTCTTTCACTGAACTGTATACTTGAAAAGTAACCCTTAAGAGTCAAACAGAGTAATAATAGTAATCTTAATACATTAAAAATTTCCATAATTACATTGCACTGTAAATCCTTTTAATTACATGATAATAATTAATGTAATACAATAACCATTTATTAAAAACAAAATCAAATAGGAAGAAATGGTTTATTGCCTTTAAAATTACAGGTTAAGACTCAGGCCTGTCCAAATATTAACTAAAACAAAATAATATTTATCGAACAGTAACCATACATCACAGACAGATAAAAAAACCCTTAATCCATTTACAAATCCTGACTGATTAACAGTGTTTTCTTTTCCCTTAAAATCTATTTTTAAAAACTAAAAATTAACCAGACAGAGGTCGACAGTCTTGTAGGGCTTAGAGCTGAGCTCTATCAAAATAAGTAAAAGAAGTGTACATTGTTCAGGCCGTAAAGGCTTAGACTTAAAAACTAATTATCACGACTACTATAAGCCTTCATCCTCCCTGCACAATTTACCCTCTAAGGGTTTCAAAACTCATATAGAAAACAAGTAAGCAAGAAACAACAAGCTAACAGTTAAACCGAGGCCGTGCCATAACCAACTACAAAGAACCTATCTTCCAACCACCACAAAAAATTGCAGGAAGAAACCCTCGTTTGTAATCGGGGCTTACCGAATGTACGCTCAAATGGAACGATGAAGGAGTAAGCTCGTTTCCACCTGTAGAGCCGGGAGAAGAACATACAAGTTTTCAAACCAGCTTATCATTACAATTCTTACTTGGATTTAAAAACCCCTTTAATAAAAACTAACTAGAAATCGAGATTGGAATAAGTCTTTACTTGAAAGCCTCTCCTTCTGAATGAAGCTGAGGTAACCAGCAACTGTGGATCGTTTGGGCACCGGGCCAGATGGGAAGAAGACACCGAGTCACCACTGCAAAGGAAAACGAACAAATAACTCAACCGGATGAAAAAGTACTCCTGGTCGAGCTCTGTCAATTTGTTTGTAGGCTCAATACAAACACAGACCTCAAGTCCTGAAGAGAAAACAGTATCTACACTTGCTGTAAACTTCTTCAACCTCTAAAGACAAAAAAAAACACTCACTACCTCTCTCAAACAGTCACAGTGTTTGAATATGGAATAAAGCTAACAAGCTTGAAGGTGGTTACAGGTTTCAATGGCCGCGAGCTCTCAGCTCGACCAACAAGACGGAAGAACCCACACTCTACAAAACAAATGAGTAGGGTTTTGGAGTTATAAGTCAACCCTTGTGTGGATAAAACCATCCCACGTGTCCTTCTAAATATTTCCTCCAGCGTGGGTAGAGTTCCATAGTCAGCGCTGCAGCAAATTGTTTTACAAATTCAAACCAACGATCATTATAAACTATACATTGTTTATGATTGCCAATAATATATATCATTGCCATGGAGATTAGCGATACATAGGTTATAAATCATAATCTTAAGATACGAAGTAACCCATAGGCTATGTCAAATTTAAATAGATTATTTTGCTAACTTCATGTGCTAAAACTTTGTATATAGATATTTCAAAAGTCTACTAATCAACTTGCATGAAGTTTTAGTCATAGCTGAGAGTACACTCAGTTTTTGAAGTAAAAGATACATATAAAAAGAACAAGGAGTACATCCTTAAATATCAAGAAATTTATATAATGAAAAACCTAGGATAAGGTAAAAAAATGGTATACATCTTTGGATGTTAGGTCGTAGGAGTTTTAGAGTAACTCTTTTCCAGCAAAAATAGGCTAGGATGGTGGTTTAGGAACTATGAAGTAGTTCTTGTGTATGATTCATTTTAATGATGCTCAAAACTAGAATCCAATGTATGCTTCAACTAAGCAACGGAGTAGTAAGAATGCATTCTAGTTAAAATCCAGTTCAAAATTGCTTTCAACAAAAGTATATGGTATTCTTGCACTCAAACCAAACAGTAATTTGATTTTCCTTTAGCATAGTATATGAAAAGCATTTTATAACTATGCTGATGCAGTTTGTTATACTTTTATTATGGAGTTATAACGACAGAAAAATATTAACTTTATCTCCTTGAAGACAAGCAGCATATTAAAACATTTTCTAAGACTAGCATCTTAATCATGCTAGGGAAGTAGCTTCTCGACTTGAATTTAAATAACACTCTACTGGATCATACGCTTACCTGTTAAACCTGTAAGGAACCAGCAGTCCAATTGAGTTAGCTGAACGCTAAGTAAGCCCCGATCACACACAATAATTCTTAACTACTTGACAAATGATAAACATCAGTATATCTAGCAGCAGCAATATGCAAGTCCTTCTCTAACTCTGATAGAATTACAACTGTTATGTCACTAATAGCACTAACACAAGTTTTTAAGATTACACCTTTTAGTTTACAGGTTCTTATAAAGAAGTGATCCCATGTTCTTTTATAAACTGTTTCATTTTTCGCTAACCATTAACAGGTACTTAGCTGCGACTTTAGACATTTTATGTCACTTGAAAATTTTTAAATTTTTACGAATTTTTTGGATATTACACTCAACTTCCTCCAAGATTCTCTAGAAATGTTGCACCCCCATACTTCACAACCATACAAGATATCGGGGATGACAAGAGTTTCAAAAAGGAACTTATTTTATCCTACATGACTAGATTGGTTGATTTATAGTTATTTTCAATACCAAAATAAGCTTTCCACCCTCCATTAATCATTTTCTCAATGTTATAGTTCCAATTGAGCTTGTGATGAATGTCGATTTTGAGATACTTGTTAGAAGTCACCTCCTCTAGATTTCTATTATCATAAATAAAATTTGCATAGGTGTCTTTCTTAGATTTTATAATCATGATCTTTGTCTTGTCTATGTTAACAGTCATACCCATGTTAGAGCAAAAATCTATAAGAATTCTTAATTGCTTATCGAGATCAAAATGACGCCTTTCCATAAGAACAATATCATCGACATAAAGTAGGAGGATGATAACTATCCCAGCTAAGATTGTACTAGCGCAACCTGGTTCTTCTAAACACCTTACTAGCTTATCACTGTAAATGCCAAAAAAGGTAGGGGAGAGGGGGTAGCCTTGTTTAACTCCAATATTACAATTTATCTCCGTTGTCCACCCTTCATTATTCTTAAACTTGGCAATGACCTTTTCGTATAACCTTATCGCGACAACTCTTACCTCAGAAGGAACCTTAAGCTCCTCTAGCCTATTCCATAGGTTATTTCTAGGCACTGTATCAAAATCTTTTCTAAAATCCACAAAACAACAAAACAAGTCAAACTTATTATTATGAAATTTATCTGCAATGATCCTAAGCATAACGAGGTGGTCCATGGTTGAATGATTCCTTTTAAAACCTGCTTGGTCTTTAGCCCGCTTACCTTCTATTTCTAGCCATTCATCCAATCTTCTTTTCTAAGATAATACCATATAACTTGGCTAAGAGAGGGCTAATCATAATAGTTTGATAATTAGATGGGTCATTTTTATCACCACT
Organism: Pseudotsuga menziesii; assembly: GCA_001517045.1. Classification (NCBI taxonomy): domain Eukaryota; kingdom Viridiplantae; phylum Streptophyta; class Pinopsida; order Pinales; family Pinaceae; genus Pseudotsuga; species Pseudotsuga menziesii. The sequence continues at coordinate 266,178 of LPNX010754066.1, forward strand.
TTTGAAAAAATGAATAATGAGACTTTGAGTCTAAGGTGTAGGAAACTCTTGCTTGACCGTTAGATTAAAGAGTTTGTGTATGTGCAAGATGAGGGCAAACCCTCCAAATTTTAAGATTTCCACTTGGTAGCCTTCAATATCTTTAGATTATCCATTTGCTAAGCGTTTAAGCCCGAAATCTATGTCTTCTAACAAGAAAACTTCTTTAGTTGTAAGAAGGGTTTGAATGTTATCTCTGATATCTGGGGATTCATAAGGCTTTTAAGATAGAAATTCCAACATTTTAAAGCAATTTTATTGTCTTCTTTTGTTTTGTGAGCTAGAATTTGCCTCCAAAATTTCTTAGGAGCCACTTTAGAGAGGTGTAGGAGATTTTCTTGCCTTTTACTTAGATAATGCATCTTATTTTCTTTTAATTAAGGCTTTGTAGTGATTTATCTTATCCATTTTTACCGAATCTGTAGTAGCTTTCTTAATTTCTTCTCTCGCATCTTTACACTCTTGATCATACCAAGGTTTGGTTCTACTATCGCTCGTTTTAGTCGAGACTTCAATAGAGAACTTGTTAATTATGGGCGACGAGAGAGTTGTAACAAATTATGGTACAGATTTTCTATATTCTCCATACTAGATAAAGGAAACAATTCATTTTTTAGATCATGGAGAAAAATGTCAACTTTATTTTTATCAAAGATCAGGTGTTTTTGGCATACAATATTGAGAGTTATAATTAAAGTCTATGATCAGAGTTGGGTTCATGGTCATTGAATATGTTGAAATTTATTAATTTGTTGTAAAGAGGGATATCATATATAACATAATCTACCACACTACTACCAAGCCCATGGATACAAGTCATCTAGCTAGAGTTTGGCCATTTTGTGAGACCGTTGCAAATGATAAAATCTTAAGCACTACAAAATTTGATCAACTGAGAACCGAATAAATTTTCACCTAGATCTTCATAACCTCTTTTGTAGCTATTAGCTAGCTCAAGGTCTTCATCTAACAAAAAAGGATTAGGGTTGGAATAATTGCTTAAAAGAATAGCTTGGTTATTGGAAGTTCGAGCATTAAAGTCACCCATAAAAAAAGATATTGCCTTCCTTCTTTAAACTAGAAATATCATGTTTTAAAACATTATAAAAACAATTTGTATCTAAATTGATTTTTTTATAAAAATTGGAATTAAAAGGGGCAAAATAATATATGACTATATAGGTTTTTTCATCATTAATGTCTGTAATCTCTCTCCAAATAAATTGATTATCATAGTTGTTCTTATTAAACCTAACATATAGAGATATATCTTCTTAATGTAAGATGATGCCATTTCCGAATACCTTTGCAATATAAACATTTATTCCATATCAACCATAAACAATTTTGACAAAGTAATAATAACATATCAAAAAATTCAAGTTCATATAATGTTTTGTTTCGATGAGAATAAAGATGTTAACGCGGTCAAACTCAACTAAAATGAAACATAATGATCAAGTTTATTCGGTTGTAAAATAGTTAACCTTAATCTCACACACATTTTATTTTTTTATTAATGCAAACCTACTAGCCTTCCAACTAAATTCCTAATTTAGTTATAAGCACATACAGCGTGAACTTTAAGATATTGATGACTAGTACTTGATTGTGGGAACCACCACATGGAACCACTTTTACGGGAAGTTTCTGAGATATGACCGGAATCCCGGTGCGTGTTAGAATTTCACGGCCCAAATGCCAGGACCTTTTGGCCGTCAAATTCTGTTTACATTTGTAACTCTATAGCAAAATGAAAAAATAAAATAAAAAAGTATGTATATGTCGTCATTATTTTTACCGATGATTTTTTTTTTAATTCCTACATAACAGTCAGAAATGACAGGGTGTTTTTTTTTCAAATTCCAACCCGTCACCGGGCGATCGAGGCAAAAGGTTGTATTATAAAACTCAGCGGATCGAGAACATGGATAACATTAAATGTTAATGTACACGATTGATTGGGGCCGATCTGCAGTTCTTTAACACTGGTACTTCGTAAAAGGATCTCGATTGGCTTTAGATGCTACATAGTTATACTCACTAGAGTAAAAACATTTGAATCGCTTATTTCCGTAAAATAATTACGAATTTACGATAATCTTAAGACTGGATTGCATTTTATCTTCAACAGAATAATCGAACAGTTTTCTACCAAACGATTTCTTTAAAGCAGACCGCAAATCGTTTTCTTAAAAACAGAGAAGTCAAAAGCAGCAAAATACAAACTTGTTGATATCTATGAAGCTTTTGATCACCAAGTTTTTGCAGAAGTACAGAAATCCTTCCAAAAAATATGCAAAATTGGCATGGAAGGCTTCAGAGAATTTGGCTAATGAGCATGTACCTTTTTGCCAGATTTACCGATGAGCTTCTTGACGAACATTGTTAATTGTTTATGACTCCTCTGTATCGTGGATGGATGCGATTGAGAATCGAGCAACTGACTCAAAGCCCTTGATCTTTCTTCCCGCGTTTCGAACTCGTGATGTGATTCTGCAGCCCAGCGATTCCTTCCTTCGGCTATGCTATATGCTTTTCATTTGAAGATAAATGACAGTAAGGTTTACCTGAGGTAGCATTTATGGTGTCATGATTATAATATTTCTGAAATATTTTTTTAGAATATCAATCCCATTGCCCAAAGTCTTTGAAACACGTGTCGCTTTGATTTTGTAGCCTTTTGTTTTTTACGCGATTGAAGTTAAAGTTCATAAAGTGTCTAGAGGTACGTTGAAAACGGGTCATGAAATGTTTTGAAAACTATCTTTTATTTAATTGGCTTATGATAATATGGTTAACTTATTTTTCAAAAGGTGTCTTAAATGATAATATAGATATCAGTTATATGTAGTTTTTTAAGTTTTGGGTGATCTAAGTGATAATTAAAGATGATTAAGGTTGACCGTGAGGTGTAAGGTCGTGTTAATGTAATAAATATTGTCTATATGTTAATGAAGAGTTGTTCATTATGTTTTTTAAATGTTAGTTGGTTAGGTGTTGGTTTTGTTAATGTAGAGGTGTTAATTATGGTTTTCATGTTAGTTAAGTTTTTGGTTTAGTTAAATACGGGTAGGAATTTATTAGATGAGTAATTGCAAGAGCAAAGTTATGGGTGAATAAAAGAGTTAAGCTACTTAAACATATTCTTACAATGAGAATTACTTTGGAATAGCTACAAGAATTGGTGGTATGGTGATCCGGAATACAGAACGTACTCCTGAAGGCGATGAATGACCAAACGTACTCATGAAGATTGAAGGCGATGAATGTTGGACATGTGGCATGGTATTGGCGTCGGAAGGCATTTAAGTTGACCTTTCTGATTTGATTTCTTGTCAGGTACGGGCTACACTTGGGGGATGCCATTGTTGGACACGTAGGCTGGTGGATTTGGTTAGGGCTTTGTGCAGATTTGAATTTATTATTTCCCCTTGGTACTGGCGTCGGGGTCTTTCTTGGTTAGTATCGCTTTGTGTTATTGTTTTTTGGCGTCGGGTTCTTTCTTGGTTAGTATTGCTTGCAGGTTTCCTTTTGGTTTTAGTTTGGGCAATAGGGAGGTGGAAAAACCCTATCCTGTCGGTGGTTTCTTGGCGCTTGTTGAATTCTTTGATGATTTCTTGGAGGATAGTAGCGGTTTTAATGGAGTAATGCAGACTTATAAGGGATTAACAGGCGCAGATTTCTGGATTTTTGGATCGATGTCGGTATGTATTGGGGGTGACATTGCTTGCAGGTTTCTTTCTGGTTTTTAGTTTGGGCGATAGGGAGGTGGAAAACCCTATCCTGTCGGTGATTTCTTGGCGATTGCTGAATACTTTATTGATTTCTTAGAGGATAGTTGCGGTATTTATGGTGCAATGCAGACTTTTAAGGGATTAACGGATGCAGATTTGTAGACATTTGGCTTGGTGTCGGTATGTATTCAATTACACTGCTGTGATCGTTTATTTTGTTTCGACCTGGGTATATACTTGAGGTTTTCCTGTGTATATCTAGACGAGGGATGGCTTTGGTATTGGTTTTTACTGGTGTTTGAGTTTTCAGTCCTTATCCTGGGTTCTGTGTTTGGGCTATTTTCTTGGAGGATATTTGGGTTTTCTGTTGTTGGCGGTAGCAGCTAACATTTGACGGTCCTACTTTTTATTCATTATGCTTTGGGTGGAATGCGCACTTCTTTTTTCCTGGGGTTTACCTACTTGGTAATTGTTCTTCGTTTGAGCTGGTTATTGTCTGGTTAAGGCGATGGGGTTGTGTTTTGGAATCTGGTTCCAACTGTGGTTATTTTGGGGTTTAGGGGTTTGTTTATCTCTGTGAGTGGTCTTGAGATGACTTTACGGAAGGCTAAAGCTTTAGCTCGCTCGCCACAGAACACCTGGGTTTTTAATTCCTTGAGGGTGATCCCTATGGGGATTTCTGAGGATTTGATGTGTTCGCAGCCATCTGTGTTGGAAAGGTTATCTGCTATTAAGAAGATTTCTGAATTTTCCTTTAATGGATTGTCTGGTGCGAATGTGAAGGATTCGGGTCTTCATATGGAGGTGGATAGTTATGGGAGAATACTGTTGGATAATGGGAGAGAATCAGCTTTGAATTTTGGATCCTTACCGGTTGTTTCTCCTTTAATTGGACAGATTGATTTATCAGTACTGAAAACTTCGGAGGTGGATGAGTCCTTGAATCCTTCTGTCTGTATTAAGTCCATTGAGTCGAATAAGTTTGAGGGTTTAGGTGACCTTGGGGCCTCTTTTGGGGATGATGTTAGGGATGACCTGTATATGCATACTGCTCTGAAGAAGGGTTTTGGTAAGAAATCTAGCAAATGTGTGCGAAAAATGGAAAAACCATTGCTTCTAGTGGTGGGAGAGGATGTTCCTTTAAATGAAATTGTTCTTACCAATGCCCTTACTCTTGTGGGCCGTTTTGGAGGGAGAAAAATAGTACTGATGGATTACATAGATGGGTTTCTGATACTTGGTTTCGGGAGGTTAGCATCTGTCCGAAAATCTTTATTCTCCCCAGGGGATGGTTGGCCTTGAAGTTTCAGAATCCAGTTGATGTGGAAGTCATTCTTAAAGGGATCTGGAAATGGGAGAATTGAGGACTCTTTCTCAAGCACTGGACGCCTCTATTTGATCCGCGGGTAGAGAGGTATGACTCTATACCCATTTGGGTTAAATTGCCAAATTTGCCTTTCGAGTTCTAGTCTGTGGAATTTTTTAATATGAATGGAAATTCACTTAGGACTTTTCTTGAGGTTGATTTGTCCTTTTTTTAAACGGGTATATGCTGTTTGGGGAAGGTATTGGTTCTTATTGATATGCGTAATGGTCTTGCTGAAGACATCGTCATTAAGAAAGGAGATACTGTTTTTACCCAGTCTTTGGATTATGTAGGGTTTCCCTTTCATTGCAATCGTTGTCATAGCTATGGATATTTGCTAGCTCACTGTCACTTACCTTTTTTCAAAAATCAGTTGTCCTCTATACCCAAGTCCAAAAGTGTTTGGCAAATTAAGAAAGCTGAAACTCCTGTTGATTTTCTTGTTAAACTTCCTGCTGAATTACCTGTTAAAATTCCCGTTGAACTTCCTGCTGAATTTCCTGATGATTCTCCTATTGTTTTTCTTGCTAAACTAGCCTTATCCATTGATAATCGTGAGGGTATTATACCTTTGACTTCAGTTAATTGTGATAAAAACTGTTTATCACCTTTGATGTCTGTTATGGTTGTTGATTCTGTTGAACCTACAGATGAGGGGATATATGATTCGACTTTAAAATCTCTGAGTCTGACTTCTTTGGATGATTTTGAGGAGGGTAACATTATTAGTCATTTTCTGAAGCCAGGTGTGGAACACCTGGATAATTTTATTCTTAGCGAGTCCAGCCTTAAGGATTTAGGGTTTTCTTCCCCTATTAAGGAGTCCAAAGGAACTGGTTCGGGTTACTTTCTGAGATCTAGTTCCAAGGTATTGGATTCTGTCTCAGCTCTGGGTTTTAAGAGTTTTTTGACTCCTACTATATTAGTTGAGACTGTAATGGGGTTTGATCTTTCTGATGATGTTGGGGCACTTAGAGAAGTGGATGCTTGTTGTAGGGTTTCATTATGATAGTAATGACCCTTAACTGTAGGGGTTTAGCTAGTAAACCTAAAAAACTAGCTATATGTAGGCTGGTGTTTGATCAGTCTGTGGATGTTTTGTTTTTACAAGAAACTATGGGTGATGGGGTTCTGCTTGTAGGTAATATGGAATTATTATTTCCTGGTTGGAATTTTTGTTCTGTGGATGCTAAAGGAAAATCTAGGGGTTTGCTAGTGGGTTGGAGGAATCGTTTTCATCTTTTCTTGAATTCTTGGGCAATGGAATCAGGATTATGTGTTTCTCTATATTCTAATGAAATACAAATGGAGATTTGTTTTGTTAACATATATGGACCATATGTTGACAGGGAAGGGCACTGGAACAATCTCTTGGATTTCATTAGTGCTAACTGTACTAGGATTATTTTTGGTGGGGATCTGAATTTTTCCATGGGTTTATCATAATTGACTGTCTATCTGATTTTTTTTCAAAAATTTTGGATGATCATGGTCTGGTGGATATCTTACCTAATGTGACTCTACCCACTTGGACTAATAGGAGAGTTGGAAGTGAGAATGTTAGTAAAAGACTTGATAGATTGATGATTTCTGCAGACCTATTGGAATATGAGCTTTGCTTTTGTCAATGGGTGGGATGTGGGGGAGAATCAGATCACCATCCTGTATTTTTATAGATTTCGGGTCATGATAAAAAATTACATTCTCCATTCAAGTTTAATCCTCATTGGCTGGAGCATGAGGATCTGGTTATCTTATTGAAACATACCTGGATGGTGTTCAATGAGAATTTTGTTTTATCTCTTGCTTCTCAGTTTTCTGCAAATCTTAAAAAGATTAAGAATGTTTCTATTTGTTGGTCTGTTAAGAGGAAAGAACGAGACACTAAAGATTTAGTTGATATTGAGTTTTTATTAGAGGATGCCTGCACTAAATTAGGTTTTGGTTATTCCACTGATGAGGATAAGGCTTCTCTTTGTGTACTGGAATCCAGAAGGAGAAAGATTTTGTTAGATACAGAAAAAGAAGCTAGATAGAAAAGTAGGGCTATTTGGTTGCTTTGTGGTGATGATAACACCCCTTTCTTTCATAAATTTGCAAATCACAGGAAATATACAAACTCTATATGGAAGATTGCATATGATAGGGGTAACACTGTTGAGGGTTTTGAGTCTATTGCTGGGGCGGGTGTTCATCACTTTGAAACTTTGTTTAAAGAAGAGGCAAATCCACATCTGCCTGAAATTCTAGATATTGCTGATAATTTTCCTTCTGATATTTCTGAAAGTGAGAATTTAGATCTTATGATTCCTATTACTATCGAGGAAATTCAGTCTATTTTTTCTATCAATAAAAATGATAAGAGTCCTCGACTTGATGGGATCCCGGTGGAATTTTATAGCGCTCTTTTTGATGTTTTGGGAAGGGATCTGTTAATAGTTGTTGAAGAATCCAAAATCAGTGGGAAGATCCCTGTTGTTTTTAATTCCACTTTTATTGCATTGATTCCCAAGACTGATAGTCCTAAGTCATTTGATGACTTTAGACCTATATCTTTACTTAATTTTATATATAAGATAATTGACAAAATCATTTCTACTCGAATTAAAAAGATTTTGGGAAGAATTATTTCTAAAGAACAATTTGGTTTTTTGCCCGGCAGACAGATTCATGAAGCTGTTGGAATCATTCAGGAAGGCTTGCATTTCATCCATTGTAAGGGTTTGAAATCTATTGTACTTAAAATTGATTTATCTAAGGCATATGATCGTGTAAATTGGACATATTTACGGGTAATCATGTCCAAAATGGGCTTTTTAGTACCTTTTATTACATGGGTGATGAGCAACATTACTTCAGTTTCTTTTGTTGTTCTTATTAATGGAGTGGCATCTACTTTTTTTAGATCTGGTCGGGGGCTCAGACAAGGATGCCCTTTAGCTCCATTACTTTTTTTTATTGTGGTAGAAGGATTGAGCAGGTGCATTCATAAAGCTCAAATAAGTGGGGCTTTTCAAGGTATCTCTTTTGGTAACAATATTATTCTATCTCATATATTATTTGTGGATGATATTATATTGGTCACTAATGGTTCTGAACAGTCATTATCAACTTTATATGAGGTTTTGATGGTATTTTGTATAGCTTCTGGAATGATTATTAATGGGGATAAATCTTCTTTTTATTTTTCTGGATTGGAAGAATCTGAGTTGATTTCAATTCAAAACATTTTCTCTTTTAATGTTGAAATAATTGACATGGGTATGAAATATCTTGGTTTTTATTTAAAACCTTGCAGATATCTGTTGAAAGATTGGGATTGGCTCATTACCAAAGTGGAAAAGAGAATTAAGAATTGGAGTTTTAGATGGTTATCTAAGGGAGGAAAACTCATTTTGGTTAAGGCTGTTCTTGAGGCCATTCCAGTTTACTGGATGCATTTTTGGATACCTGTGGGAATTCTTGAAAGAATCAGAAAGATATGTTTCAAATTCTTATGGTCTAGAAATAGTGAGGCTTCTGGACTACCATGGTCTTCATGGAAGGATCTGGCCAATCCCAAGTCTTTGGGAGGCTGGGGTCTAAAAATACCTGCCTTATTTGCAAAATCCCTTGCTGCAAAAAATGTGTGGAATTTGATTAATGGTATAGGACTTTGGATGCAGATTGCTATCCAGAAGTACATTTCACCCTTATCTTTACTAGATTGGATAAGGAGTGATGTAAAGAAAAAGAATGGTATTTCCATTTGTTGAAAAGCAGTTCTTTGGTCTTTTGATCTCATTGGACAGTCACTTGTGTGGAGAATAGAGACTAGAACTGAGGTACGTATCGGTATTGACCCATGGCTTGGATGCAAATGGAGGCATATTTTACCAGTTTCCATGATTGATAAACTTCATGATGATGGTTATTTTGTTTTAAAAGATATTGCTTGTATTGGGACAACATTACTTTAGGATCAGGGTTGGTTGAATGCTGATTTCCTTGGTTTTGATGAGCAGAAAATCATTATTTGGAATTCTTATGTAGCTCTGTTGACATCCAGCCATGTTCGTATTTTAACCGAGGATGATCAGTTGATTTAGAGGCTGTCCAAAATTGGTAAGTATACCCCCAAAGTTGGCTACTTTCATCTTATTCATTCTATAAATGAGATGGAATGTTTCTGGTGGTGGAAGTGGCTATGGAAACTTCATTGTCCACTTAAATCAAAAATATATTGATGGTTTTTGTTTTCGGGGAAAGCATTAACATGGGACATACTGCGTAGAAAAGGTAGAGAAGGTCCAGGCAGGTGCTATCTTTGCAATATGGAATTTGAAACTAATACTCATATTGGTTTCGAGTGCTCATTCATTAGGAGGGTTTGGTCAGAAATTGAGGATAAGTTAAGATATAACAATGTGTGGCATGGAATGTCTATTTTAGATTATGTTCAGAACTGGGTTTTGCATGTTGAGGCTAGGTATAGATCCTTACCTGTTTTTGTTTCTTGATTTATATGGAAGGCTCGGAATCAATGTTGTTTTGATGATATTCAGCCAAAGTCTTATTTGGTTACTTCTTTATGTCTGGGTTTACTGAGTGCTCATCCCTTGGATAACAGAATTGTGAATTTAAGAATGGTTGTCAATGAGCAAATCGACAAATCATCTCCTTGGGGGTATTTTGATGGTTCGGCAGCTGGAATACCTCAAATATGTGGGGCAGGTGGCATTCTGTATTTATCTGATGAGCACTCTTTTGCTTTCTCTGCTGGTCTGGGGCTAGGTACCAATAATTATGCTGAACTTTTAGCTTTAAAGTTGCTTATCATTTTGGCTTTAAAGCAGGGGGTTCAAACTTTGCAGACTTTTGGGGATTCACAGTTGGTGATCAATTCGGTATCAGGTAAGTTCAGAATCAATAATATTGTTCTTACTCAGGTCCTTCAGGAGGTGATTAGAATCTCTAATTTTCTTTATAAAGTTGATTACAAGCACATTTATCGTGAACAAAATGCTAAAGTTGATGCTTTAGCTAATGCAAGTGCTAATGTGATTGAAGGTCACTGGAAAATCCTAGAGTATAGAGGAGCTGAAACACATGAAACTTTTCAGATTTTTTAGTTTTCTGGTTGGAAGGAGGGATATCACAAGACATTGGAGTAACAGTGCTCATAATAGTTTATACATGACTTTTTTGATGTATTTTAGACAATGTTTTGTGACCGTTTTTTGATAGATTTTGGACAGTTCTCTTGGGATAGTGAGTATTCTAGAAAGTGTTTTCTGGACAGGTTCATTTTTGGATAGTTACATTTATGTGACAGTATTCTGGACGTTATTAGTGACAATCATATTGATGACAATTTTGAATGTTTTATAAAAACTGAATTAGATGATATACAAATTTATCATAGTTTTTTGATGCATGCCAATTGGTTGTAATGAACAGTGTTAATTCTACTTTCTTTTTGAATGTAGTTTAACTATTTTTTGAATATTTGGGTTGATATAATTTGATTTTCAAATCAATTATTACCTATTGTAATAAGCATTTTTTGTGTTGTACATTTTGAGGAAATGGACACTGATCTGATAAAGATAGTGGTCTATCTGATGAATGTAACTTTTTAATAAAGTTACGATTTTTTTCTGTGGAAAAAAAAAGGAATTTATTATAATAAATTTTATTTGTTTTTTAATACATTTGGTATGGTTTAGCGTGTGGAATGGAGAAAATTATTTTTATTAATTTTGAAATTATATCAAAATAAAAAATGCTAGTATTCATATTAATAGAGTTTTTTTTATATAAATTTATATGGTAATTTATTAAATAAACTATGACATAAGTGAGGTTTGTATAAAGAATTTGAAGATAGGAGAAAATTAAAATATTATGGGTTGGTGTTTATTAGATCCAAGTTTAAGATGGATCTATGTTGGGTTTATTTTTATTTTTATTTTTACGAGTTGATATGTTTTTTTAATTACTTTTCATTTGGTTTAATTTTTTATTTTATGAGTTGACATTAATTTTTTTATTTACTTTGTATTTTGGTGACATAATGCTAGGTTTGTCTAACAACATCTCCCCCTTACTTACTGGGCTATAGAGGACCTACAATAAGGAGACGATCAACCCTGATTTAGAAGATTAAAAGTACCATTTTTTGTTTTAACTAGAGTAAAGAAGAAAATCAACATTGTTAACTAGAGTAAAGAAGAAAATCAACAATGTTAAAATAAGAACAAAACTCTCACCACCTCCATGGTGAAATAGGGTACTAGGCAAATCCTAAAATATAGTAGGATGAATGAATTTGTCATATATATGATACTAAGAGGGTTAAAGATGAAAATCACTTCTTATAAAATGTCTTGTGTACACCCACATCATAGTGTAATTTCAAAATATCTACTATAAGATCGATCTTCGTAACCTTTAAACTCATCACAACTATGGTGATCTCGGAATGCTTTTCTTAAATCTTTTTGAGCATAAAAATAAAATTTTAAAGAAAATCAAGAGATTCCTTACCTTCTTCAAGGTTCGATAAATCAAAGTTGGTTATAATGGACATTAATAACGGTCATCATCAACATTTAAATTGTCCAAGAGTAATCAATTATCATGAGCATCCCCATAATTGTAGTGTAACAATATAATAATAATATTACTACCATTAAATTAAATATGAAATCTTATTATTTTTATCCTAACACCACCACCACCACCACCACCACCTATAAAATGCCTCAAGAACATTAACAGATATTTTCAATATACAAATACCTTTTTCTACTTCCAATATATAAATACTTTTTTACAAAATATTTCACATATTTTATCATACCAAGTTGCAACAATCATCGTTGTATCAAAATCTAAAGAGATTAATTTATATTTTGAAACTGAAAAATGGCGATGGTGTGAAAAAATGGATTTCATCCCAAAATGGGCCACTGATCATGGATAGTTAATTAATTTGATCATTCCTTTGGCCTTCATGCTTTGCCACTCTCTAACAAGAAGATAAGCAGAATGGGACAGATCCATTTCGCAAGAATTCAGGTATTGTGTGCAATCTAATAAAGGATTTTGAATTGACAGAGTATTATTTGTTGTAAAGTCAAAATTAAGGCCCGCTTCAATGGAAAGCAGGCACGTGGTACTCATTCATCTTTCTAAATATTCTTCAGGAATTAAAAATGCTTGCCCACTTTTAAATATTCCCCTTTCTAATGAAAAGAAATTAAGACTGTAGGGTACAGACCAATAAAGGCATGTAATGTGTAGCAACAATCACAGCTGCTAAAGGCATAAAGGCAGTAAGTCCCTGCCTTGCCTTTAGAATGCAGCGTCTTAGCATTAGCATTAATTATCACTAAAAATCGATCCTCTATGCAACATAAATATTAGTATCCCTATTAAGTTATTAATTTTATAATGGAATTCAAGTATAAAAAGCAACAAATCGTTTATAATGAAGGTTTTCTATCAAAGAAGCTCCATTTGTTTGGCCATATATGAGATTTTCACTACTAATTGCTTATGTGTATGTAATTCTAGTGTTACCTATGGCAACCTTATGTGTTACTTAGGACAAAAAAGAACTTGGGTTCTTGTTAAAAGTGTGATGATTATAGCATTGTGAAGGAGCTTGGGCTCTCGTTGGAAATCAAAGAATGTTTATAGCTTTGTGATGAGGAGTTCAATTTTTTTTTTAAATAGAATGAGGATTTGGAATTATGGTGAAAGAGCAAAGGATATTATTGTAATTGAATTGTAGTTAAATATAGTTTATTAATGAAAAGTATTATCGAACTTAGAACAAAATGAAAATTAATCCTCCACGTAGATGACAAGTAATGTTTGTCTTTTTTTGTTGATATTCAATATGTGTTTAGAGCTAAATTTTGGTATAAAACATTAGCAAAGAAGTAAGAATGTACAATAAAACTAAAATCTGTCTATATAATTTATGTAAGGCAATATTTTGTGTTCTTCAATTTCAGGAATGGTTTATTTCAAATCATGGGGTTGTTACATGCATATATGCTCTTAGGAAACACATGATTTTTTTTTAGGCGAAAAAAGCATTCCTTGTTATTCAATTGAATCAAAGGAATTGGTTACATCAACAAGTCAACAATACGGCCACCCAACAAAAAAGCCGGGTCTACCAAAGATAAACAAACAAAAAGCAAATATGTCTTACAAGGCTAAACTGTCAGAATCTGGGCATCATATACAGTGATGGTCCTCTCATAAATGTAAAAAAACCGAATCAGTCATGACTGTCCCTAGAGAAAATATGAAGAGCCCAGAGACACTATCCAAAGCAACGCTGGAATGCTCACAAAATCCAGAGACATAAAATTCATCTTAAGCAATAACCTCTCAGCAAGGAGTCAAGAGACTAATAACATCAAAGTACCAGAGCAAAGCTCTCAAAAAATATGAAGTGTGACCTCCCTATACACTTTTTCTTCACAAGTTTCCGTGAGAGTAAGCCTGCCCATAGCCATCAAAAGCCCCTCCTTGGATAGTGTATCTACCCTCTTGTTATGTTCCCTAAAGACATGACTGAAATCCACATGTGTGAACCCAGATATAAAATTCCTAGTGTCCATACACCAGGCATCTAGGTTCACCAAGGATAGAGTGGATTCATTTTTAGCCCAATTTATAATCACTGAGGAATCCTCAAACACATGAAGGTATGGTAACCCAATGTCTTTAGTAATGTATAGTGAAGCCCAGAGAGCCAACAGTTCAGCCTTGGTATTTGTGCTGAGACCACAACCCAACTTGATAGAGAGAAAGTGATAATCACTAATCCAAATACAGGCACCTGCCCCCCCTCAATTGCTCAGCAGCTGCACCATCAAAAAACACCATAGGATATATATACTCAGGTGGATCTCCAATAATTCTTCCTTTGGGTATGTTAGTAAGCGGAACTAGATAAGAGTCAATCTCAGACATGATCACATGACAGAGTCTGTGAATATTTGGGGCAATGTCCTCGAAAATGAGACAATTCCTGGTCTTCCAAAGATTCCATATAAAGAAGAAAGGCAAGTATTGTAGCCTTCCCTTCTTCCTAATCCAACTGTTGAGAGTATCCACCAGAGAAATATCATACCAAATCAGATGAACATCAAACATATGTCTTAAGCAGTGAATAACATCAAGGACAAAGGAGCAGCTAACAAAAACGTGGTCCACAGTTTCAGCATGAGAGTTGCAAAGGTAGCATGTGTTAGGACTAGACCAACCCCTATTGCAAAGATTATCCCAGGTATTAATCTTCCTTTTTACTGCCAGCCAAGTGAAACATTTGAGTTTTAGAGGAATATTGAAACCCCAAATCAGGGGCAGCAAGCCCTCAGTCTGTAGAGGAATATGTTCAGATATAATAAGCTCATAAGCTTTGTTAGCTAAGACCCTCCCCAATTTTTTGTCATATAACCAGAGTAAGGAGTCCTCTTGATTCCCAATCCTTATTCCTCTGTGAGATAAACCTTTGACAAAATCCGACCATTGCTCAGCCCAAGATCTGACGCAGAGTACCAACAATTGAAGCCCCTCGAGGTACCATCCATATTCTGAGCCTGAGTCAGATTAGTAATCCCATAATCAGCAAGATAACCCCTTAGATCCTCATAAAGTATATAAGACATGTTCAGACCAGCAAAAGGATCAATACCCAATCCAATTTTCTGACCGTTGCCCACCTTCCAGCCCACATGGCCAATGATCCAATACAAAATTCTAACAAATCCATTCTAGATGTAAGACGTTCTTAGGAAACACATGATTATCTTTGAGAGTGACCGTTTAATACAAATATGTGTAATGAAAGTTGTAATAGTTGTAAAAGCAATGCATCATAAACCAATTATAGCAACGATTTCAATACTATTGAGAAATGTGATTTGTGTTAAACTTGTCCTTCTTAGATCATTCCAAATGTAGCAAATTATTAATGAGTATAACTTGAGCATGATATATGACTCTTAAGTGATATAATATTCATCAATAAGCATTAGTATCCACGTGTGATCTTATTCAAGAATCAAGAAGATAAATTGCATCTCATTAACACAAGTTAGTATGCACTTGTGAATTGACTTGTTGCTTGAGTACTTCCTTAAGATTTATTTCAATATTCAAGTCACGTAGTTATGGTTGCTTGGGAAATCAAAATTGACATAAAAGATTGCGATGCGCTTGTTTCAAGTATTGGGAATGTTATATGGAAGAGTTAGAATAACTTGGCCAATTTAATCAACAAACATTGGTGAATATGCCAAAAATAAAGTAAACAAGCATGGACTAAAGGACAATAAAATCAAGGCAAATCGAACTTTAAGTTTATCTCCAATTTGGAGTAGATTAGCAACTCAATGAAGAGTAGTAACTTGGATTCATTGCATAGATTACGATATGTAGAATCATGCCTCAATCAGAGGTATAGGAAGGCATATGACAACCAACCAACAATGGGTACAAAGAGACCAAAAACTGATCCAATTTCACAGTTATTACCAATTGATTATGTCAACGAGAGACCTGATTTGTAGATGGAAAAACAATGACCGCCAATGAATAATCATATTACCAAATGTGAGATCAACTAATGTCTTGGATTTGAAGTATTTGATTGCTTATGATGGGGGAAATGATTTATTAGGGCTGGATCAAAGAGGTATTATGACAATACACTGTCTAAGTTCTCACTCTCAAATGCTCTAAAAAATGCATATAACCAAATGATATTATGCCATAGATGAAGACCTGCAGTACTAAAACAGAGGCACTTGATGATGATGGAAAT